>BLSH010390195.1:981124-991776 GCA_018402905.1 Glandirana rugosa
CTAATTTGTTGTCGTTTCTCACTATAGACGAAACTTATAAGTTGAGGGGTATGTCGTATCAGAAGGGTGTGTCGGGAAATGGTATTCAACTGATTATGGTTATGGATGACTGGGCCTGCGACTGGGGTGAAGTGTTTATACACTGTTTGCGAGATAAACTGGGGTCTAGACAGTGTTATGTACTTCGGGTTGTATTTTCTTGATAGTATTATACTGGGGTATACGTGGCTATGGACTTTGTAGGCCTGTTTTACTTAGAACTAGTCCACGTGTGCCTGTTTTGACTTGCGAGAATGTTTTCCCCATCCTTTTTTGGGCTTCATGTATTGTGACAGATCTGGGGTCAAATAGAGCGTTTGTCACATATTTGTGAAGTGGGGTCAGCGTCCGGGTCAGTAGGTATTGGTATTAGTCAACTTATGGTAAAGGGCTGTGTGGGAAGACTATGCTGTATGGGGAGTTGAATATTCAAAGCAGATATCACTCTTTGCTGTTGTTTAATCCATGTTGTTGTTTCTGAGCGGGGATGCACGTCTGCTTGGTGTGCCCGCCAGTGAAGTACCTGCTTTACCGTGTTTCGCCTTTTTGCTTTGTCTCTTTTCAGGTGTGGCATTGAGGGATCTTGTGGGACTCCTGGCTATTGGTGGTAAGATGAACTCCTGGTACCAATCCGGCAAGTCTGGTTGGTCTATTTCCAGTGTGTTGCAAAAGTCACCCAAGTCAGCGGGCGTCCGTAGAATGGCTTGTTTCCCTGCTTGTGTCACCACCAGGGCGAAGGGGAAGCGCCATGTGTATCGCAAGTCTTTGGCTCTGAGCAGCTCTAGTAGTGGGCGCAGGGCGCGGCGGTTTTTTAGTGTAATTTGAGATAAGTCCTGGTATAGCTGTATATTTTCCCCATTAAAGACTATCTGGTCGTTGCGTCTGGCGTGGCGCATGATCTCTTCTTTCAATTTGAAGTTCTGCAGACAGCAGATAATGTCTCTGGGTGGTGCCGTATCAGGGCCTCTAGCTTGTAGGGCTCTATGAGCTCTGACAAAATCAATCTCTGTGTCCTCCTGTCTTTCTAGTAGACTATTGAACAGTCTCTGCAAGGCCGGTACAATTTGGATAGGCTCTACTGACTCAGGTATCCCCCTTACACGTATGTTACACCTGCGCCCCCTATTGTCCAAGTCTTCTAAATTAAGGTTTACCTCTATCAGATGGGAGGCATGAGTGTCTGTAATGGCTTCCAGTCTCTGTAGGGCCTTGTCTCTCCGTTTCCCCGTGTTTTCTATGTGTGCGATTTTGTCGTTTAGAACCAGCAGGTTTGATTTTAAGTCTGTTATGGCCGCTGAGAAGGTGTATTTGATGTCCGCTGCAAAGCAGGACATGTCCGCATATGTCAGAGGTTGTGAGGAGCGAGAGCCGGTCCTACCTGCGTCCTCTGCTGCTGACTGGGAGTCCTCGCTGAGGTCTTCCTCTTCCCTCTGCAGCCGCGCCATCTTGGGTTCCTCCACGCTGCTGTTTTTTCCCGGCCGGATTTTGAAGAGATCTGAGATGTCTCTAGCGGTAGATGTAGCGTGTCCTCGGCGGGTTCTGGATTTGGGAGTCTGGTATGTCAGTTTTCCCATCCTTCTGTTCAAATTAGAGTCCGGAATCGGGCTTAGAGCTGTGTTCCCTCATGGAGCTCCTCTAGTGTGCGACCGTCTCCATCGCGCGCCAAGCCACGCCCCCCGAAAACAGGTAATTTTATTTCCTTCACTGATGTGCGCTGATGAGGCTGAACAGATGGGTACTGATAAGCTGCACTGATGGGCACTGATAGGCTGTACTGATGGGCACTGATAGGCTGCACTGATAGGCACTGATAAGGCGGCACTAATGGGCACTTATAGGTGGCACTGATAAGAACTGATGAGATGGCACTGATGAGTGGCACTGATGGTTGGCACTGATGGCTGGCACTGAAGGGCACTGATTGGTGGCACTGAAGGGCACTGATAGGTAGCACTGATAGGTGACACTGATGGGCACTGGTGGGCATCGGTAGGTTACGCTGATAGGCAGCACTGATCGGTGGCACTGATGATGCAGCACTGATAGGCATCGATTGGCAGCACTGGTGGGCAAAGGTAGGTGGCACTGTTGGGCAAAGGTAGGTGGCACTGTGGGCACTGGTAGATGGCACTGGTGGGTACTGGCAGGTGGCTCTGGTGGGTACTGGCAGGTGCCACTGGCAGGCACAGATATGCCATTCGTGGCTCTCCAATGTCCCTCTGACAGAAGCCGGTGCTCGTCTTCTTTTTCTCCTCACACTGGTAGTGTGAGGGGAAAAAAATTATAGATCATCGATCTTCTATATACATCACGTGAACATTGCCCTACTTGGTAGTTATCTGTCAGTTGAATATCTGCTGGTTGTTCTACATAATGGTTAATTATCTGTGGCTCTGTAATCATCTTCCTTCTACTATTTCCTTGTTCTTGCTTGTGATACTGCTGTTTCCCATGGGTGTTTTTATCTCCCAAATTAATGACTTCTACTCTGCCGAGTCTTCCTGTCAATTTGTTGCAACTGATTACACTGTTTTATCTCCTATGGATAACTACACCACTTTAAGGCTCCTTTTCTTGTGTTCTAGCATGTACACATATTATGTTTTTATCACCAGGCAAGCTGTACATGTAAGGGAGTGTGCCCAACTAAAAAGTCCATTCTTCTTAAAAAGGTATATGTCCAGGTTACTAACACAGGCCTTGTCAACCGACCATTTTCTAGTTGCTGTCTGCTCTAACCCTGCCTCCTTCCTGTGATGGACCTCCTGGCACTCCTCTTGGGTGCCTCCGCCAAACGATGTCTCCTGCGCCCCAAACCCTTCCAGCAGACCGATAGCGAATAACAGAACCTTTACTTCACGCATCATACATAGAAAAGAAGTTAAGGGAGAATTCAAAGGAATCACTTTATTGAACATTAAATGCAAACTTCAAACAGCAATCCAATTAAGAGCTAAAGGTGATCTAATTAAACAGCTAACTAATTAACCAGTAAGCTAATTAACAGCTAGTCACCCAGACAAGCCTTGATTAGTCAGGGATTGCCCACCCCAGACTGTCCGGGTACTATAACACAATCCATTAATAATTAGTGCTCCAAAACATCAAAACTAATAATCAATTAACCACACAATCATAAAGTAATAACGTATTACTTGACAGGAAAATACAGTTCATATCCATATAATATATAACCTCCAATCTCCCACGTGTTCTTATGCAATATAATTGTGCAGAAATACATATGAAATTCAAAGTTCATAGAATCCATTTGTAGTTCAGAGGAAGCCCATGTACTTATTTGAGCTAAAAGCTTCAAACCAACACTATGCTTTATGCCAGTGGTTCTCAACTCCTTTCCTCAGGACCAACTAACAAGCCAGATTTTTAGTATTACCTTGGGGAGATGTAGACTAGAATGCTGCAACCACTGAGCAGCAAATGATATCACCTGTGATGTATTTCAGTTATATTGCAAACCTGGCCTGTTAGTGGGTCCTGAGGACAGGAGTTGAGAATCACTGCTCTATGCTGAGTAGGGATGGGGTTCGTGTTTGGATCGAACGTATGTTCAATCCGAACATCTTCTGTTCGCTAGTTCGGGTTTCCCGAACATTATGGGGTGTTCGCAGCAACTTTGCATGCCCCATAATGTTTTAAATTGGCGGCGGAATACTGCCCGCTGATTGGTCAAAGCATGCACATGACCTGCATGCTTTGGCCAATCAGCAAGCGGCCTGCTGTGAGAGCTTTGATTGGCTAAAGGCAGGATGCCTTTAGCCACTCACTGCACAGCAGTCTCAATCCACTCCCCACACCCTATAAAGTTGCTCGTACAGCGGCTCTATGATAGTGTGTGTCGGTGCTGCTTGTAGTTAGAGAGCGTAGGTTCCTGTATCAGGCAGTTTAGATAGAAAACTGTAAAAAACAGACAAACATCACAGAAAATAGATAGCTAACTAGATAGATAGTTAGATATCTAAATATATATCTGTCAGTTAGTGCAGACAGGTTAGTGTAGGGAGTGGAGTTGAGCGAACCCAAACTGTAAAGTTTGGGTCCGTACCGAACTTTCGGGTGTCCGTGTACCGAACCCGAACGTTTGAGAAAAACATTCGGGTTCGGGTTCTGAGTTCTGGTATTTTATCACGCATGTTGAATAGCTGCAGGGCAGCCAATCAACAAGCGTTTCACTGGTTTTCCCTAGAAGCCATCACAGCCATGCCTACTAATGGCATGGCTGTGATTGGCCAGTGCATCATGTGACCCAGCCTCTGTATGAGGCTGGAGTCACAGTGCTACATGTCCCATGCTCTCAGGTTAGTGTAGGGAGAGGATGCTACCGGTGCTGTGAGGGACAGATTGTGAGGGACAGATTGCAGATCTAATAACTAGGTAGAGATTACTACTACTGCTGTGAAGGATAGATTGCAGTGATAATAACTAGGTAGAGATTACTACTACTACACATTGTAGATCTATAACATCTCATCCTGCATTACAGAATGATCTGATTACAGAACGATCTCTCATCCTGCATTACAGAACGATCTGATTACAGAACGATCTGATACTGGACTAAGTAGAGATTACTACTGCTTTGAGGGACAGATTGCAGATCTAATAACATCTCCCATTTTTCTTCCTTTTGCAGCCCCCTAGCACTTTCCAGGACTTTTTTATAGTAATTTTTGTGCTGAAAAGTTTGGGTCCCCATTGACTTCAATGGGGTTCAGGGTCCGGAGTAAAGTTCGGATAATGTTAGGTACCGAACTGGAACGTTTCCGCGAAGTTCGGCTAAACCCGCCGAACCCGAACATCCAGGTGTTCGCTCAACTCTAGTAGGGAGGGAAAAAAAAAAATATATATATACACAGTCTAATATATATATATATATATATATATATATATATATGCACAGGTGTGCTATATGTCAGTGTACACTGTACATACAGTATATAGTCTACTTCACGTGGTGTATAAAAATATATACAGCCTGGTATATATATATATATACACACACAGCGTATTGAGCGTTTTCTATATATCTGTACCTAAGGTATATAGTCCACTTGACGTGGTGTATAAAAATATATACAGCCTGGTATATATATATATATATATATGTGTGTATATATATATATATATATATATATATATATATATATATATATATATACACACCGCGTATTGAGCGTGCTCTATATATCTGTACCTAAGGTATATAATCCACTTGACGTGGTGTATAAAAATATATACAGCCTGGTATATATATATATATATATATATATTTCCTGGACCTCCTCATGTCAGCCTACTATGGGTCAGCTCCGCCCCCTCTGACCCCTTCAGGACAACCTCTTTCTTTTTTCGTCCTCGCTCCAGACGCTTCTTAAGAAAAATAGATATATTCATACACACACGCAAGAAGAAGCACGGTAGGAGACTTTCTGCAAAACCTTGTAATGTCCATGCGATCCTGCTCAGGTTCATGCACTCTCCTGAGTTCAGTAGACCCCCTGTCTGGGCTGTAAATCTCCCTTTGTGGGGTACCCTTGGTGCTGGGTCTCAGTTAGCAGTATAAATTACTACATGTGTACACCGGCCTCTAGAGAGTGGTTAAATACTGCTGGTTTGGGCTGTGTGGCCAATTGATGAAACAGCAGAAACAGCAGGCAGGCTGAGGCTTGTAGTTCAACAGGAACTCTCAGGAGCTTGCTGAGAGTGGCCACTTCCTGGTATGATAGGAACACCCTCTCCCATGCTTGGGTTCCTGCTTCCCTGCGGTGATTACAACACCTGTGGCCCCAGCTTGTCTCATAATCACTGCCTCTGTGCTGAGTGATGTGGGATCTCAACATGGCTGCTGCCTTGAGTTGCTGGATATATCTCTGGCTGTCTGTGTGTTTCCAGGTGTCCTGGGTCCTCCTGCCTACCTCTATAGCACTGAAGAATGCATGAAAAGGTTTGCTATTTTTAATTTTTTTTTTTTTTGTGTCTTTTTGTTTTTGGTCGTTTTTGGTTTTTAAAAGAGTGCATTCTTCTTCACTACACTGAGAGAAGACCCAGATATGGGATAAACGCCCGCAGGGAAGTACTAAAGCCGCATCACCCGCAAAGAAAGAAGCGCTCAAAGCGTGATAAGTCGGGATAATGCAAGGTGCATGTGGCTGTAGCTCAGAGGGTAAATGCACTAGTTCTGTTAATGTGAATCTATGCAGCTGTAAGTTCAAATACCATGTGTGCTGTGCTTGTATTAAAGCTACAGGGGACTGGCCTGTTGGCTGCAAGAGGTAATAGTACCCAGCATAACTTCTATTCTCTTTCGCTTCAGAATCAGAGTAGATGCGACATATCGCTACAGTTCAGATTAACATTCAGAGGATTCTGAGTCAGATCTGTAACCAGACACTCATGCATTTGATTTTTCCGTGATTCCTTCTTTGGGCCTGATTCGCACCCGTGCGTTTTTGATCCATCTTGCGGATTTGCACTACAGTCTATTTGGCGTTGTTTCCTATGGAACATTTGTTGTGGTGTGGGTCTGCGAGATGCGGGGGATGCTGGAGATGCATGGGTGTGAGTCAGGCCTAAGACCCCTTTCTCCCTGAGGCGCTTTTTAGGCGCTTTCACGCGAAAACCTATTTCTGTTAAAATCAATGAATGCTTTCACACTGGGGCTGTGCGCTGGCAGGGTGGTGGAAATACACTCCTCTCCATTGAAATGAATGAAAAGCTCTTCAAAAGTGCCTGAAAAGCTCTTCAAAAGCGCTCAGTGTTTTGCGGACTTGAAAAGGTCACTCCTGTTCTTCCCATTAATTTTTTAAATTCAGGAAATAATGGAAGATGAATGGGCAAAGCCTGATAAAAGATTGAATGTCCACAGCAGGGTCTCAAAGTTGTACCCTTTCCGCTCTAAGGATGCAGAGCTTTGGGATTCCACGCCTAAGGTGGATGCCTCATTACAGAGACTAGCTCGGCATATCACTTTGCCTCTAGATGACTCAGTATCCTTCAAGATCCGATGGATTGTAGGATAGATACAGATCTCAAAAGAATGTACATGGTAGCAGGAGCCGCCTGCAGGCCGGCTATTGCACTTACCTCAGTGGCGGCAGCCTGAAAGGTGTGCATTGCGTGGTTAGAGGCCAGTTCTTTGGGTTAGGTGATGGGAGACATAGGTTCCTCCCTTTACAGCCCATTAAGATCACGGTGTATTTTCTAGCAGAAGTAGCCGTGGACCAGGTCAGGATGACAGTTGATGACTCATTCTGTGACGGTACGCAGAGCCCTAGGGCTGAAGCATTGGTCAGCGGTTAGTGTTTCCAAGCACAGCCTTTGCTCAGTCCCTTTCGATGGGAAATTTATTGGCAAAACCTTGGAGATCTAAAGAGGGTTTCGGGGAAGCTTCCGCGTACCAACCGGGGCGACTGTTCTTTAGGCAGTGCAAGGGGCAGGGTCCAGCCTTTCCCAAAGCCAAGGCGAACCAGCCAGCGAAAGCTTCAGACAGGTTCTTCTAAAGGGGCCCCCATCCAGACTTCCCAAGTGGGAGCAGACTGTCTTACTTTGGAGAGGTCTGGGCGGAAGAAGTTCAAGATGCCTGGGTCTTGGACATCATTCAAAGAGGATATCGCCTAGAATTCAAGTAAAGACCTCCCTAGTCTCATTCTGTGGAGACCCGGATTCCTACTGGTCCAGAGAAAAGGGGCTTTATTTATTAATGTATGTAAATAATTTATTGGCATCTCAAGCAATCCTGCCAGTTCTGGAGCATGAGAAGGGAGAAGGATTCTATTCTCCTCTGTTCTTGGTAACAAGATCCTCAGGAGGATTCAGGCCGGTCCTGCACTTAAAAGCCCTGAATGCCTTCATGAAAGTCCCTCCATTCAGAATGGAGTCCTTACAAGCCATTATTGTCCATTGTGAAGAAGGGAGATTTGCTAGCGTCAATAGACCTAGCGGATGCCTACCTACATGGGCCCATAAATGCATTACACCATCGCTTCAATTTCCAATTTTGCTGTCTGCCATTCGTGCTCTGCACAGCTCCAAGAACATTTTCAAAAGTTTTAGCAGTGGTCATCGCTATCTTAATCAGAGCCATTCAAATTCTTCATTATCTGGACGACATTCTCCTCCGGGCCGCATCAAAGTCCCTCCTTCAACAGCACGTGCTGATAACCTACAGCATGATCAGATGTTTTGGTTGGTTAATCAACCATTGCAAGAGTCAGTTGCAACTGGCTCAAGTCCTAGGGTATCTAGGAATGCAATTTGACACTTCCCAAGTTCGTGTATTTTTGCCTGTCAGGAAGATTGTGGAAATTCAGACCACATCGGAATTTGGAATGACCAGGCCATTTCTGATGGCCAAGGAGTGTATGCAGTACCTGGGCCTGTTGTCTTCCATGATACAGGTAGTACCCTGGGCCAGATGGTGGAAGGGGAGATTTCAATACAGTTTTCTCCATTTCTCAATGGGATCGCCACTCGTTAACCCAGATCTACCATTCAGTACCAATAAAACAGTCTCTGATGTGGTGGAAGATATCTCAGAATCTATATCGCAGGATGCCTCTCGACCCTCCAGTTCAAGTAGTGCTGACTACAGATGCCAGCCTAGTAGACCGGGGAGCTCATTCCTTAGGCCAACAAGTACAGGGCAAATGAGAGGCATCTCTATCTCAGCATTCAAACCTGTTAGGATTAGAGGCCATTCAGCACGCTCTAGTAGCCTTCCAATCGATTTTGCAAAGGGGGCAGTCAAAGTCCTTCCCGACAACAAACCATGGTAGCCTACGTGGCCCTCAAGGGGGCACCAGGAGCCTCCCACTGCTCAGAGTGGCATGCCAGATTTTTCCCTAACAGCAGCATACCTTCCGGGTCCACAAAACAAGCTGGTGGAAAAACTGAGTTGGAGATTCTTGGATCTGAACGAACGGGGCTTGAATCCCAGATACCTGTTCAAAATCTACAAGGTCTGGGGGACTTCTGTCATAGATTGGGTGGCATTGGAGGAAAATTCTCAGATTACGTGTTACGTCTCTCGAAGGTGGTACCTGCAAGCTCCAGGCCAGGATGCTCTATCCATTCCATGAGACTTTCCCCTAGTCTGTGTTTCCTCCTCTCTCGCTAATCGTCAGAAGTTTAATGAGGATTCAACAGGAAGAGGTGACAGTAATAGCGGTGTGGCCCTTCTGGCCCAGAAGACCATGGTGTTCACTAGCATAGAAAATGAAGATGTGTCAGCCTTCTCACAAAGATTTTGTGCTGCAGAACAAGCAGTTTAACCAGAAGCCGGGGAAACTGAAGTTTATGGCGTGGAGGTTGGGAGGAGATCTATAGAGCATTTAGTGGAAAGAAGACTACCAAATATTCTTTATTATAGGATATATAAATCCTGTTGTCACTTCTCTGCAGGAAAGAGCTGGGATCTGAGGTCACCCTCAGTCTCTAACATATTGGAATGTCTCCTGGAAGGTCTGGGCAAGGGTTCAACGTATAGCTCCTTAGAAAGTTCAAGTCTGCCCTGTCAGCTATGTTAAACAAAGATGGGCCTTGGATCCTCTAGTGATGCGTTTCTTAAAGGCAGCAATAAAGATCGGAAGAAGATTTATTGGAGACCTGAAGTGAGTCCTGCCTTAAGTTCTAAAAGCCTTAGTAGCACCTCCTATTGGTCCGGTGCCGTCATGCTCTTTTCTCAGTGCAATTTTTTGATGACAATGGCATCAGCCAGATGAGTGTCTGAACTGTGTGCTTTCTCAGCCAGGGAGCCATATTGCCTAATACTCCAAGATGAAATAGTACTCAGACCAGTCCCAAGCTTTCTTCCAAAAGTAGCTTCAGCTTTGCAAATGAATTGGAAAGCAGTCTTATCGGCTTTCCCGGATAGTAACTCGAAAGACGAATGGACTAGGCTGGATCTAGTGCAGGTCTTATCGATATACCTAGAGCGAACTAAGGATTTCTGGAAATAAGATCAGTGCTTCATCTTTCCCGGGGCCTCCAGGAAAGGCTTGGCAATGCCACCTAGAATGGTGTCTTCATAGATCGTAAAAACTATCCAAATGGCATATAGAGAGTCGGGATATCCTCAGCCATTGAAGGTCAAAGCGCATTCTATTAGAGGCAGGGCAGATTCCTGTGCATCATATGCTGAGGTGTCAGCAGAAGCAGTGTGCAGGACAGCTAGCTGGAGTGCAACTAATACTTTCATTCAGCACTACAGAGTGAATGTAACTCTGACGGCATCGGAAGCTTTTGGGTCTACTGCTTTTCATAATCAACGTGAGGTCGATCGACAGGACGTGTGACGAAGACGACTGTGGAGTCGTATACTACGTGTCCTTAGACGGGACGGAGATTATCTTACGCGAAACTGGAAGTTACCGACTCCTATAGGGCTGAGAGATATACGGTAAACCTATCAAAAATGCTAGATACTTCTGTGGTAAGATCCACCGTAACGGTTCGGAAAGGACCTCCGGGGCCCTTTCTACTTCGTGACTAGAATAAAGGTCTTTAGGAATCAAGCGAGATCCATATAGCTATTCTGGACGTGATCTAGGTCGGATCAGGTAAGCAGAAAGCTCAATGATAGGCCCTTTCGGCTA
>BLSH010390195.1:997625-1015511 GCA_018402905.1 Glandirana rugosa
TATATATATATATACACACACACACAGCGTATTGAGCGTGCTCTATATATCTGTACCTAAGGTATATAGTCCACTTGACGTGGTGTATTAAAATATATACATCCTAGTATATATATATATATCAAATAATTAGGTGAGTCACCCCTCTGTAGGATTCAATCGTTTTTGGGAGGTGTGTCACCGGCGAACTCCAATTCTCACCGAAAATTATAAATAAACGTGAGGACGCAATTCTCCTGTGCCAAATTTCTTTTTATTCCATATTCTTCAGATGGAAACAATCAGCAAAGTCATCAGCGACTGCACAGCTTCGGACAAGCCTGTCCTTCATCAAGCTGTGTGTAACATCACATTGATTCACATGTTATTCTTATACCTCACAACCCCAGATGAAACCACTTAGCTGTATCATGGTAATTTAATCAATTCATCACACCTTTTACTGATTAACTCCCACCGTTCCTACCTTGCCCAAGTCGTTCAACACCAAACAATCAAATGGCATGATCATATCACTACCATAATGAAATTATCACTTTACTTTAGTCCATATCAATAATCAATTCCCAAAATGGGATAAATATAGTCCTTATTTCACATTATTTGTTTCTCCTTCATTTTTCAATGTCAAAACAAGATTTCTTCTTCCCTGTAAATATATATGTAAATTACAAAAAATACCCCATAGCATATATTCATTTTACAATCTCAAAATAAGTTTTTTTTCTTTCCCTAAAAATGTGTATATGAATTTCAACAGACACCCCATGGCATATCATTCACAAAAATAAATACAAATCATAATCCCTATTGAGTCCATCAGGGGATAAAGTTTGCAATTTATTCACCCACCATACTTCTCGCTGTTTTAAACTTAAAATCCTATCCCCACCTCTTTTGTCCCTGTTTACCTGTTCCAAAATCATAAACCGTAAGTCAGAATCCTTATGACCCTTTTCCTGAAAATGTTTCGGTACTGGTAATCCCGGTTGTTTGCCTCTGATGGAGCTGCAATGTTACTCTATCCTGTCTGTTTCTCTCTTGGGTACTTTCCCCAACGTATAATAGCTTTATGATTTTGGAACAAGTAAACAGGGACAAAAGAGGTGGGGATAGGGTTTTAAGATTAAAAAAAGGTGTGATGAATTGATTAAATTACCATGATACAGCTAAGTGGTTTCATCTGGGGTTGTGAGGTATAAGAATAACATGTGAATCAATGTGATGTTACACACAGCTTGATGAAGGACAGGCTTGTCCGAAACTGTACAGTCGCTGATGACTTTGCTGATTGTTTCCATCTGAAGAATATGGAATAAAAAAAAATTTGGCACAGGAGTGTGTCCTCACGTTTATTTATATATATATATATATATATATATATATATATACACACACACACAGCGTATTGAGCATGCACTATATATATTGGTGCATTTGGGGGTGTATGGTATATAGCACACTACTTGGCGTGTTGTCTTTAAATATATACAGTCTAGTGTATACAGATATACACGCAGTGTATTGAGAGTAAACTATAATATATAAGTTTGCTCCAGTGACGAGGAGGGAGGGGATAATGAGGACACGGACCGTACTTGGGTGCCTGAGAGAAGAATGGAGGAAAGTGAGGAGGAGGAGGCCCAACTCCAACAAGGTAGGATGTCCTCCAGGGGCCAGCTTAGGGCCAGCCACCTAATTGCATCAGCCCACATAGCTCCACAGGTGCAGGGCGCTGCTGCCTCCCCGCCAACTTCCAAAATTTCTTTGGTGTGGGCATTTTTCAGCACATGTGCAGTAGATTGCACCTATGCCATTTGCAATCTATGTCTGAAGCGTGTCAAGCGCGGCCAGGACTCCAGCCGCTTGGGCACTACTGTCTTGACAAGACATATGACAACCAGCCATGCAGCCCATTGGCAAGAAGAGTACCTGAAGAACCCACACCAGAAAAAAAGGCAGACTCCGCCTTGCTCCTCATCTGGAATCTCAGCCCCTACTATACCTGCAGTCCTCTCCAAAACCTGCACTGAGAGGAATGAAGGTGTAGCAATGCATGCCACAAGTACTTGCAGCCAGTAATCTGCTAGCAATACACCACCAGGTGAATTCAGCAGGCAAATATCACTACCCCAGTTGCTGAACCGTAAAAAGAAATACAGTCCCAGCCATCCACATGCTCAGTGTCTTAATGCTAGCTTGGGCAAATTGCTAGCACTCCAACTGCTGCCTTTTCAGCTGGTAGACTCTGCGCCCTTTCGTGATTTTGTGGAATGTGCTGTCCCACGGTGGCATGTTCCCAAAAGAGATTTATTTTCATGTAAGGCCATTCCAGCTCTCTACCGTCATGTGAAAGGCAATGTTTTGGCCTTGTTGAACAGTGCGGTCAGAAGCAAGGTTCATATTACTGCTGCCTCATGGTCCAGCAGGCACGGTCAGGGACGTTACCTTTCCTTCACAGGTAACTCTCCTGGCAGCTGGAAAGGATGCAGTACAGGGTTCAGTTTTGGAAATAGTTCCACCACCACGCCTCCAAAAAGCTGGTGGTGATTTTTCCACATTTGCCTCCTCCTCCACCCCCTCCTTTTCTTCTACCTCTGTGGCCTCTTCTGCAGAATTGTCCTCTGAACCTGCAGTGCTCCCTAAGTGTGCAAGGGGCAATGCAAGCAGTCAGGCTAAAAGATGCCTTGCGGTGCTTGAGTTAGTCTGTCTTGAGGACAGGAGTCACACTGGGGAAGAGATTCTTTCAGCTCTGTGGGGGCAGGCTCAGAGGTGGTTGACGCCACGGCAGCTTGAGCCAGGAATGGTTGTATGCGACAATGGCACCAACCTTCTCTCTGCCCTCCGACTGGGACAATTGGCACATGTCTTGAATTTGGTGGTGCAGCGTTTCTTGACCAGGTACCCAGGCTTACCAGATATCCTGAGGCAGGCCAGGAAAGTCTGTGGTCATTTCCGCTGGTCATACAATGCCAGTGCTCGGCTGGCTGACATCCAGCGGGAATTCAACCTGCCCAACAACCGCCTTATTTGTGACATGCCCACCAGGTGGAATTCAACATTGGCAATGCTGCAGCGACTCCATGCACAGCAAAGGGCCATCAATGAGTACCTCTGTGAGCATGGCACCAGGACAGGCTCAGGGGAGCTTGGCTTTTTTTCGCCACGTCAGTGGCTAATGATCAAGGATGCATGCACTGTCCTTTTACCATTTGAAGAGGCCACAAGGATGGTGAGCAGAGACAATGCATGCATCAGTGACACTGTCCCACTAATATTCCTTCTGGAGCACACGCTTCATGGAATCATGGACAGGGCACTTGAGTCAGAACAGAGGGAGGAAGAGGAGGACTTCCTTTCATCTCAATGCCCCCTTTATGCAGAGAGCATTCCTGCAGAGCCGCCAAACACACGGGAGGAGGAGGATTGTGTCAGCATGGATGTGGAGTATAACACGCAGCAGTCTTCAAGGGATCATGGCTTTCAGGCCCCAGAAACCCAAGGAGTTGTACGTGGTTGGGAGGAGGGAGTTCCTGATAATGCCATCCTCAGTGACCCAGAGGACACTCATGCCTCCTCAGACTTACGCTGCATGGGCTCTCTGATTCTGAAAAGCCTGCGAAAAGACCCTAGGATTCGTGGTATCAATGAGAGGGATCATTACTGGCTGGCTACCCTTCTTGATCCACGTTACAAGGGTAAAGTTGCAGAACTCATCCTGTCTGCTCAGAGGGTGCAGAGGATGAAGCATATTCAGGATACCTTGAAGAAAAGTTTGTGCTACTTCTTTCCAGACCCTGGGAGTTTACCATGTCCTGTTGCTGGCCCTGGACAACGTGTTTCTGATGCTTCGGTCGTTCAGAGGCAGAGTGGTGAAGAAGGTGGCTGGCTGAGCGATGCCTTTAAAAAAAAATTCTGCTATCTGCTCCTTAAGTATTGCTCTACTCCTTTGGTTTTGTCTAAAGTAATACCTCTGGTACTCTCTCAGTTTGTTTGGTATTAACCTCCATCTGTCTGCCTGCCTTCTATTTCCTAGCTTACCCTTGTTGGAGATTACCCACCTTGTTTAAACATAAAAATCCAGCGATTCAATTAATGTGGAGCTCTGAGTGTACACACGCACACACACACACACACACACACACACACTCATATGTATATGCATACATATGTACTTGCCATCAGCTTCCTCAGGGTTTTTTTTTTTTTTTTTTTACTTTTAAAGCATATTGTTTAACAAGCTTAATGAGAAAACATAATATCATTCCTATTTTCAGTTACTACATGAAAAAAGTTTCCCATGGATAAATATTGTACATAGTGGCTGCAAGGTTTTTTTTTTTTTTTTAAATCCACAGGCTGTTGATAATAGGAAACAAAATCTGGCATATGTTCACTAACTACCAAGCACTGCTGAGTAAATACTGGTTATTACAAGGACACTGGGGCCATTGCAGTGTCACAAAGCAATTGAACACAGATCACTGCACGCGCATTCAGCTCCAGGGAAACTTGAAAGCACATAGAGATAATTAGGATATATAAATAAAAAGTACATCAAAAGCAGAGGATTTTACCTATATAAACTTGAGTACCCAGTCAGCTGCTTAATTCTGTTTTAATTAATTTTTGCCCTAATTGAATAGTCACCAATTCTCGTTTTATTACACTGAATTCTTGTGAAAGTGTAAAATCCACTTACAGCTGTTAAGTACTGTAGCAAATGTCAATATTATTATACAGTCTATTCTAATTGCTCATATGTAAAAAAATAAAGATTTATAATTTCCCTGGTGTGCACAAGTGCATAGCATTCAGTATAGTGGCACAGTTGAGATGGGCCAGAGAACTCATTTAGCCCAGAAGGCTGAACTGCTGCAGAAATAACTAGGTATCTACCTTTTACATATATATATTGCCCATCCATGATGATTGATCTGCATAAGTGTCTACATTATACTAGCACTTGAAAAGTTAAAGACTATGGGGCTGATTTACTAAGAGCAAATAGACTGTCCACTTTGCAAGTGCAGTTTCTCCAAGAGATGAAGCTTAACTTTTGCAAAGAATTCTGAATAACAGTCAAGGAAAAAGATAAAAAAAATTACATTTTCGGTTGCACTTGATTGGATGATGGAAGTCAGCAGAGCTTCCCATTATTTACTAACCTCTATAGCAATTGCACCTGCAAAGTTCACGGTCTATTTGCCTTTAGTAAATCAATCCCTTTGTGTGTGGACCATTTTCTGTTAGCATGGATGTATATACAAATCATGGGGTTCCATAGAAAAATTTTGAAGGGAACCACTGGTGACCTCTCTCTCTAGTACCAAACAGTGTTAACTGGGACTATACTGTTAATCCTAACAAAGTATGCCTACATCAAAGGCAGGCAGCAGGAGGCGGAGGAGTTCTACACTACTACAGACCAGATCTTTGGATTTATGTTTGCAGGGAAGAGCAGCAGTTCAGAGTATTAACTTTAAGGCCTCATGCACACAGGACATTTTTTTCTGTTTTACAGCAGCTGTTTTTAGCTGCAAACTTTTTTATACAGTCATTAAACTCACCATTATGTTATCCTATGTTGACCCCCCCCCCCCAATGTTTTTGGACGGTTTAGATCAATCAAGGAAAGGAAAACAAAAACGCTGGCCCTTTAAAAGCGTGCAAAAACGCTGGTAAAACCTGAAAAAATTACTGGTAAGCAACTGATGGTTTTTTTTTTTTTAATGTTCTGTGTGTATGAAGCCTAAATCTTCATTTTCTATCTAGCTACTCTATCCAGAGTAGTTTACTAGTCTTTTTCAGCATCCACTGATCTTTTTTAGGATTGTAAGATTTCAGTGCCTTTGTGCAAATTCTAAACATTTCATTTTCCACCGCCATAGCAAGCATGTGTTGATAGGGGGGTCTAGTAGCCAGTATAATAAGTAATTATATATATTAGTGTGTGTGTGTGTGTGTGTGTGTGTTCTATGTCCAGCACTACCCCTGTAGGAGCTGCTGAAACGTAGGGATTCTCCCACCGTTTCCTATCATTTTTGTTTTCAGTAATGTCTCGCTACGTAACTGGGCCTCCTAATACACCGTCACACATTGGAACAGCACTAAGCCCTGAAAAAAGGATGTGGTTAACAGGACTGAAAGTGGTAATTGCAGTGGTTAAATTTCAGAAGTACAGTAATGCAGCAAGGTGAACAGGATTGGTGGTGTTCATTCTCTTTACTGCCAGTGACAGGCCTTATCTGGAATGCACTGGGCAAGTGAAGTACATTGCTGCAAACAGCAATAAACATCAATCAATGGAAAAAAAATATTCCAGATATGTAGTACAAAGGATGCAGCTATCTTTTGGGGCCTAACTGCAGTCGAGCATAACCTAGCTAAGCTGATCATTGGGTAAATCTGTTACAAGGTCTGCTGGTGGTGGGGCTTTTTAGAGTTATGATGGAGAGCTCAACCTTCAAAGTCAGGTATATGTAATCCACAGAGATAAGGGGGTACCTTTGCAAAGTGTCCAACAATTGTGACTCGGCTCCATGCTGCATCAGGATCATGCGGCTCCACTGTATGCAGGGCCAGCGCCAGCAATGAGATTGCAGACCCCATCTCCCCTGGGGACAGGGACTCCATCTCCACTAGGGAAAGGGACCTCATCTTTTCTGGGGACAGGCACCCAATCATCCCTGTGGACAGGGATCCCATCTTATCTGGGGATGGGGACCCCATCTTCAGACCATAATGGTTGGCAGAGCTGGCGTCAGCCATCCTAGGGTGCAAGGATGAGGGAGGGGGCAGTAGAATTCAAACCCCAGCCACTTGAGGATTTGGGGGCGTGTACCAGTGGGGTCGCTCGATGCCAGGGGTGGTACCAGTGTGGGGTGGCAGGAGGCCAGAGGGGGACCTAGCAATGTGGGGTGGCCAGCAGTTCCAGCACATGGTCACTGGAGGTCAAGGGGGATACAGCAGTATAAGCAGGGTGGCTGGAGGCCAAGGGGGTATAGCAGTATGAGCACAGGGTGGGTGGAGGACAGAGGGGGTCTAGCAGTACCAGTGTGGGGAGGCTGGAGGATGGGCTGTCTAGCAGTACTAGTGCAGGGTGGCTGGAAGATGGGGGTACAGTAGTATCAGCACAGGGTGGCTGGAAGACAGGAGAGGGTGGTTGGGCAGCAGTGCAGAATGGCTATAGGATGAGGGGGCGGCAAAATGCACTTTCGCCTGTGTAGGCAAAAATCCTTGCGCCAGCCCTGCCTGTGTGCCTGGATAGGAGGAGTGGCAGGGGCAGCTGCATATAGAGGAATCAATCTCTCCATTTTCCTCCGGCCTGCCTTTCCATGCCTGCGGAAGGGAGAGGAGGAGTGGGCATTCAGAGAAAATGGAGAATTGATTCCTCTATATGCAGTCTTCCTTGCTGCTCCTTATATCCAGCTTTCTTTCACTGCCCCTTGTGTGCTCTCCAGCCCCCCTGTGCTCTTTCCCCCATCCCCCCCTCATCCAGGAATGTGTCAGCATGGAGTACGGGGGAAGGTACCGATCACTGACTCTGTCCATTCATAACTAGTAAATTGTGTTTACTATGCTTCAGTTTATAAATGGAAAGGAAACTCTGTACATCGCTATTCCTGTCCATTTATTCTGTGCAGCTGAGGCTGCAAAGGAGATTGAGGGCTGTGTCCTAATTCTTCTTTCTCTGTCTCAAAGATGGAGCATCAGAGGTCTGTTTAGCACCCCCCAATGGGGCTCCTAAAAAATTGGAAAAAAATAAATAAAAAAAGTAATATTGTAAAAAAATTAAACCACAAAAAAAAAAACTATTGATACCAGTGGTAGAACTACAGGGGTTGTACTTCCACCATCGGGCTTGGAAGGAAGGGCCCCAGCCAAGGGTTTAAAGGGGCCCTTCATGGTTTCTTGCACTGGGGCCTTGAAGGTTCTAGTTAGGCCACTGGAAAATATGGTATGTTCACTTCAGCCCCGAAAGAATCTACTCCCTTCCTGACCAGGCCATTTTTTGCTATATGGCACTGCTTTACTTAAACCGACAATTGCGTGGGCATGCATGTGACGCTGTACCCAAATAAAATTGATGTCCTTTTTTTCCCACAAATAGCACTTTATTTTGGTGGTATTTGATCACCTCTGCAGTTTTTATTTTTTGCGCTATAAACAAAAAAAGATATATATTTTTTACTTTTTGCTATAATACATATCCAAAAAAAAATATATAAAAAAAACGAATTTATCAGTTTAGGCCAATATGTATTATTCTACATATTTTTGGTAAAATAAAATCCCAATAAGCGTATATTGATTGGTTTGCATAAAAGGTATAGCGTCTACAAACTATCAGATAGATTTATGGACTTTTTTTTAAATAGTTTTTACTGGTAATGGCAGCGATCTGCAATTTCTAGCGGGACTGCGACATTGCAGCATACAAATCTGACCCTAAGTGATGCTTTTTGGGGACCAGTGACACCAATACAGTGATCAGTGCTATAAAAATGTACTAATCACTGTATAAATGATGGGTAGGGAAGGGGTTAACACCAGGGAGGGATCAAAAGTTTAAGTGTGTCCTAGGGTGGCGCTTTCTAACTGTAGGGGGAGTGGACTTACTGGGAATGCAGAGAGATCACTGTTCCTGATCACTAGGAACAGACAATCTCTCTCTACTCCCCTGTCAGAATGGGGATCCGCCTTGTTTACACAGGCAAATCCCCATTCTGCCAATCTGTACCGCAATCTCGCGTGGCCGGTGGACATCGTGGCCATGAGTATCGGCTCTGGGGGAATACCTGCATCTATTACATGAAGCGCCGTACTGGTACGATTCGTGTAATAGAGCCTCCTTGCCATAGTATATCTGCGGCGAGTTCCACGTTTTTCTATATAAAGGTTTTTTTCAAATCTAGTTTTTTGTTTCGGCTTTTATCAGAGTGATGTTGGGTGGTTCTCTGATGGCTGATATTTTTTTTATGGTATTTGTGATTCATAACTGAATAGGAGCATCAGAGGATCCTTTTGGATAGTAATATTTGTAATTGTTTGAATATAGACATTAATTGATCCCAGAAGTAGAAGATTTCTAGACAAGACCATATTCGGTAGGCTAAGGTAGGTTGGTGGTATTTGCATTTTGGACAAGATGGTATGTCAGGCGAAGAAAGGATACGTTATATGCGCTGTTTTTTCCTTTAAAAGAGATGTATGGGTGTGTTTTTTTTTTTTTTTTCTTTTAAGAATCATACTTGCCTAGGTGGATGCAGACTCGGTCCAATGTTGCATCTGTCCCCCGGCGCCTGTAACACTGTTCGTTCAGTTCTCACAGCTCCCTGAGCAGAGAGCTGCTGCTCTGCCCCCACACTCACTGGAACACTGGGCTGTGGAGGGGGCAGCTCACTGAGAGGCTGAGCCGGGTGCAAGTCCAGACATGAGGGCAGATCCCGACTCCATTGTCGCAATCTTGCCTGAGCCTGGACTGGCTCTGTGATGTCAGCTGACCGCAGACTTCAGTCCGCTGTCTGCTGAAAATGGGTCAAAGGAGTGCAGAACAAACTGCACTCCTGTGATCCATAGGAAAAGTACAGCCAAACAAGCTTTGGCTGTACTTCTTCTCCTCTTAAAATGAATTCCTCACCAAAAATGTATTTGTGGTCACCTTTCATTGTGTGTTGTAGCCGTCAAGCAGTTTGTCCAGTAAGTTTTCAATAGGGATTAGTGTTGACCCGGACATGTAAAAAAAAGTTTGAGTTTGGGGTTCTGGTATTTGATTCCACGTGTTGAATAGCTGCCAAGGGCAGCCAATCAACAAGTGTTTCACTGGTTTGCCCTTAGAAGCCATCACAGCCATGCCTACTGATGGCATGACTGTGATTGGCCAGTGCATCATGTGACACAGCCTCTATATGGGGCTGGAGTCACCGTGCTGCATGTCATATGCTCTCAGGCTAGTTTAGGGAGAGGATGCTGCTGGCTCTGTGAGAGACAGAGTGCAGATATTATATAACATCTTATTCTGCATTACTGAATGATCTGATTATGGACTAGGTAGAGATTACTAGTACTGCTGCTTTGAGGGACAGATTGCAGACCTCATCCTGCTGCACAGAACGATCTGACTGGACTAGGTATAGTCTACTGCTTAGAGGGACATATTATTGTTCTAAAATCATTTCCAAGTTCTATAGGGAAAGGTTCCAGCTGTTGCTTTAAGGGACAGATTATTGTTCTAAAATCATCACCAAGTTCTATAGGGAAAGGTTCCAGCTGTTGCTTTAAGGGACAGAATATTGTTCTAAAATCATCTCCAAGTTTTATAGGGAAAGGTTCTTCCAGCTGTTGCTTAGAGGGACAGATTATTGTTCTAAAATCATCTCCTAGTTCTATAGGGAGAGGTTCCTGCTGTTGCTTAAAGGGACAGATTATTATTTCTTACACAAAATTAAAAAGTGCATCTACATTGCTGGTTTAAAAAAAAAAATATTCTAAAAACTACATTTGTGGCCAGTGGTGCATTTCTTGCACAAATAAAAAAAATGTCTACATTGCTGGTTTAAAAAAAAAAAAATATTCCAAAAACTACATTTGCGGCCAGCGGTGCATTTCTTGCACAAGAATAAAAAAAAACAGTGTTGGCTACCTCCTCCTCCTCCTCCACCGCCACTTCCACCGCCTCCTCAACCTCCAACTCCACATCCACCTCCATTTTTTTATTTTTTTTTTATGTGATTTTAGCTTAAAATTATTTTAAGTTATTTCCCTATCCCCATTTCTTTGTAGGGCACTTGTCTGACTCTTACCCCCATTTTCCTTCCTTTTGCAGACCTCTAGGACTTGCCAAGACTTTGTTACAGCCATTTTTGTGCCTAAAAGTTTGGGTCCCCATTGATTTCAAAGGGGTTCGGGGTCCGGGATAAAGTTCGGGTCAAGTTCGGTCCCGAACCCGGACTTTTTCCCGAAGTTCGGCCAAACCTGCCGAACCCAAACTTAGTAAGTGCTGGGGGTGTGCGGTGTCAGGATAGTGCCGCCCGGCGCTAGCGCCAGAGTCGGGGGGGCGAGGGGGTGGCTGGCTCCCTGGTGGCCCTGTATACTGCTCTGGTGGCCCTGTATACTGCTCCCTGATGGCCCTGTATACTGCTCTCTGGTGGCCCTGTATACTGCTCCCTGGTGGCCCTGTATACTGCTCCCTGGTGGCCCTGTATACTGCTCTCTGGTGGCCCTGTATACTGCTCTGGTGGCCCTGTATACTGCTCACTGGTGGCCCTGTATACTGCTCAGTGGTGGCCCTGTATATTGCTATGGTGGCCCTGTATATTGCTTACTGGTGGCCCTGTATACTGCTCACTGGTGGCCCTGTATACTGCTCACTGGTGGCCCTGTATACTTCTCCCTGTGGCCCTGTATACTGCTCACTGGTGGCCCTGTATACTGCTCTGGTGGCCCTGTATACTGCTCTCTGGTGGCCCTGTATACTGCTCTCTGGTGTCCCTGTATACTGCTCACTGGTGGCCCTGTATACTACTCACTGGTGGCCCTGTATACTGCTCTGGTGGCCCTGTATACTGCTCACTGGTGGCCCTGTATACTGCTCTGGTGGCCCCTATATACTGCTCTGGTGGCCCTGTATACTGCTCTCTGTTGACTCTGTTGTTTATTTAACAGAACAACCTATCCTGCAGATGTAGCAGTTAGAGGAAAGAGATAAACCCTTTACCACCAACAGGGTGCTTAGAATGATCAGCTTTTATTTATGTAAAACCTTTATCCCAAAAGGAAAAAAAAAAAACTGTTGCTGTAACCAGTTAAAGTGTTAGCTGGAGTTAATAAATCTAAGAGGATTGTACAATCAGATTCTATAGTGTGTGGTTAGCCGTAGATGGGTTACCATATGAGGGTGGGGGGATGTATTGTGGAGGGGAAAGAAGGTGGTTGTAGGATGGGGGGGCACCAAAATGCACCTTCGCGTGTGTGGACAAAAATCCTTGCACCGGCCCTGTCTAAGAGTACCCGCTTCAGACTGGTGTTAACTGTGGGCAAAAAAGGAAAATTGTGGTCTTTTATTAGCTTGTATAGGTGCATAGGTATTCTTTTGGTAAAGTTATCTTGGTAAATTGTCGCTATTGATGAAATGCTGCATATTCTCTGCTTTTTGAAAATGATAGATTATCTTGGATTGGAAAGTATTTCAAAATGTGAGAAGGCAATTTCTTTCTTACTTCCCTCCTGGCTATGATTGTGTCATGCTAGATTAGATTGTTCTTTATATCTGGAGGTAAGGCTTTTAGCTTACTATGCACTGCAGTATAGCTGCTGGACTTTATAAAGAGACATTTTGATTCAAGTATTAGGTTAGATTATCTTGAAGAGGATGAAATCCAGTCCATGATGGGTCTCATCAGGGATGACAGGTTATAAACACTAATATTGAGGAAAATAAGACCTCCCCCAACTTTTCAGGAAATAAAGTTTAGGCCATGCCTTTTGTTAGTAAGGTCACATTTGTATTTAAGATCTATTGAAGGCAGACCAGGGACCCTAAAGGCAATAAATAGAAAAATCTCAATCTTTGGATCTAGAGTGGGGATGACTGCAGAGCAGGCTGCTGATTGGTTGGTGGAAAGGCATGAGCAGATGGTAGAAGCAGGTTTGCATCGTACATGGTCAAAGGATCAGAGTGGCTGTGTCTGATCTTTGCAGGCTGTGGAAGAACTGTGATCTTGCTGCTCCTTTCCTCGTGCAGGGAGCACTCTCTTTCTGGAACATATGTCATAGCTCCACCACGCATCTCTCTGGTACCAGTCTCCTTCACTGTTTTGAAAGACCTTCCCACTCAAATGTTAACTCTTGCCTCTCTACTGGGAATTCACTCACTCTAACTGCGGCTTCTGTTTAAGTGAATATCACTGGCACAAACTGTCCTCAGTGGATTGCAGCCAAGCAAAAGCACTAAAGCAAGTCCCCCCTCCCCCCCCCCCGCCGAAAACACCCTGAGTGATCTATAGCTATCCCAATCTTGATCTGTTCTCAGTTGTCCCCAGCAACTGCTATATGCATCAAAGGGAAATATCTAAGATGAAAAATAAAAACACTTATAGTGCACTCCTGAAGGAGAACTGCTGGCTTTTATGGTCCTGTTTCTTCAAACTTAGTGCACACAGACAGGCCCACAGCATTTTCTTCTTTTTCTTTGGCTCAAATAAACAGTCTAGAGATGTGTACTGTACATGTTTTATATTGCTAAGTTGAACTTGGGTGAGGGGGGAAACCTTTTTTGTAGAACTAAGGACTACACACAGTCTCTAGAGCACAGGATTTAGGTCAGTACTCACAATGCCACAGGATCATCAATTGCTTCCTTCTAATAATCACTGGGCACATTTTAGTGAGGGAAAAACAGGCTCACAATACCACAGGGCTGCTAGACACTTCCCCCAACCTCCACAGGGTATCCTCCAGGGAGCTTCTTCAGGCCATAAAAAAGACTTTTGAAGATAGGCCCTAGCTTTTAGGCACTCAAGATAAGCTAAAATACAGACACATTTTATTAGTGTATGGGCTTAAAAATTGTTTGTTACAAAAGAAAAATCATTTGTTCGATCATAAACACTATGTTAAAACATTAGCAACCCAATTTCTCATTATTGTATACTTCACTATTAAACAATACAGCCAGGTGGAAGTGTAAACAAGAAGTGCAGCAAAGAAGACCCCTGGGCAGGTGTGGGAACATGCCTACAAAGCAGCACGTGCAAACCTAAATAACCTTTGTGGATATCAAAAATATGGACAGTCTGATTTATTAACTAGAACCTCCCAACTTGTTACCTCTGAAAGTGGGTTACCATATGGGGAACATTGTATTAATACCCGAGTATCAGCCATATTGAAGTATTTCCATAAATCATACAAAAGAGATGGTAAATTAGTTTATTGTGATATAAGTATATAATATCAAAGGTACAAATACACATAGTGGAAATGTGCTATTATTTTTTGTAATTACATGATTCTTGTTTGCATTTACAGTAGATTAGCAATTCACTCTTCACCCAAAAAGCTACCAAAGAAGCGGCTTCCCATAAAACATTCTTGTCAATTTTCCAACGCACACCTTTTTGGCAAAGTAAGGCCTATGTCGGGGTGGGTGCTGCAGCGATTTCCAGCTGGATACTGGAAGCGTCAATCAAGTGTAAGTATTCGCCAGCACACCAAGGATCACCATCCAAAAGTTCTTTATTCAAAGAAAGATCACATCACAGGAAGTGCAACGTTTCGGAGCCACACAGGTCCCCTTCATCAGGCATGTGATGATCACATTCCTGATGAAGGGGGTTCTGCGTGGCTCCGAAACGTTGCACTTCCTGTGATGTGATCTTTCTTTGAATAAAGAACTTTTGGACGGTGATCCTTGGTGTGCTGGCGAATACTTACACTTGATTTTCCCATAAAACATGTTGAGACATGCTGTTAAATGATGGAACCACCGTATGTCATCATAAAATTGTAACAGTTGTAAATTACTGCTTAATGGGGGTGTTAGTTGGGGTGCTAATGTTTTAACAAAGTGTTTATGATAGAACAAAAGATTTTGCTGTTGTACCAAACAAATGTTTAAGCCTATACACTAATAAAATTAGCATGTACTTAAACCTATTTTGAGTTCCTAAAAAGTCCATGGGTTGTTCAATGGTTTTTAATTCAAATTCTTTTAAGAGGACGTGGCACTGGTTATATATTCACTGGTTTCTGCAGCACGACCAAATGGTTACCTAATTATCCATAGCTCAAATTCCCATTTATCTTGGGGGAAATCCAAAAAGTTGTAAACTTAGACCCTAAAGCAGGATAATTCATAAATTCTTTTTTTTTTTGTAGAGTTTCTTCTGAAGGTATATCCTGCCAGGGAAGCCCCAACACTTTTCAATATTATCTGAGGGGCAAAAGGACAAGGCAAAATATCTACATTTGAAAATTAAATTAAATATAAGTACATGGACCACATCATACAATATTGCATGTGCATTATGTGGTTCATGTACTTATTAGATTTAACTTCTTTTTCAAACATAGATATTTTTCTTTGTCCATTTGCCCCTTATGAAGATTTTCTAAGAGATATTGAAATGCATTGGGACTTACTGGCAAGATACTGCATGCCTTCAGAAGAAATTTTACAAAAAAATTATTTATGTGAATCATCCTGTTTTAAGGTTTAAGGACAAAACCAATATATCATATAAATAAGAGAATTGCTGTATTTTTAGGATGTGTATTTTTAAATCTTTGTATCAATAAAATATGGAATATTTTATGTAGACTTTTGGTTTGGCTGCAGTAAAGTCTCATGGGGGTAAAAGTTTTTGTATGAGCTGTTGGGCATATTGCATATCAGCAGTTGGCAGGCACCTAGTGTTTCAGCTAAAAAATGAGCCAGCTGAGAAGAGGCTGAGTATGACCACCTGAATCTACCACATGCTCTTCTGGCCTGCCACAGTACATCCTGAAAAGAGGATAAAATTTAGGAACTGCTGCACTGGCTGTATAGTTTGCCTTCTGCCCTGCCTCACAAAGATGCAGTAACTACTGGTCTGTGGATGTATAGCCATTTACCCTCTACTAGCTGCAGGTGAAGAACCACTGCCTCTCCCTTTAGGCCCTCTATATATGATGATAACAGGAAATTGCCCCCAAATATTTTTTTAGTAATATTTATTAGGGTATAGGGGTGATTATGCTCATGTGGTAGGTCTTTTCCAATTTTTACAATGAGTTGCCCCAGTCCAAACTGTATTTTAGGGCATGGCAGCCCATTTTTATTGGCTACTGGCTGGGGCACTTCTGGCACTGGTTGAGATCTGTCTCTTGACTCCTGGATAGGGCACCTCTGTCCCCTGGTTGAGACCTCCTCATAGCCGGATTTATGGGCGGGCAAAACGGGAAATTGCCATGGCCCTGCTGCCAGAGGGAATCTCAGACTTCCTTTAAAAAAAGAAATCTATTTTCCCTCAAGACTTTAGTAGTGCATTCATTGAGGAAATTGTCAAGTTTGCAACCTTTTTATTACATGATAAAGGGCTCGCTGATGCCTTTCCAGGTGTTAATGTAGCTCTTATAATATATTTAAGCATAATGGTCACTGGTTGATCTGGAGAAAGGTGGTTCAGCAAACTGGCACTAATAAAGAATTATTTGAGAACCACCATAGCCCATGAAAGACTATGTGCTCTGTGCCTACTGCCTGTCAAGAGCAGTGTCCTCAAGATGATACAGTTAGTTAAAACTTTTGCAGATGCTAACTGCAGGAAGAAATACTTATAATGTAATATAGTGTAATGTGTATTCTTAAAATCAATATAACATTGAGAAAACAATCAGACAAAAGTGTCTACTTCAGAATGTAAGAATTTTTTTTTCTAGAAAAATATTGTTTATCATTTATTTCAGTTCCATTTTTTTTATCGCCATATAATTTAATTTCTATGATGAGGGGCCCTTGGACCTGAAGTGTGCTGGTCCCCCAAGGTCTAAATCTGGCCCTGGATCTCCTGTCTCCAATATGGGGGCTGTCTCCAAACTAAGAGCCTTGAGCAATCCTCAAGCTTGAGTATATAAAACCCTACAGAACTGTGTACTCACACAGGCTACAGGCATCCAGGAAAATCTGGACACAGGATTGAAGGTTCTGTCCCACCAAATACACTTTGGAACCTTGAAGCTTCAGACCCCAACAACCCAATCCAGGTTTACAGAATCCAGAGAAAGACAAAAACACTTTTTTTTTTCTGCTTTAAAAAAATGATAGTCTGGAATGTTATCTGTGTCATTTTCTCCTAAATTTTCACAGTGCCAGGGCCTTGCACTGACACTAACATACACACATATATATATGACACTTTGCTACAATGTAAAGTAGTAGCTTGTATACTTACAGTGTAAATTTGCTGTCTCCTCAAAATAACTCAACACACAGCCATTAATGTCTAAACTGTTGGCAACAAAAGTGAGTACACTAAGTGAAAATGTCCAAATTGGGCCCAAAGTGTCAATATTTTGTGTGGCCACCATTATTTTCCAGCACTGCCTTAACCCTCTTGGGCATGGAGTTCACCAGAGCTTCACAGGTTGCCACTGAAATCCTCTTCCACTCCTCCATGAGGACATCACGGAACTGGTGGATGTTAGAGACCTTGTGCTCCTCCACCTTCTGTTTGAGCATGCCATACAGATGCTCAATAGGTTTTAAGCCTGAAGACATGCTTGGCCATTCTATCACCTTTACCCTCAGCTTCTTTAGCAAGGCTGTGGTCGTCTTGGAGGTGTGTCTGTGGTCATTATCATGCTGGAATACTGCCATGCGGCCCAGTCTCCGAAGGGAGGGGATCATGCTCTGCTTCAGTATGTCACAGTACAGTATCTCACAAAAGTGAGTACACCCCTCACATTTTTGTAAATATTTAATTATATCTTTTCATGTGACAACACTGAAGAAATGACACTTTGCTACAATGTAAAGTAGAGTCTATGACATGACACTGTATGACTTCGTCTCGTACTAGGGGAGGGAAGCCTCTGACCCGGCGTACCGTCATAAGGTCGTACTATTACTGGTGTCTGTGTGGAGGTTCTGCTGGTGTCGGAACGATTTCTTCGACTCCCATTTCCACTATCTTACCGGTTCGTACAGAAGTCCGAATTTTGGATAACTCGTAGACATACCGTACGAGTTTGTCTTCCACCTCCTCGTGTTCCAGAGATTGTAGGTGGTCAAGGCACTACAGGAGTACCTCCTCACCTTCTCCTAAAGTCACCGTTGGACACTTCGAGACCACTTGAGGTACGGGTTCTCCCAATTCCGTCACGACCTTTTATTACCACCGGTGT
>BLSH010390195.1:1021844-1061844 GCA_018402905.1 Glandirana rugosa
TTCCCCCTCTCTGCTCTCTCTCTGCTTTGTGCTGGAATCCCCCCACTCTCCTTCCTCTGTGAATGTGGAATGACTCAGTGACACCCCCTCCCAATTCCCCTCCCCATTCTCCCAAGGTAAAGGGGAAATTCCTAGATAGGTTGTCACCTTGCTGGGTCCCAGATGTTTTATTGGCTGCATATGTCTGATGGGTTAGGAGGGTACCCTGGTAGTGGTGCTGATGAACTGTGCATCTTTCTGCAGCTATTTTTATTGCTTGAATTTTTTTCCCATTATGGGCGTGTGTGGGGCCTTATGTCTAAGTTATGCCTAAGGCCTCACTATGCCTAGAGCCGCCTCTGGATAAGGGGAAGGGTGGGGGCATCAGACGAGCATTGCTAAACAGCTACAAAGGTTGTTGCCTACAAAGACAAGAAAGTAGCCTTCTCACAGATTGTTGGGTTTAATTACAGTAAATTTAATGGGTGACATACATTGCAATGCAATTTACAGTGATTAAGTACTGAATAGAAGAGTTTGGGGAAATAGGGGTACACTATTCTCTGCACCACACTGCAATTCAGTGTAATATAACAGTGCCAAAATACAGCACTGTATAAAGCGTTGTATAGCTCTGTAGGCCATACTATAGCACTGTACAGTAGCACCAACACAACTACCTCTCCCTAAAATTAATGACAGCTGTGTCTCATAGCACAATGGTGAACCTGAACCTCATCCCTAAAATCTATTGTAAATGAATGAGTAGTGCACAGTGCTGTATTTAATTTATTAGGCTGACATTACTGAACGCTTCTTTTGAGGTGACCCTGAATAAGCATGCAGATTAAAGAGGAAGTAAACTTCCTTTACTGCCTTTTACTTATAGGTAAGGCTATAATAAAGCTTACCTATAGGTAGTGTAAATATCTCTTAAATATGCACCATTTAGGAAATATTTACACTAGCTGCAGTTAGTGACAATCACTGGCGCATGCACTCTGAAGGAATGACCACCCGTGCCATTCCTTCCAAGCCCTGTGCCGTGAACTGTGGCTCCTGCGCGAATGCCTTCTTCGTGGCTCCGGCCAGTCACAGAGCCGGAGCCCGTGAACCCGGAAGAAAGACGGGTGAAGATGGAAGTGGCTGCCATTGCTGCACTGGAGCAGCTTCATTTTAAGGTAAGTTTCACATCATTTGCTAGTATGTAATGTATACTAGCACATTATGACTTTACCTTGCAGGGGAAAAAAGCGTCCAGCGGTATACAACCACATTAAGGTTCTGACTTTCCTCTGACTTCACCAGCTTCAGATTCTTGCAGATCTGTGACAACACATTTCTCTCAGTACAGGTGTCCTGCAAAATGCACCAGAATAGAACATACGATGTTTAGTTGTGTGTGTGTGTGACAAATCACCACAGTATACACAAGTGTCATCACTGTTCAAAGTGAATTTAAAGAGGCCTTATTGCCAAAAAATTTCCTTTAAGATTATATGTGCATTTAACACAGTTTATGCAGTGTATTTACCTGTAAAACCCTCCCTTGGGTAGCCATCCAAAATTCCTGAGACATCTGCTGTGTGCCATCTTGGATGTGATATGCGCAGTCTCAGCTGTGATCCAAGTGACACTCTATAGCATTCACCTTCACGCTTTCCCAAGCAGCTACATAATATTTTATTGAAATTAAAAACACTGCAAAGACTTTTAACTGCACTTTTTTCATTTGGTGACAGAGTCTCTTTAAATCCTCACTGGATCTGAGATTTGAATTTGACTGATAATCCTATTAAGAAGTGGACACAGCACTTATTGAAAAGGTTACCACTTATAATAAACAGAAGTGGATTTAAATGCTGATAAAAGTACATATACATGCCACTGACATGGCTGAATTAAGTATCAACCAACTACTGAGCTGCAATAAATTATTAGAAGTGATATCTTTGGAGAAAATATTGTTTAGAAGGAAAATGGTGCCAACTGGCAATATAGCTAATTTAACAATTAGTAATGAAATCTAAAGGCGCTTTTAGAGCATGAAGTTTTATATACACTTCTCTCCCTCCTCCACAAGTTGAGTCCCTGCGGACTACGGCAAGGCTGTGCAGTGGTTGTGAAAAGTGGAAGCAGGCCTTTTTGTTATACTGCAAATGCGTGGGTTCCCCTTTCATAGCATATCATGTAGACCCACCTCCCTGCAGGAGGGTAAGAGAAAGGGAAGTCTCCTCAGGGGTCCTCTATTTATATGGCAGTTTTATCAAGGAGTTTGAGGGCATCCACTTTATAGCCCTGAAGGTGGACTTATTTTATAAGACAACAGGCATTTTTTTCCAAGTTATAAAAAAGTGTTCATGTATGTCCTCCTTAAATGACTCGATGCCTAATCTATTTTTCTAATTTTACTCTTTCTTTCCATAAAACAAAAATGCTTGCTTTTAGGAGATATCATTTTTATTTTCAGCACTTTAGAAAGATCTGTAATTGTGTCCCAAATTCACTCTTGATTCAAGTTGTATAATTGTACAGCACATTAAAATTTGTGTGCATACTGTAAAGTAGAGCCCTCTTGGCGATGCTAGGCACTGTGCTAAAGCAGCAGTGTATTCTAACACTGAAGAAAAGCAGTACTAATCTCATATTTGTCATTTCGTATGCTTTTTATATACATTTATAGTTTGCTTTCTATATTATTTCTGGTCAAACACTCACCTTTTATTTACATACTAAACATCCACAGGTACATTGCCTTCTTATGTGTCAATAAATATAAAAACATTTCTGAAAATGACTACAGTAAAACCTTGGATTGAGAGTAACTTGGTTTGAGAACAAGGCAAGCAATTTTTTTTTTTGACTTGATAAAGGAGCGATATCTTGATATAGAAGTAGCATCACGTCACAACTGAGTATAAAAGCAAAGAGAAATGCCTCTAAGTGTAGCAATATGGTTACATTAATGTAGGTACAACATTTAGCAACTCACATGGTTGATGATTAAAACAGGCACATCTAAGTACACAGGCATCCAGGGTAAAGCTGTCCACATAGACCGTCCTTCCTTCCATGCTGCGCTTCATGAGTGCTTCAAGCCTTGCTTTCAGAACGCTCTACTGCAGGGTAGTCTTTCCTGTCACGATTGCAAACTGACATCGGTGAGAACCAGTGGCGTGGAGGCCGGTCTATGTGGACAGCTTTATCCCGGATGCCTGCATACTTAGCTGTGCCTCTTTTAATCATCAACCATGTGAGTTGCTAAACGTTGTGCCTTCATTAAATGTAATCACATTGCTACACTTAGAGGCACCTCTCTTCTCTTTTAGGCCTCATTTACACTGCTGCTGGTTAACTGATGTTTAGAGACATTTGAGCATTTTTTCAGCTGCCCCTGAACTTTCCTCTATGTTATCTTATCAGTACATTTACACAGGGTCGTTTCCAGGCAGTTGAGTTTAAAGGCTTTTTTTGGAACGCAAAAAAATGGGCTCAGATGCCAGTTCAGAGGCATTTGAAACGCCAAACAGCTTGTAAATGCCGCTAAACACACCTAAACGCAGTAACTCGCGTCTAGGACCATCTCGTTTACAGCCGTTTCCATTAAAAAAAAAAAAAAAATTAAAAACCGCTCCTAGACGCAAATGTGGCAAAACGCGGCATGCAAAACGGCCGTTTTAGACGACGGCTTCTAGCTGTAAAAAAAAATTGTTCAAAGGAGGTTGAAATGACATCCTGTGTAAATGGAGCCTTTTCAGGCGCTTTAGAAGCACTGCTCATTCCTTCCAATGGGCAAGGGCAGTTTGGGAGCACTGTATACAGACCTCCCAACCCGCCCCAAAGATGCTGCTTGCAGGACTTTTTTTTCCCGTTCCGCAAGCGCACCACCCCAGTGTGCAAGCTCTCGGGCTTTCACACTCGGGCAGCATGGGAGGCCATTTTCAGGCACTTTACAGTCGCTATTTCTAGCGCTAAAATGTCTGAAAACTGCATCAGTGTGAAAGGGGTCTTATGCTTTAGTTCTTTAATCTCTGAACAAGCATGCATATTAGGATTTCTGACTTTTTTATGCCTGAGTAGTTTATGCATACCAATCTTGCATTCATAATGTTTTCTTTGTCAAAGCTTTTATTGGTTTTACAAGTATATTGATATACAACATGACGTGTATATATAATACAACTGTCAAATAACCAGAAATGAAGGGGGGAGGGGAGGGAGAATCAAAAAGAGGAGAGGGCAGGTGAACAGGTGATGGAATGCCATAGGCGCAAACAATTGGACAGAGTTTTAGGCTACTCATATATGTACATTGTAGACAATAGAACCTACTTTATATGTTAAGACAAGGACTGCAACACAATAACAAGAGCTGCTATAATAAATTAAACTAGCGTCCAGAAAATTCTGACGTTCATGTAATAATACCCACTGCCCCGAAAGGGATCAAGCTGTGGTGGGGTTAGTGCAAACCCGAGTTACCAAGGGAGGCCTGAGGACACATAATGGGGGAAGGTATACCATAGAGTTTGTACTGAATTCCTTGACCTAGGAGTCCTAGGTACAAGGATAGATTAACTATAGAGTGCCGGAACTAGATATGAATAATTAAACGGAGTATACATATTTACACCAATCAGAAATTGAGTCCCCGAACCGTGTATTTACAAGATTAGTAGTATAGTGAGGAGCTATTTGTTGGTAACCAAGGGTGGACACTGGAGAGGAGCATCTGTTCGCAACGGGTAAATCCTGCCCAAATTAGTAGAGACACTAAACATTACAATAACATGTGGCACTTCTAGGAGAAAATAAGCGAAGAAGAAGCGGGGGTGAAAAAAAGAAGAAAGGGATAATGGAGAGACGAAGGGGAAAGGTAAGGTATAAGAGAAATGAACATAGGGAAGAAAAAAAAGTGGTACCATGATTGGACTGGCTGGATAGGGCACGGCAACAGGGCGACTCGACATACTCAAGGTTAATACGAAAGGTCAGATTGGATTGGACTCAGCATGGAAGGAGAAGCGAGTCGTCAAATCCCGTAGGGAGGAAGTGCGAGACCCAAGGCCTCCAGATATTTTTTCGAATCTGCTCACCCTATCAGTATCTATATAAAAAATAATAAAATATTCAGCGCACACAGTGTCAACACTGAGACAAATAATGATTGCACGCCAAGCACAAAAAAGGCAATTCATAAACCCTCTGTAAATGACAAATAGTAAGAAATGTGCGGCGCAAAACATAAAGTCTCTTCAGATACTGTAGAGTAGTTTTCAAATGTTCATAAAGCATGAATAAACAATCTTCATCATTATGAGGAAGAAGACAGCATATCCCAGTGGTAAAGGTGCCTCATAATATAAAGCATGCAGGTGAACGCAAACTGTGAATCCTGCCACCAAGAGTACTTCCAGCCTCTCACCTTATGTACTCGACCCGTGAGGGTCACACAGCTTATGATATCCCTGTGTCAGGATCATTCAATCTGATGTTTGAGCTCATTCAGGGCACATTACAGGAGAGCCGTCCCAGAGGTATATTTATGCAAATGAAAGAGATGAACAAATCTAGTGCTCTCCGTATGGTTAAAACACTCTTATTTATTGACAAAAAATTACTCACTATTCAAGCACCTCCACTGGTGCTAGTAAAAAGCTGTTTACATGTAAACCCGAAAAGAGCAGCGGTGAATGATGACGATTGACGTGGCTTCAACTCCGTACGCGCTACGTCCGGTGGGCGTGGACTTCTTCAGCGTGAGGTGTAGCCCGTCTAACGTCCCTTTCATATATAGCGTCATCTCCTACTAATCACACAGCTGCTCCCAATGACAGGCCAGCACCATTACAGGGATATGATGACGAAGGCGGAACCGGAAATACCGTCAGGGATCGTAGCGGAAGAGGTATATGCGTTCCACCTCCGTGGATGACGCCTACAAACCTGCCCCTTCCTGCTGTAAACTTCGTAGCCCCGAGGAATCTCCATGGGAACGGCGAACACAACGTCCGCCCGTCCCATGTGATACACACGTCCAGGTCCGCCCCCATAGTCTCCTGTCCCCGGAAGTGGGATTCAATAAGTGTCATTTCTCAGGGGTATGTACTGGCCATAAACAGAAATAAGAGAATACAATAATAATAAAATGTAATATCCCCCCTACTGGGGATATATTATAAGTCAGTTATCTATCTTATTAATAACTGCTAAGATGAAAAATTGTTTAAATAAAATTACCCAGTAATTAACCCATTAGGGTCAATGTAACCAGAGTAATTATAAAATTTTATTATAAGCAACCCAATTGGGGTCAATAAAACCTTCAAACAATACTGCGAGAAGCCCTCCAGGGGCTCCCACATTAAATCGAAAAGTTAAAGTTAAACGGATACCCATGATCCTAAAAAATTGGGTCCAACATATATTGGGCCTGAAACCATGTAATCATCCCGTTCACCGCTGCCCTATACAATTGTCTAAACACAATACTACCCCAGGTAAAATCGTGTAATCTAATCAAAGAAAAAACAAACATAATTTTGCAAAAACAAATAAAAACAAACTTTCATCTCTGAAAAATGTTCAAAAATAAAATAAAATTAAAATTTAAAATAAAACCATAAGAACCGACAGAAATTAACATGCAAACCAGAAAAAATATCAGCTTCAGTAATACAGGTAATTTTTTGATAATCCATTATTGTTATCTGTCTGAAATGAAGCAATTGCATGCTTTATATTATGAGGCACCTTTACCACTGGGATATGCTGTCTTCTTCCTCATAATGATGAAGATTGTTTATTCATGCTTTATGAACATTTGAAAACTACTCTACAGTATCTGAAGAGACTTTATGTTTTGCGCCGCACATTTCTTACTATTTATCAGTATCTATAGCCTCCATCTTTGCGTGAGTAAGCGCCTTACCCATTCTGCCCTTGACTTCTGATTCTAGTAGTGTGGGGGATTTCCATGCTTTCGCAATGGTTTGTTTTGCAGCGGTTGTGAGGTGCTGAAACAGCTTGAATTGAGTTCTAGCAAGTTCCTCTGGTTTCGGGTTCAATAGGGCTGGGGCCGGGTGGGCGACAATGGTGAGACCAAAGGCTCTTGAAGCTAGGTCAAAAATTTTTTTCCAGAAGGACTGTGCAGTCGGGCAATCCCACCAAATGTGGAAAAAGGTGCCTTTATCTGGGCAGCCCCTGAAACAGCTATCGGGGTAGGATGGGACATATTTGGCTATTCTAGCCGGGACAAGGTACCATCTGAGAAGCACTTTGTAATTTGTCTCAATGGCAAATACATTAATTGAGGAAGATCGAGTATTTGACCAAATGGTCGCCCAGTCAGCTTCGTCTATATGATGCCCCAAATCGGAATCCCATTTAGCGACATATGTGTGGGGTTTCGTTTTGGAGTTATTGAGTATGGTTTGGTACAATGAGGAGATGATACCTCTAGCGTGGGGGTCAGATCGGCAAATATTCTCGAAATGCGAGAAACTATTTAAGGGGGAGTCGGTGTTGGAGAATGGGGCGAAAAAATGTTTAATTTGCAGGAACCTAAAGATTTCTACCGGTAACAGGCCATATGACTCGCATAACTCAGGAAATGAGAGGAAAGATGTGGAGGATACCAGTGTGTGGAGTCTAAATAAGTTTGCTTCTTCCCAGTGTTTGAACAAGGAGGGCGACTCCCAAGCAGGGGGGAAAGCTGGATTCTTAAGAAAAGCTTGGAGAGGGTTATGAGGAGATTGGAGTTGATGGGTGACCCTAAGTTTATTCCACAGAAGTAGGGAATGTTTGGTGATAGGGTTGGTTACAGTTGACCAGTATTTGGAGTCCAACCAAAGTAGGTTGGCTATAGAGAGAGGATCAACATCCGCTGCTTCTAATGACACCCAGAGTGGGCATTCCCCGATGGCATGGTATTTAGATAGTTGAGCGATTTGCGCAGCTTGATAATAAGCCCTAAAGTTGGGAATCCCTAAGCGCCCTCCCGACTTCTGAGAAAATAAAGTGGCTGCAGGTACTCTAGGCTTGGTGTTCTGCCATATGTAAGCTAAGACTCTGTTTTGCAGGAGACGTAGGAAATAAGCCGGAGGGAGAATAGGGAGGACCCTGAAGAGATAGAGAAATTTAGGAAGAATAACCATTTTAATGACATTAATCCTCCCAAACCAAGAAATTGGAAGGGAAGACCATTGCGACATAAGGTTAGTAGCGGATCGGAGAAGGGGTAAGTAATTAGCTGAATAGAGGTCAGAGTGGGATGCCGTCAGTCTAATCCCAAGATAATTGAGGCTATCGTGGGCCCAAGCAAAGGGAAGGGAGTCCTGCACCTGTGAAATCATACTTGAGGGAAGGGAGATATTCAGAATTTTCGATTTGTTCGGATTGATATGGAGGCCAGATATGGAAGAGAATGAGTTCAGGAGGGCTAAGAGGTTAGGGGCTGAGATGAGCGGGGATGACATAAAAAGGAGAATATCGTCGGCAAATAGACATAACTTGTGTTGATGTCCTCCGACCTCTATACCTTTGATGTTTGGGTTAGCTCGGATCATTAGGGCCAGTGGTTCAATCAGGAGGGCAAAAAGTAGGGGGGAAAGCGGGCACCCCTGCCTAGTCCCGTTAGTTATACCGAAATTAGCTGATTGAAACCCTGCATATTTTACGTGAGCCTGGGGGTCGTGGTATAATGCTGACGTCCAAGAGAGAAAGTGTTCGCCGAAACCCCAGCGCCGGAGGGTGTAATGCATGTATGCCCAGGACACTGTGTCAAAAGCTTTCTTGACATCATGAGAAAGAAAGAAGGCTGGGACTTGACGGCATTTAGCAGCGTGGGATAGGAGAATAGCTCGTCTGATGTTGTTGGCTGTTTGTCTGCCTGGGATGAACCCTGTCTGATCTCGGTGTATGAGGTTACCTATAATACCATTCAGCCTCAAGGTTAGGATTTTTGCCAATATCTTAAGATCATTATTTAATAATGAAATAGGACGGAAATTGGTCCAGGAGGTAGTATCTGAGTTGGGCTTAGGGATCATGACTATAGAAGCATTAAGAGATTCCTTTCTAAAGTTATCACCTTGCAGGAGTGAGTTGAAGGCGACTGTGAGGTATGGGGCCAAGAGCGAATCAAAGTTCTTATAATAATTGACGGAAAATCCATCAGGGCCTGGTCTTTTATTGGGTTTCAGGATTTTAATCGCACCTATCACCTCAGCTTCCGTGATAGGACGTTCTAGTAACTCGTTTTGATTTTCGTCGAGGGAAGGCAGTGTAATTTGCGAGAACAGCTTCTCGGCTGCAGCCGCATCAAAGTGTTGGGTTGAGTTATATATTTTGGACAAATTGGAGCGGAAGATCTCTAAAATCTTAGTTGAGTTGCTGGTGTATGAGTTACGGGAAGTGCGGAGCCTGATAGAAGCGGGGCCCCGATTTATACTTCGGAGGGAGCGAGCAAGGGGGGTATCAGGCTTATTGGCTTTATGTGAGATGCTGGCGTCTTCGAATGGTTTTATCCGCAGAGTCGGTTAAGAAAAGATCGAATTCTAGGCGGGCTTTGTCGAGAGAGTCTTTGGTGGAGCGGTTGGGTTGCTTTTGGAAAGTTTCGTAACAGCTATTGAAATTGGCCTCAAGTTTAGCAAATTGAGCTTTCCGAGTTCGTCTTATGGCAGCCATCTGCTGTATCAGTTTGCCACGAATAACGGGTTTATGTGCTTCCCAGAGGGTCAGTGCTGAAATATCAGGTGAGGAATTTGTGGTAAAGTAAGATTTGAGGGCCATTTCAATGTCCAGCTTATAAGAAGGGTGGGTAAGTATAGAATCATTTAGATACCACGTAGTGTCTTGTGATCTAGGGACTAAAGATGCAATAACAGCATGTACCGCCGAGTGATCTGTCCAGGGAAACGGAATAATCGAAGACGCCAGTATCTCAGGTAACATACTAGATGCCATAAAAATGTGATCGATGCGTGAAAAGGGGGAATGAGGGTGAGAGTAGTATGTAAATGATTTACTGGTGGGGTTTAATTCGCGCCAGACGTCAGCAAGGAAGTGGTTGGAAAGGAGTTGTTGTAAGGAAAATTTCAGCGAATGGGGGGCGGGGGAAGGAGGCGATTTATCTAAAAAGGGAATGATTGTTTGGTTGGAGTCGCCACAGATCATAATAGTGCCGAATTTATGCTGCTTTATCACATCTAAAAGATGAGAGAAGAATGGAGTGGGATTCCGATTTGGGGCATAGTAACTCACTATGGTCACCGCAACGTCAGACAGGTGACCCGTGAGGAGGAGATACCTCCCATCCGGGTCCGCTATCTGGCGTAAAATAGAAAATGGAGTAGACTTATGGAAAGCTATCAATGTGCCCCTCTGTTTGGTAGTGGCTGAGGACGTATAAAATTGAGGGTAAGAGGAATGGAGGAATTTGGGGGTGCTTTTGGGGGTGAAATGCGTCTCATGTAAGCAAACAATATGCATTTTCTTAGAGGAGAAGGCTCTCATTGCTTTAGAACGTTTTTGAGGGATGTTAAAGCCCTGCACATTACGAGTGCATATGTTTAGGGGGGGCCATAGGTGAATTGTGCAGTTATTATAATCATACCTGTGATGTGTTGCCGCCACCGCCGCCGTGCCCGCCCCAGCCAGATCCAGCGAAAAAAAATAGTGTAGGTACCTAGGAAGGAAGAAGAGAAAGGGTAAGACAAAGGAACCAATAGGTGCTAAATACAAACAACAAAAAAAAACCCACAACAATGTTGGGGTGAAGGATGAGGAGAACATCGGGAGGGGTATGGAGACCCCCCCAGAGGTTCCAGAGCTGCCGTTGGTGCTCCGCTTGGGGCGGGTAACCAAGGACATTAATTGGGGAACAAGAATTCCAGTCCAGGAACAAACCGTAAAAAATCTGAAAAAATAAATGGGTAAGAAAAAAATGGTGAGTTTTAACTCGGCACAATCCATAAGTGTTCATAAAAAAGGGGGGGGGGGGAATCGCTGACGATATAAAATAGCAAATATAACTGTAGGAAGATGGAGGGGGGAAAATGTTCAGCCGGGACCAACACTGGTTGTCAGATCAGCGGTCCGACCCCCTGAGCCCAAAAGATGTCAGAAGGGCTCGGTAAGCAGGAGGGGGGTGCGGAACCGATCCATTACTGCCCCTGGTTTTAGCGTCAGGGGGAGAAATGGAGGCCAAACAAAACTACAAAAATAGAAAAAGGTGTGTTGGTAAAGAGAGTTCAGTCCATGGAGTCCTCTTCCGCTGTCACTTTCTTGTCAAATCGTCCCCTTTTGTGGTGATTTTGGTGAGTGGACACAGCATGGCGATGTATATCCGGGGGGTCTTTTTGCGGGGATCTCGAAGCCGAGCGTCTGCGGGAACCATCAGGTTGCTGGGCTTGATGCAGGATACCGATTTCTGTGAGGGCGGACTGTAGCTCCGCTGCTGAGCGATATGTGTATTTCGTTTCTAGGTGAGTGAAACGAACCGAAAACGGGAAGCCCCAATGATAGGTAATTTTGTGCTGTTGTAATGTTGTGAGAAGGGGCTTCAGAGTTTTCCTCTTGGCTATGGTGATGGGCGAGAGGTCAGGGTAGAGTTGATATGAAATACCTTGAAAGGTGAGGGGATCTTTTCCCCTAGCAGAAGCAAGTAGTTGTTCTTTGGTACGGTAGAAGTGGAACTTGGCTATAATGTCCCTTGGGGGACCATTCTCCTTCCTGGGAGCAAGTGTGCGGTGAATTCTGTTGATTTCAAGCCTTTCCACGGGGATAGCTGGCTGTAGTTCCTGAAAAAGTGCTGTCATTGTGGCCTGTAGGTCTATGACCTGTTCAGGGATACCTCTGATCCTGATATTAGACCTCCTGGATCTGCTCTCAAAGTCCTCCAGCCTAGCTTGCAACATAGAATTCTCCTCTTTCAAGTTCTCAATCTCAGCAGTGTTATTTTGCATACAGCATTCTAAATCCTCCGCTCTGACCTCAAGCTCCGCGGTTCTCATGCCCAGCTCCCTGATCTCTTTGGTGAGCTTGTCAGTAATATGATCTGAGATTTGCTTCAGGGCCTTCTGCAGCATGGCCTCAAACCTAGAGAACATATCGTTCTTTTTTACGGTGCCCGTGCTACCTGTGTTGGAATCGGATGCTGATTCAGTGTCATCAGGAGGTTGGAGAGAGAGGCCCAGCGTCTGTTTCTGCGAGCGCGGTGTGTTCGGCCGTGTGATGGGGGCCGGGGCCATCTTGGATCCTTGGCGGGACAGGGCGTCACGGATGTTCCGCGATTTAATCTTCGCTTTAGAGGATCCTAGGACCATAATTGTAGTTCCCCCTGGTGCTGTGCGCGTTCAGCTATTGGTGGGCATCAGTCTCAGGAACCCTGCTTCAGTTGTGCCGGCAGTTTTGTGCTGGGATGGAGTGGAGCTTCACTCGTGCATTACTGCTCGGTGCCGCTTCGCGCATGCGCCCCCGCATTCATAATGTTTTCATCTATCATCATATATTTTCACATAGGCATTAATTAGCATGTTTTCTTATTGTAGATTATTGTTTCAATGACTAACTGTAACTTTACATTAATTTAATTTATATTTATTATCAGTTCAAGCTCTATTCTTGATTTTCAGTGTATTCCTGATGTTTTCTATATATTTCTACAAAATTACCATTAAAGAACAAAAATATTACCATAGTTGAACAAAGCACGAACTTATAAAAAGATTGCAGTATAACTGTAATTTTTTTATGTTGTCTGGCTCAGATTTTGGGGTTTTTCATTTCACATCTTATGAACACAGTGTTTTGAACTGCAGGAAAAATGAAAACCTTGAAGAAACAAGGCGTGATGCTTGGAAAGATTTCCCCAGACAAAGATAAAGTGAGAGAACAACATACACACACCTACAGTATAGGTAACAACCTTCTTTCCATGAATCCTTATATTCTGCTCATTAATCATACATGTTATGACAATACATCTTCTGAGTAGCTTTCACATTTTTACATGCAGTGTAGATTTGCATTTTAAATGATTTTGCTTAACTACTTAAAGTGATCCTACCATAAATAATATAACTTCTAAAGCAAATATTTTTAAAACAAATACTATGCAAAAGAAGGCTGTAAATGCTTACCTTCCTGCTGCCACCTCTGAACACTGTTCTATTTCAGAGGAATCCCTCAAGGTCTGCTGGGAAATCAAAGCTTCCAGGGGTGTCAATTTTGTTTGCCCTCTGTGACTTTCACTTCTATGCCACTACTGTCTTCTGTAATGATGTAGAGGTCACCCTCTCTATTTGTCCTATTGACCACTGTCTTTGGGACTTTAAAAAAAAATGAGTTGTCAGTAAAACAGCAATAGGGGGCAAGTCTTCAAGTGGAGAAAAATATTCCAGTGATTGTCTAAGAGAGGATTTTCTATTGTAAAGTGTTACTCTACCTTCCTTTGGGGTCTGCAGGACAGTAAGTGCAAGGAGATTTCCCATGTGGGACGCAAATGGCAACAAATGATAGAGGTATAATCACTCCCTATTCTATCCCGCACAAAGATTTCCAGCAGAGATCTAAAGATTCTATCCACCCCTCATGACACTCTCATCGTCACCCAGAGCAGAGATTTCCTATCTCAGTGGACAATAATCTAAGCACCAGCAGACTAAAAGTAATAGTTACTGGAGCAGGTTACCACAGTTACCACAGTTACCTCTTTACACACACAGTAGCCACCACCACCACATTTCAATAGAAATAAGCAACTTTCTTATCTGCTGTTGCAAAATGGCTATATTACTCACTGCTACGCATCATTTTAAAATAATGTTTTAATTAAAAAAAAGAAAAATGATGCAACAAATATTTATAGAAAGAATATTGGGAAAGAGGAAAATAAATGGGATTAACTAGAAAAGTTTTACCTGGTCTTTGCTTTGCTGCAGATTATTTAATTTGGAGTGTAGTACAATCATTCCAATCAAATTAGAGTCACATGTTCTCATAAAAGATCCTTGGCAACATTTCTGGTCCCTGAAGAGGGCATGTACAGACATAACACAACCAATGAAATGGTCTGAGGAGTATACTGAAGTAGTGTTGAAGTGTTTTATGATGTTCAGCATACACACCCTTAATGCCAATGTTTACAAATGCATCGATATTTCAATCTGACAACATTTTGCAATTTGAAAACCAACATAATATTGCACAGAATGAAGTTACAGGGGGCATGGCTTGGTGAGCGAGGGAGATGGCCTCATAGGTGAAGAGCTCCGAGACATGGCTCTACCATCCATCTTCATCGCGGTTTCTCTCTCCACCAAAGATGGGCAGAATCACCAAATCCAGACCGCACACCCGTCAGCAGTGTTCTGCCACCTACTCTGCCAACAAAAACATCTCGGATCTCTTTAGAACCCAGGCAAAAGGGAAGAGGCACATGTCCAATATCAAGATGGCAACTGGCACTGAGCATACAGAGCACGAGGAGGATGAGGACTACAATGCCGCCTCCCTAGCTGCATAAGAGAAGCTGGTAAGAGAACCTATCTCAGCAGACCAGCCCCTGACTTACTCAGACATGTCTGAAATAGCGGCATTAAAAGGTCATTTTCAGCCGCTTTCACGGACCTCAAGGCCGAGATCCATATATTGACTGAGCAAATAGCGGCAAGCGACAGAGTAGGGAGATGCAGAGAGAAGGCCATCAAAAGACTTGAACATGTTACGGCCACTCATTCCCAACACTTGATATCGATTAATAGACAAATGGAAGATCTCGATAATAGGGGGAGGAGGAACAATTTGAGGGTTAAGGGGGTCCCTGAATCGGTGTCCGCAGCGCCATATTCAACAACATTCTGAAAAGGCCAGCAGAGTTGCCCATAGACTTTGACAGAGCACACAAGGCCCTGAGACTCAAGGCACCGGACGACTCCCACAATTCTGTGAGCACTTACAGATCGATCTAATTGATCTACCGGAATGGTATAAGGATTTCCACCTGCCTCCTCCAATACCTCTTAACTCCTCACCCAGCAGAGCTACACCCAGCAAATCCCCTTCCTACAAGGGAGGGAAAAAACAGAAGTATTCTGATGCTCATGGGCAACTACCCCCCCAATAAAACACAGAGAGCAAGAGACAATTATTGAAAGCCCCAGAACATTCAAAAATGAATCTATTTTATGCTTTCTTTTTCTTTCTTTTATGTGCTCAGACGGACACCCCTTATACAGTCAATAGATGGCGATGTTGCACCATGCAGGCGGTAAATTCTACAATAAAATGCATGAAGCTATGTAAATATTCTCTTCCTTCACTCCAGGACCCGTAGTCGGAGAGAACAGTTGTCTGGCGCTATTAACGGAAGTCTTCATTCATCCCGCTGCCACATAAGGTACTCTGTTTTATTACATGATAAAAGGGGGCTTGGTACAGGCAAGTAGGGTTTGCAAACCCAGAAGACTTGGAATTAGCTACAAATATAACCCAGCCACTTATGCATCGCAAGGACCTCCCTTGTTGTGTTGTGGATAAACCTATTTTAAACAGACTTGATGCCTTCAGATTCCACCTCGAGACACACGTAAATCCCCATCGCCCAATAAACATGACTTGACCTATCTGCCATTACAGGGTTGCACAAATCTTTTACCATCCTGTCATAATCCCTGTTCAGTCTTCATTTTGGGAGCCTGTTGCACCTACTCTACACCATCATTTGGCGCCAACTTTTTACAGGCGTCGAACGCTTATAATATTTATACAATACGTTTGTTACATTTCTCTCCCTAAGATAGGATGCGCATCTGGAGAAGATGTCTGACTTGTTACAACCCTACAAGCAGGGATCTTGAACACGGGACCATTCTTGACAGGAAAGAGACCAGAGCATCCTCTCGGTAGCGGACACGTGAGTGTACTACTTCATCTCCTTACCTTTTAACAGATGACTCTTCCTGGTGGATAGGCAATAAGGTATTTTGTTTTTGCTCAGTGGCTTCCATAGACGCTGAAGAGGTGCACAAAGTAGACAAACATGGAAACACTTAGCTCCTGCCACCATCACAGCCCGCTTAATATTTTTGGCAAGGAGTTCCTTTTTCGGCAAATAGGAAACTCTTATACTTATATACCCATTACCATAAGGTAATTTCCAGTTGGTTTTGGAAAGTTGTTTGGTTTACTTATTGACATGTAATTGTGTTGAAATGGAGGGCTTGAAAAAAGCCCCCAATTTCTATACTCAGATTTCAACTTCTCTTTATGTACTGTTTATGTAATAAAATATATGCTCATTATATGTTTGTTTGGGAGTGGTGTCACACCCTACACTTGATAATGTTAGACTGTGGTGTGTGCCCATGGGGGTGGCTGCCAACACGGTTACCTGCGGGGGGCACATCTCACAGTATCTTTTCACACCTTCTCCCAGTGCATGGAAAGGCACCAACACTGCCTATCATGTGGGACTGAGGAGTCCGAGTCATGCATTACATACAGTATAGATTTAAAAATACCCCTCCTTTAAATATTGAGTGGAGGTTTATTCGGACACTCAACAGGATCCAATAAAGATTTCGGCCTCACTGTCTGCACCTATCCCTGGCCTTAAAACAGGCACACAGTAGCTCATCAAATAGATTATGATAATCAAACAAGAGCCTATGCTTTACCTTATTTAGAGCTTGCCGAGAATAAATGCTGGGAGGCCTGGGGGGGGGGGGCTTGCAGACTCCGGGGCTGACTTCTTACAATTTGCCACCTTTATTTGGTATAATGGTTCAATAAGTTGCGATTTTTGTTTTGTTTTTTTGTTTTTTTTTAGTTGCCAGTTAGTTAATTGTTTTTTTTATTAAAATTGCTCGCGAGCGCGTAACAAGAGTTACATTTTCATTTTCCGTTTGATTGCTGGAGGTAGAGCCCCTCCCTTTGTGAGTAATATCTACAATCTAACAAACCCACATCAGAGATTATTCTCTCTGATGAGAAAAAACTTCATCCCTTTAATAGAGTTGAGCGGACACCTGGATGTTCGAGTTCGTCGGGTTCGGCCCAACCCCGTGAAAACGTTCAGGTTCGGCACCGAACTCGATCCGAACTTGACCCTGGACACCGAACCCCATTGAAGTCAATGGTGACCCGAACTTTTGGGCACAAAAATGGCTGTAAAAAAGTCATGGAAAGGGCTAGAAGGCTGCAAAATGAAGCAAAACGGGGGTAAGAGTAGGACGAGTGCCCTGCAAACAAATGAGGATAGGGAAATAACTTAAAATCACATTAAAAAAATAAAAATGGGAGGAGGAGGTGTATGTGGAGTAGGAGCCTAGAGGTTGACTAGGCCGTGACTGTGGCAGTGTAGGTGGAAGTGGTGGTGGTGGAGGAGGAGGAGGAAAGCCAACACTGTTTTTTGTTTGTTTGTTTTTTTTGTCTGTGATAACGCCCCCTGCTGTGCTAAACACACGTTCAGACAATACACTGGCTGCAGGGCAGGCCAGCACCTCCAAGGCATAAAGGGCAAGATCAGGCCATGTGCCCAATTTGGAGACCCAGAAGTTGAATGGGGCAGACCCATTAGTCAGTATGTGTAGGCGTGTGCACACATACTGTTCCACCATGTTGCTGAAATGCTGCCTCCTGCTAATACGTTGCCTATCAGCTGGTGGTGCTGTTTGTGGTGGTGGGCTGCTGACAAAGCTTTTCCACATTTCAACCATGCTAACCCTGCCTTCTGAGGTGCTGGAGGTGCTACAGCTGCGTTCGCGACCTCTTCCTCCTCCTCCTCTGCCTTCGCCTTGTGCTTCCACTGAGCCTGCGGTGTCATTTGGGAATGCCCTCAGCAGCGCGTCTACCAGAGTGCGCTTGTAGTCGTGCATCTTCCGATCATGCTCCAGTGAGAGAATTAAGGACAGCACATTGTCCTTGTAACGGGGATCCAGCAGGGTGGCCACCCAGTAATCAGCACAAGTTAAAATCTGGGTAACTCGGCTGTCGTTGTGCAGGCACTGCAGCATGTAGTCGCTCATGTGTGCTAGGCTGCCCAGAGGCAAAGACAAGCTGTCCTCTGTGGGAGGTGTATCATCTGTGTCCTCCGTATCCCCCCAGCCACGCTCCAGTGATGCCCACAAGCTGCGTTGGGTGCCAGGCTGTGAACACGGTTCCTCCTCCTCCTGCTCCTCCTCATCATCCTCATCCTCCTCATCATCCTCGTCGTCCTCATCCTCCAGAATTGTCCCCTGGCTTGAAAATTTTTGACCTGACCTATGCTGGTGCAGGAACCCACCCTCCGAGCCACTTGTGAATGACTGGCCTGATAACCATGGAAATGACCCCTCTTCCTCCTCCTCCTGTGCCACATCCTCTTCCATCATCGCCTGAAGTGTTTTATCAAGAAGACATAGAAGTGGGATAGTAAAGCTGAGAACAGCGTCATCGGCACTGGCCATGTTGGTGGAGTACTCAAAACACCGCAATACGCTACACAGGTCTCGCATGGAGGCCCACTCGTTGGTAGTGAAGCAGTGCTGCAGCTGAAACTCCACTATTGCCTGCTGATGCTCGCACAGTCTATCCAGCATGTGCAAGGTGGAGTTCCACTTTGTGGGCACGTCGCATAGGAGGTGGTGAGCGGGAAGGCCGAAGTTCCGCTGCAGCACAGACAGGCGAGCAGCAGCAGACGGCCCGCACTTTCTGCAGCAGCTCTGACATATCCGGGTAGTTTTTTAGAAATTTCTGCACCACCAAATTCAGCACATGCGCCAGGCAAGGGATGTGCGGCAAACCGGCTAGGCCCAGAGCTGCTACGAGATTTCGCCCATTATCGCACACCACAAGGCCGGGCTTGAGGCTCAGTGGCAACAACCACTCATCGGTCTGTTGTTCAATGCCCATCCACAGCTGCTGCGTAGTGTGGGGTTTATCCCCCAAACATATCAGTTTTAAAACAGCCTGCTGTCGTTTCCCCCTGGATGTGCTGAAGTTGGTGGTGAAGGTGTTACGCTGAGCGGATGAGGAGGTGGTAGAGGAGGAGGAGGAGGAGGAAGCGCAGTAGGAGAAGGAGGCAACAGGAAACAAATAGAAATGCCCTGCAATCCTTGGTGGTGGAAGGACATGCGCCAAACGGCTAGCCGCCTCAGGCCCACCCGCTACTACATTTGCCCAGTGTGCAGTTAGCGAGATATAGCGTCCCTGCCCGTGCTTACTGGTCTACTTATCAGTGGTTATGTGGACCTTGAAACAGATGGCGTTGCGCAGTGCACACTTGATCTCGTCCCCGACTTGTTTGTGCAGGGAAGGGATGGCTCGCCTGGAAAAGTAATGGCGGCTGGGAACCACGTACTGTGGGACAGCCACCGCCATCAGGTTTTTAAAACTGTCTGTGTCCACCAGATGGAATGACAGCATTTCAAATGCCAGGAATTTTGAAATGCTGGCATTCAGGGCCAGGGATCACGGGTGGGTAGGGGGGTACTTCCTCTTTCTCTCCAGTGTTTGGGAGATGGAGAGCTGTAAGCTTCCATAGGACCGTGTGGAAATGATTGGGGGCGGTGGCGGACATGGTGGCGTTGCTGTCACATGCTCTGTTTGCTGGGTGGCAAGTGACACTGGCACTGTAGAGGTGGAGGAAGAGGCCGAGGCAGCAGCAGAAGAGGAAGCAGGAGGAGGCAGAGACCTTTCTTGGATTTTGAGGTACTTACTCCACTGCAGCAAGTGCTTTGAATTTAGATGCCTGGTCATGCAGGTTGTGCTCAGGTTTAGAACATTTATGCCTCACTTCAGGCTCTCATTGCACAGTGTGCACACCACTCGTGTCTTGTAGTCAGCACATACGCTGGGGAACGCCTTTGAGCTGCCTTTGGTGTGCTAGGTCCCTGGATGCGGTGGGTAGTAGCAGGCGTACTATCTAGGGGACGCTCACTCCGCTTTTGCAACCTGCTTCCTTTTTTGCTGTGCTGGTGCCTCTGTGCGACCACCACCTCTTCCTCCAAACTGCACACGTCACTCGCATGTCCCTCATTCCATGTGGGGTCTAGGACCTCATCATCCTCCTCCACATCATCTTCCACCGACCCTTCACCACTGCCCTCCTTGTCAGTCTGCACACTGTGGAAAGCTGCAGCAGTTGGCACCTGTGTTTCATCATCATCAGAGACATGCTGCGCTGGTGTTTCCATGTCCTCATCCTGCAACCGAAGTGGTTGGGCATCGGTGCACTCAATGCCTTCCACTTCTGGGGCAGGGCTATGTGGATGGCCCACGGAAAGCACACCAGGAGAGTCATCAAAAAGCATAAGAGACTGTTGCATGACTTGGGGCTCAGACTGCTTGGCTGATTTTTTTCAAGGGGCTGAGGTGAAAGGAAAATGGCCATGGGATTCAGGTGCCAACTCTGAGCTATCATCAAGGGACCGGGTGGGAGACAATGTGAAGGAACTGGAGGCATTGTCAGCCACCCAATCTACTATCACCTGTACTTGTTCTGGCCTCACCATTCGTTGAGCGCCATTCAGGCCTACCATATAACTTTGAAGGTTCTGCCGGCTACCTGAGGAAGGTGTTTCACTTGTGCATGTAGCTGACACAGATCGACCATGTCCTCTCCTTGCAACAGGAGCTTCAGCAACACCACCAACACCAGCAGCACCACGACCACGTCCCTTGTTTGACGCTCTCCTCATTCTGGACACAAATGTACTATGTACCACTATTTATTAATACTAGAAAAAAAGAATAATAAATTATTTAAAAAAAAAAAAAAGAAAATTGTAGATGCACTTTTTATTTATGTGCAAGAAATGCACCGCTCACACCAGCAGCAGGGACCTCTCCCTACACTAGTATGAGATGATTTTAGAAAGATAATCTGTCTTTCACAGCACCAACAGGAACCTGTCCCTACTGCAGTATGAGATGATTTTAAAACAATAATCTCCCCCTCACAGCACCGACAGGAACCTCTCCCTAATGCAGTAGGAGATGGTTTTAGAACGATAATCTCTCCCTCAGAGCACCAACAGGAACCTCTCCCTAATGCAGTAGGAGATGGTTTTAGAATGATAAACTCTCCCTCAGAGCACCAACAGGAACCTCTCCTCCCTAATGCAGTAGGATATGGATTTAGAATGATAAACTCTCCCTCAGAGCACCAACAGGAACCTCTCCCTAATGCAGTAGGATATGGTTTTAAAACGATAAACTCTCCCTCAGAGCACCACCAGGAACCTCTCCCTAATGCAGTAGTAGACGGTTTTATAATGATAATCTCTGTGGAACAAGAACTGTCAGATAAAAGGAAAGAACTGAAAAATATCCTCGACCACAGCTCAAGGAGATCATTGTTCCTCAAAAAGGCAAAATATTACGAATTCGGCGACAAGATCAGCAAATATCTTGCCAGAGCTTTAAAAGACTTAAAACACGCAGGAAACATCCATTGAATATATGATAAACATGACAAACCCACATATGACTCAGACACAATAGCCCACGATTTTTACACAAAACTATGTAATTTACAAACACAGGCCAAACCAAAATGGGTCTCGGACAACAGGGAACAAATCATCCAAAAATTCCTCATCAACAGTAAAATTCCCAAGTTATCCCATTCAGACACGGCCCAATTAAACAAATCAATTTCAAATGAAGAAGTTACCTTAGCTATCAAAGATATGAAAACAGGCAAAAGTCCTGGACTGGACAGATTCACATCAATATACTATAAAACATATGAATCCACCCTAAATAAACCTCTCACTAGTGCTCTTAAATCAGATTATCAAAGACCCTATGCACCCCCCCTCCCAGACTTTGCACTCGCCCACATTACCGTCATCCCCAAAAAAGACAAAGACCCATCAGACTGTGCACATTATAGGCCTATCTCCTCATTAAACTTGGACATCAAAATCTTAGTCAACAGAATCAAACCCTTACTAGAAAGAATTATTGGTCCGGAACAAGTTGGCTTTATGCCGGGAAGGGAAGCCCGGGATAATATCATTAAGTCCCTAAACCTTATTCACAGAACACACCAAGATAGACTAGAAAACATGTTACTAATAACTGATGCCAAAAAGGCCTTTGATAGAATTTCATGGGATTACATGCTGGTCACCTGCAGATACATAGGGCTAGGAGACAGGATGCTAAATTGGATAAATAAATTATACACCAACCCCAGTGCCAGAATCAAAATGACACATTCTTGGAACCAATACAAATCAGAAACTGAACGAGACAGGGATGCCCACTTTCCCCAATATGTATTATCACACTGGAACCACTAATTAGAATTATTAATTTACATCCAGACATTCATGGGATCGGGATCGATAGAGCAGAGTATAAGATCGCGGATTATGCCGATGACGTACAAAAATTGCCCTTACAAATGGGAAAAGAACAGCCTTCAATACTTGGGTATTAAACTAACCCAAAAGATTGACCAAATATACGCTCATAATTTCAAACCCTTATTAAATAGCATAGAAAAAGATCTCAAGAATTGGAACCTCAAGCATTTTTCATGGTTCGGAAGGGTCACCATTTTAAAAATGGTGATTCTACCTAGACTAATTTACCTGTTCCACTCCCTCCCGATAGATCTCCCAAATGCATTTTTCCAAAAGCTTACCTCCATGCAAAGAAAGTTCCTATGGGCAAACAAAAAAACATGAATTAATATAAATCTCCTCTACCTCACAAAAATAAAAGGGTGGAATGGGCATTCCCAATTTTAGGAAATATTACTTCGCCTCTCACCTAACCAGAATCATTGACTGGCACTGCCACCAAGAAAATAAAGAGTGGGTCAAACTTGAAAAAAGAGGGCCGAACCCCCTAATCCATTTTCTTCCATGGTCAAAGCCCCAAAACTACCCTTCTGAAGTACAAAACCATCCTCTTATATCAACCACACTAAAAATCTTTCACAAGGCTGCCATCTCACATAATCTATCCACATCTCCAGGTCCATTAACCTCAATTATAAACAATCCAGAAAGACCCCCCCCCCCAGACTAGAGAAGATAAATCTAACTTTAAAAGACTCCAAACTCCCCCTACTAGTAACCTATTGTGTGACGAAGGGAGATATTAAAGAATTCTCTGAACTTGGACAGATGGTGCTGCAGAATCAACTCACCTTCTGGAAATATCTACAGATACATTAATTCATCCAGAACAACAAGCAGAAGAAATTATTAACAAGAACTCTCACAAATTTTGAAAAACTGTGTTTTGATCAAAAACCACTAAGATGGGGTACCTCTCTGATCTATAGCTGGCTAGCCCAACCCTTGACCGACAAAGCTGACAAATTCCAAGACTGCTGGGAAAAGGACTTAAAAATTACAATATCTGACAAGCAGTGGCAAAAGGCTGCTGTCTTTACCCACAAATGCTCACTAAGTACTTAACTACAAGAAATAGCGTACAAGATACGCACCCAGTGGTATATTACTCCAGCCAAACTTAAGGTTTGTAATAATCTCAATTCTGATAACTGTTGGAGATGCCGCAGGGGGAGAGGTACCTTTCTTCATCTCTGGTGGGAGTGCGCACCCATACAAGAGTTCTGGAATCAGGTCATATTTTGGATTAAAAACATAAATTACACAAGCCTTACCCTAGACGCAGTGTGTTGCCTTCTACATATAAATAATTCCTCCTACAAATCGTGTAAAAAAGATTTGACCAGACACCTTCTAAACACAGCTAAATCACTTATTCTACTACATTGGAAATCAACCAACACCCCATCAGTCAAAGACTGGTTAGATAAGGTCAACTCCATACGACATATGGAAGAAACAATCGCAATCAAAAAAGATACCACCGAAATGCTCCACAAACTATGGAGACTATGGAATCTATCTATTCACATACACAGATACTTACAAAAACCTGCTTAAGAATTAGTACTCTTCTCACATATCTCAAAAGAAAAGTTGGGAAACCCCTCACCATTCCTTCTTTCCCCTTTCCTTTTTTTTTTTCCCCTCCTTAACCCTTTCTCCTCACTCTTGTTCTTTACTACTCTTTCCTATCCTTATGCATAACTATAAATAACATTATAGTTATACGATGCCATGCAAAGATCTCTTTCTGTACTTATTTGTTTATGACAATATTCATGACGTGTATTAAATACTGTACTCAAAATATGAATTTAGCTATGGCTCATTCTCTGATCACTGGGGTGCCAATTTTGTAATTATTCTGTTTTGTTGACGCCATAACATGTAAACCTGCCAGTATTTTCAATAAAATCTATTGTGAAAAAAAAAAAAGAAGAAATTACAATTTGTTAGAGACCAAATATGTTAAGGTATCCACTTTTTATAAATTTAACCCCATGCAGTTTGTCGTCCACCGGTCCTCATTATTGTCTTATTCCAGGTATTCATTTCTTTTCTATATGTTAATAACCGTTTTTTTTCTTTACTCATTCACACTTCTTGCTGCATGACCAAATTATATTCTAGCATTTCAGTAAATGTGCATTTATTTTCTATACTTGCAATACCCTTGTGGTTATCATCATCTTTTTCTTAAGGCTCCAAATCTGAACTTGTGAAAATACAGTTCAAGAGTTCTTAGGTTCTTGATGTCTGAGCTTGTGTCATGGAGAGGAAACTGGTTTTTCAGTTTCCTCAGTGTTTGGTAAAGTATATTTTGGGACCTGGAGCCTGGAGACTTCAAAGTGATCCAGGTGGGATGAAATCTCCAATCTTGGGTCCAAGTTTTCAGAACCACCACATTACTTGGTCAGGTGTGTGTGTTGCGCTATTAGTAGTGAACTTATTAGTGTGCTGTTCATTGCTGCAATGATTGGGGTAGAGGAATAGGATGGCGTGTCGGATGGCAGGAGAACAGGGCCACTAATTTGAGAGCTGCAGGCTGATATTCTAGATTGCTGCAGCACAAGCTATTTTAATCCATGCTGCAGCACCTATCAGTAAAATTAGGAGAAACTCAGATGAGATTTATACATATGACGGAGCTGTTTTAACTGCCAAAGGGTTTTTTTTTTGTCCATTCAGTTCTGAGAGCTACAGAGCTCTGTCACATAGCACAGTCCTGTCTGGTAGGATAGACTTCCTTTTTCTCTGCTTCAGTTAAGTGTCACTTACAGGTCCCCTCCCTAATGCCACCGTGTGACTGGACAGTGAAAAGAGAAGCAGCAGACTGATAGGGGAGAAAAATGACAAATGCATTAACCCATCAGCATGCCCCTTGCACTGCAGCTGAACTGAGTACTGCTTCTCCTTCTCACAGTCTGGGTTCTGCTGTACAAGGACTTCAAAAAGCTGGTGGTAGGTCAGATTTATGTATTTGCAGTAATTTAAAAAATACATTTAAAGTGGTTGTAAACCCTCACATGTACCCAATGAAGTGACTCACATTATGTGATGTACAGAGATTAAACAAATCCTCCTAAATAAGTTGTAGCTGTTCATCTTGTTGTTACATGTTGTCCGATTTTATGTAGGATATTTATATTATTATTTACTGTTGTGCTCATACGTTTACAATCAATAATATATGATTTCTTGTCTATTTTTCTGAGAATATGAATGATAACACAAAAACATTTTTCACTCATGGTTAGTGTTTGGCTGAAGCCATTTATTATCAATTAACTGTGTTTACTCTTTTTAAATCTGACAGCAGAAACTACCCAAATTACCCTGATCAAACGTTTACATACCCTGGTGATTTTGGCCTGTTAACGTGCACACAAGTTGACACAAAGGCGTTTGAATGGCTATTAAAGGTAACCATCCTCACCTGTGATCTGTTTGCTTGTAATTAGTTTGTGTGTGTAAAAGGTCAGTGAGTTTCTGGACTCCTGACAGACCCTTGCCTCTCTCATCCAGTGCTGCACTGATGTTTCTGGATTCTGAGTCATGGGGAAAGTAAAAGAACTGTCAAAGGATCTGGGGGTAAAGGTAGTTGAACAGTGTAAAACAGGAAAGGTTTATAAAAAGATATCCAAGGAATTGAGAATGCCAATCAGCAGTGTTCAAACTCTAATCAAGAAGTGGAAAATGAGGGTTTCCGTTGAAACCAAACCACGGTCAAGTAGGCTCTTTATCTTCTCAGATGGTAAAGCTGCCCTTTCCTCTTGACAAAAATCCCAGTTGTGGCTTAAATTTTGAGTTGGTCTACTTGACTGTGGTTTGGTTTCAACAGAACCCCTCACATTCCAGAAATGTCAGTGCAGCACTGGATGAAAGATGTAAGGGTCTGTCAGGAGTCCAGAAACTCATTGACCTTTTATACATACACACACACACACACACACACACACACACACTACAAGCAATATAAGAGAAACGTTTGGAGGAATGTATAAATGCAAGACCAGATGGGTCCAATCCAAAAGTAGAAATGGAGAAAATGAATGATGCTGGAACAGCACCCTGCCCCTGTTTAGGATTGATGCGGACACATCTGATATATTAAAAAAAAAAGTATTTTATTGCAATATTCAAAGGATTATTACAAGGTACAAAAAAGACATACAGTGCAAGTAAAATAAACACCAAAGTCTATAAGATCTATGGTACATGGTATATAGTTTAAGACCACAAAGAGTCTATGATACAAAATGTACCCAACATGCCCGTGAGCAGGTTAAGATAACCTGTTCACGGGCATGTTGGGTACATTTTGTATCATAGATACCAGCGCCAAAACCTTCAGAAACCAGTCTTTTCCTAACATTGCCCCCCCAAGGGGCATCCTCCGGATGCCCAGGCGGGCACTTCTTCCTTGGCGGTTCCTTTTAAAAGTATAAGTTTAATCAGTTCCTGCACATGAATATTTGTTTCTGGTTCCCAGGAATTTTCCTCGGGGCCATACCCCTTCCACTTAACGAGATATTGGGTGGAACTGACTCTTTTATGGCAGTCCATGATGGCCTCCACCTTGAACTCCTCCTCTCCGTTTACCAACACTGGTTCAGGTGGGTCCGTACTTCGTCCCAGAAAGGGATCTGGAGCCGCTGGTTTCAGCAAGGAAGTGTGGAAGACCGGGTGGATGCATAGGGAAGAAGGAAGGTTGAGCTCAAATGCCACCCTATTAGTCTTCCTCTTTACGGCAAAAGGTCCAATGAACCTCGGACCCAACTTCTTAGAAGGGCATACCAGTCTCAGGTTCCGAGTAGAAAGCCAGACTTGGTGGCCAGGCTGCAATTCCAGCTCCCCCCACCTTCTCTTGTCAAAGGCCTCTTTATTCAATTCCTGAGTCCTGGACAGGGTATCCTGTAGAAGTCTATTATTGGTCTCAAAAAAGAGCCCTTTGGGCTGCTGGTACTGTATTCTCCATGGACAGAGCAGGAAGAAATGTGGGGTGGAAACCATAATTGGCCCAAAATGGAGACTGTTTAGTGGCCGAGTGGATAGTGTTGTTGTACGAAAATTCGGCCAACGGCAACAGTGAAACCCAGTTGTCCTGCGAGAAAGAAGAAAAGCATCGGATGTACTGCTCAAGCGTTTGGTTCATTCTTTCCGTTTGACCATTGGTCTGGGGGTGGTAAGCGGAGGAGTATGATAACTTGATTTTCAGGGATGAACACAGAGCTCTCCAGAACTTGGAGGTGAATTGGACTCCGTGGTCCGAGATGATGTTGATGGGGACTCCATGGAGTCGGACTATTTCCTTAATAAAAGTCTCTGCTGTCTCAGCAGCTGTGGGTGTGCCCTTCACGGGCAGGGAATTAGACATTTTTGTCATGTGGTCGACGACCAAAAATACAGTTAATGCCCCTGAGAGGGGGGGGTAACTCTACAATAAAGTTCATGGCAATTTGGGACCATGGGCATTCAGGTACCGGGAGCGGATTCAGAAGGCCCCAGGCTTTGGCCTTGTCATTCTTGTTGCAGGCACAGACAGAGCAAGTACTAATCTAACATTTGCAATCTTCTTCAGCTCTTGGCCACCAGAAGGTGCTGGAGAGCAATTCCACTGTCTTGTGTGCCCCAAAAAGGCAGTTTGTGATCATGACAAAGTCCTAAAACGGCCACACCTTGACCAGCAGGTACAAAGATTCTGTTGCCATACCGCCATAGGCCATTCTTCGCCTGCAACCTGGAATCAGAAGGGCCAGAAGAGCCTGTCAGGGATCGCCTGATCTGTGATAGCAAGTCTTCCTGGGTGAGCAGAAAGTTCTGTGATGGAAGGATCATGTCAGGTGGCATGGAATCTCCGGGTTCACTGAACATCCGAGAGAGGGTGTCTGGTTTGACGTTTTTTGACCCCGGCCTATAGGTTAGATGGAACTGAAACCTGGAGAAGAAGAGGGCCCAGCGGGCTTGCCGTGGTTTCAGTCTTTTCGCTGTTCTCAGGTACTCCAGATTTTTATGGTCGGTATATATGTGGATGGGGTGCGTGGCCCCATCCTCATATACACCGACCATAATAATGTTGGCTGACAACAAATAGCACAATGAATTATTAGTTAAACACTATATTATTTGTGGGCGCCAATTGTTTGCTTCAAAATGTTCTTTCCGTTAGGATATTCTATTATGGTATGCTGCTGACCAATAAATAATACATGATTAAAAAGTTTTAGAATTGAAAATAAAGTGGTTATGTTTTACAAACACTGCAGTAGACAAAGTTTATATAACCTCATATTAGGGCACAGAATGGACCCTTTGCATTGTTTCTTATTTCAGAATTAACTTTGAACTTCTATAGAGCATTTTTAGGTAAAAGGACTTAAGAATGATGTAATGGTAATATACATAATTATTGTACCAATGTAAAAGAAAAAAGAAAACATATTATGGGTAGTCATAATGTTCCCAGATGCTCATTATTAAAATTACATAATTATACCAAGCATTATGTTTATACAAAATAATAATGCTTATAAGAAACCTTTTGTGAGAGAAATACGAACGGTGACAAAGCCAACCTGATGATCTAGTTGGTTGGCTTTCTCTGACTTTAATCCAAGTTAGTTCAGTGTGCACAAAGTAAAACCAGAACTCCTGTTCCACATATTTGTTCCTAGTTAGTGACTTATAAAGTATTTACACCATTGGATTAGCATGACAGGCTCCAAAAAGAAAGGACAGCCAACATATTTCTTTCTCAGGTTTTTATGCAGAATACCTTGCCGGCCGCCTGACTGTAAATATACGTCATTACTTTGACGTAAAATACAAGAGTTATGGCTGCAGGTAGTGGGCGGCTTTCAGATAAAAGTGCATTCACCGTAAGATTACTTTTATAGACGGTGGGAAAGGTGCTCCCCCCCTCCCGCTAAGCCAGGAACCGATCCAATGTGGCCGTGTGGCCGATGGCTAGGCAGGAAGCTGAGTGAGGGCGAGCCCCCACTTGGCTCTATGCCCTTGGAAGCCTGGAGCCTGTAACATCAACAAAAATTTGGGCTAACTTTTAATGTTTTTTTTTTTTTATGCATTAAACTGCAAAATAATTGTATTTGAAAGACCATTGCACAAATACAGTGTGACATAAAATATTGCAATGACCACCATTTTATTCTCTAGGGTCTCTGCTAAAAAACATTATAATATTTGGCAGTGATTTTCCAGCAAAAAATACGGATTTTTACTTGTAAACAACAAATGTCAAAAAAAGCCAGGACCAGCAAGTAGTTAAGGGCTCATTCACATGGGCAGCAGGCTAAGCAGTAACAATAGTTGGTTAAGCAGGCATTTTGCCATTCCTTGACCACCCCCCTTAATCTGCAATGGTTTGTAGACAGGGTTGTACATATGACACAGCCGCGGCAATGTTATGTTCTTCTGGTAGTTTTGTCACTGAATGTGGCTAATTCAAGTGAACAGGGACGCAGTTGTGTGGGGTTTTCAAGATTAAAGCAGGCCATGAGGAGGTAACATATTATCTGCAAGATGCCTGTCAACCAACCTCTGAAAAGTGATCCACCATGGATCACTTTTCAGAGGGGCAGCAAGGGTCCCCTCTGTGATGGTAATGTCAGACATGGGAGTGGCCACCTATATTTCCTTGAATATCCACAGACCCATACATGATTGCCATGCATGATACTGTTCCAGGATGTGAATGTCTCTGGTACCATTGGGTGACTATTGCACTGTGAATGCAAAGTTATATCCACATACCCAGGTAGTCCAGTGTCCGAATTTTAGATTTTGCTGGCTAGAAAATGTTGTCAATCTGTTAGTTTCTACTGCTAAGGTAGAGCTGAATAGAGATAGTATGGCTCCTGGAAATACTTCCTCAACCTATGCAATTGGACAATCATACAACTCTGTTTGCATAATCATACAGATATAGGAAAAACAGCTAATATGAATTGTATGCACAGTGAAAAGAACATTGATTTATTCACCTCATTGTACTAGGTTAGACATGTAGGATTTGTAGTTTTCAAAACATTCAAGTACTATGGCAATAATAATGTTTCTGTGGAATCTACCCTATAGGCTTCCTATAGGGAAATTTTCTAACTGACCTGTTACAATATGTGAAGAAATGCTCAGTGAGGAACCACATGCCTGGACAAGGGAATTGGGGTCATTTGCTTCTTAGTGATTCCTACCTTCTGTACTCTTCCTATTTATCCTCAGTTTCCTTTGTAACTAAAATCATCCTTAAACGGCAATGATCAGTTACAATGTGTTGGTCGTGCATAAGGTAAGCTTTCAGTCTTTTAGCTACAAGTTATAATATCAGCAAAAGTAACTCTTATATTAAATACCTTACTGATTGTTAGTAAATACTGACAAGTCTAATTCTGACCATACACAAGTAATTTCTAGCAATTTCAACCATTCTTCAATCACAAAAATATACAACCTAAAATATAAGGCAACCTATTACTAACAGTTTCTATGCCAGGGTTGTAAGCAGGCTGCTTTGATCTACTTCACAATGTGTATGATCAATGCTGGATGAAGGTGGTTAAAGTTACTCGAAAATTGTCCCATGCAGCCTTACAGTACAATAGAAATAACAGCAAATGGCTAAATGCATACTTGAAAAACACACACACATATATATATATATATATATATATATATATATACATACACAGGCGGTCCCTGAATTACAAACAAGATAGGGACACTAGGTTTGTTCTTAAGTTGAATTTGTAAGTCAGAACAGGTACATTATTTTAAGTGTAGCTTCAGCCAAAAGAAAATATATTTAAGCTTTTTGGATAGCATAGGGAAGGGGTAATACCCCTGTAATGTTTGTTTTGCTGTCTATGTTTCTGTTCAGAAGATTTCACCTCACTTACTGTCCCAATGATAATTGGATTTTGAAAATTTTGAGTGGTTGTGGAAACAAACCTTGGTGATAAAGCATCAATGGAGACACCTTTTTCCCATAATAACTCTTACAGGAGTGAATTTCCCTTCCTATGGGTAGCTTTCCTCTCACTTCCTGTTGTCTACCTCCGTTTGTAAGTAGGAGTCATTCATAAGTCAGATGTTTGTAACTAGGGGACTGTATATATATATATATATATATATATATATATATATATATATACACATACATACATACATACATACATACACACACACACACACACACACACACACACACACACACATATATATATAGTATCTCACAAAAGTGAGTACACCCCTCACATCTTTGTAAATATTTTATTATATCTTTTCATGTGACAACACTGAGGAAATTACACTTTGTTACAATGTAGAGTAGTGAGTGTACAGCTTGTATAACAGTGTCAATTTGTTGTCACTTCAAAAAAACTCAACACACATCCATTAATGTCTAAACAACTGGCAACAAAAGTGAGAACACCCCTAAGTGAAAATGTCCAAATTGGGCCATATTAGCCATTTTCCCTCCCCAGTATCATGCGACTCGTTAGTGTTACAAGGTCTCAGATTTGAATGTGGAGCAGGTGTGTTAAATTAGGCGTTATCACTTTCATTCTCTCATACTGGTCACTGGAAGTTCAACATGGCACCTCATGGCAAATAACTATCTGAGGATCTGAAAAAAAGAATTGTTGCTCTACATAAAGATGGCCTAGGTTATAAGAAGATTGCCAAGACCCTGAAAATGATCTGCAGCATGGTGGCCAAGACCATACAGCAGTTTACTAGGACAGGTTCCACTCAGAACAGACCTCGCCATGGTCAACCAAAGAAGTTGAGTGCACATGCTCAGCATCATATCCAGAGCTTGTCTTTGGGAAATAGATGTATGCGTGCTGCCAGCATTGCTGCAGAGGTTGAAGGGGTGGGGGTTCAGTCTGTCAGAGCTCTGACCATATGCTGCACACTGCATCAAATTGGTCTGCATGGCTGTCATCCCAGAAGGAAGCCTCTTCTAAAGATGATGCACAAGAAAGCCCGCAAACAGTTTGCTGAAGACAAGCAGACTAAGGGCATGGATTACTGGAACCATGTTCTGTGGTCGGATGAGATCAAGATAAATTTATTTGGTTCAGATGGTGTCAAGTGTGTGTGGTGGCAACCGGGTGAGGAGTACAAAAACAAGTGTCACGCCCCTGGCGGTGGAGTCTGTCTTATGCAGAGAGCAACCGCTCTTGCGGCCCTGATTCGCAAACCCCTGGTAGAGCAGACAGGGAGTATACCAAAAAGAAAAACACTGCGCTAAATCCCCATACCAAGCAGCAGCCAAAATACACAATCAGTATACCATGGACAAATTAAATAAAAGGGCTGCGCTAATGTTAAATGAACATATGGTGATGAAATTATTAAGTCCAATAGATAAAGTAGGCAAATAGTATTGAGGAAGAAATCTGATTGAATGGGAATAGTCCCCCGCAAGCAGATTTATGAATAGCTGTAATCACCCGAAGTGCTGATAAAGCATGCTGTGTGATCCACCACCAACAATTCAAAGGCTTACCAAATAGATAAACCAAATCAGCATGTAATATGGTTCATCCTAATGAGTAGGAACGGCTGAACCTCTGCTCTCACTCTCCAAGCCAACGATGGTATTCGGAATGGATGAAATTGAGCTGCAAAACCAAAATCCCCCTCCAGGGGTGGAGATGTGCTCAGCCTTCACCGGTCAATGCTCATCAGATATTATCACCAGGTGAATATATAATGAAAGAAATAGGTAGCATAGTGTAATATTGTAAAACTATTTAATCCAAAGTATAAAAAACTACTCACAAAAAGAGTTGTATATCTCGTTAAAAGCCGGCAGCTGTGTCCCTAGGGTACACAAAATAAACAGTGGTGATGTCAGCGCGCCCTTCCAACGTACGTTTCGTCACCAACAGACGTCGTCCTGGGGATGGGGCGCGCCGCTGACTGTCACCGTTTAAGTATCCACCCCACATGCTATCCGAGGTGAGGGCAAAGTTTCTTTCTTCCATCCTAACTGAGGGCAATTCATAACTTCACTAAATTCATCCATATATAGTGAGGGAAAATGTCCCATACTATTGACTCTGTAAAGTTAATAATTTAAACCTCCCATGACCTAAATAGCTATTTAGGTCATGGGAGGTTTAAATGATTGACTTACAGAGATCTCTTCCTCAATACTATTTGCCTATTTTATCTATTGGACTCAATAATTTTCACCATATGTTCATTTAATATTAGCGCAGCCCTTTTATTTAATTTGTCCAGAGCAGACAGGGAGTTCCGGAGTTCAGGGGGCATGAGGGCTGGACTGGTCCACTGGTGGTGATGTGAGATGTCCAAGGTGGCTCATGCTAGCTGGTAGGTACAGGCTGGGTCGGCAACTGGCTGGCAGTGCAGTACAGAAGGAGCAGGCACAAGGATAGTCAGTTACAGTCAAGGTTGTCAATGGGCTGGCAGCAGAGGTACAAAGGGGTAATCCGAAGAGTGGTTGTGGGCAAGCAGAAGTCAGTTCAGGCAGATAACAAGCAAAGTCAAGGTAAGCCGGGTCACAGGAACACAGGAACAGGTAACAGGTCTCTCAGGTACACTTAACACTGTAGAATGGACAGCACTTGCTACCTGTTGCTGCCCGTTCAAATAGTCGCCAATGATAGTGGGCATCCGCGCATGCACAGGGACAGGCATTCCAGCTTGGTTTCTCAGATTAACAGATGACGTTTCCTGACAACAAGTGTGTCTTGCCTACAGTCAAGAATGGTGGTGGGAGTGTCATGGTCTGGGGCTGCATGAGTGCAGCTGGCACTGGGGAGCTACAGTTCATTGAGGGAACCATGAATGCCAGCATGTACTGTGACATACTAAAGCAGAGCATAAGCCCCTCACTTCGGAAACTTGGCCGCAGGGCAGTATTTCAGCATGAATAGGATCTCAAACACATGCAGCTCTGTAGTCATTCTACACTAATAAATAAATAATAATAATAAATTCTTTAAGCCACCAATGCAATTACCTGAATTTGACCTGGTATCAAACTCTTGCAGTTTCTGTGCAGGAGAGCTGGAGTGTGAAAGAAAAAAGCAATACCAGGAGCAAATCAGTTTATGTGCTGAAAGATGAGCTTATCACTGTGCTACTTCTCAACTCTTTTCTCAGAGTCTATGGTGGGTTCAAGATAACCTGGGCTCAGAGAAAGTGGGTTAAATGATGCTGGCCATCAGAGTGAAAACATCTAGTGGCAGTAAAAATGACCTTATCTTTTAATGGAAAAGTGTGGGGATCCAAAAAAGCAAACATACCAATTCACCTATATTCTGCATCATTGGTCTGATGCTGCAGCTGTCCAATGCCATCTCTAAGCCCAAGAACTGAGCAATCACATGCCTGCTGATCGCGCAGTTCTCAGTCCTCTCTGAGCAGAGGGTGGTGACTATCAGCCACCACTCTCTGCCCTGCCCCTCCAGCGCTTACAGGAGCACTGGGCTTGGGAGGAGGCAAACAAGGCTGGTTCAAGCTCTCATCTGGGGTCTGAGAGACTAAACCAGCTACCTATCAGGTATCTGGGTGGATCCAGACTTTGTCACAAGCCTTTCAGAGCCTTCGACTCTGTGAAGTTAGCTGACAGCAGGCTTTAGGGTGCTATCAGCTGATTCTGGGTCACAGGAAAGCACAAGCAAATGCAAATACTGTGACCCAAAAGAGAAGAGTGGCCAAGAAAGCCTTGGCCATACTGCTCTTTAAATGGTATATTTTTTCTGGTCATTTTTGGTTGGCGTTCTGCTAAACATATGACAAATCCCTATAACTTTCATTATTAGTATTCTGTTACAGAGCAAAGTTTTTGATAATGACCTAATTTTATTGAGCATTCAGTAACTAAGGCAATAAAATCATTTTTTAAAAGCTGTTCCTTTCTGGCAGTCTCCAGCACTGAAATGGTTATACCGAAGCTCATCTCCTTGAGTCTAGGTCATGAAATGAGAGGCATCCTTCACTATGGATGATACACTCTTATCTTCCTGGTTAAAAGAAGGGCTGAACTCTCCCTGAGGAATACACTGACTGAGGTTTGGGGATAACATCTCCGCAATTTTTTTTCTCTTTAGCCCTTTCTGACCTCAGCAGTCCTCCGAGAATCTAAAGTTTCACTGCAAAAGCCCACTTTGCAAGTAACTTTCTGACATCTTTTTTCAAAGGAAGTGAATTCTTAATCGCATTCTTTGTAATTGAGCCTTGGGATCTCAGGAACTTGCAGTGCAGGATGTAAAACGGTTACTCAGTCTAATTTTGGAGCATTTATAAAAATAATAGTTTTGGAAAGGATGTGAGACATTTTATGATTTTTCTTTGTCAGCCTTTTAAAAGAATGGCAATTTTTTTTACTTTAGCACTGAAGCACACATAGAAGCTTGTTCATACACTTACACTTTCTTTACTTTCTTTGTACGATGGGATCAGTATATTCAAAGGACATTTGATTATTTTTGCATAAATGCCATAGTGCAACTCTCAAAGTCTTACAGTGTAAGAAGACAATTGTTGAAGGTTTTGATGGAGGAACACTTAGGCTACTTTCACACTGGGTCAGTAGAGCATTAGAGGTAAATCCCCTGCTATTCACAGCGGGGATTTACAGCTGTTAGAGCGGCGCTACGGCTGCGGGAGCAGTGCGCTTTTAACCCCCCCACAAGGGGTTAAAACGGGGTTAAAAGTGCCCGCTCTCTGCACTTCTGAGGCAGTGTGCAGCCGCTTCGGAAGCGCCATCCCATTGTTTTTAATGGGCAGGGGCAGTGGAGGAGCGGTATATTACCGCTCACCTCACCACCCCAAAAGATGCTGCTTGCAACACTGAAGATATACACTGTGGGGGAGCAGTGATCAGAGAAAAAAAAATAGCAATTTTTTTTCATTTGAATGAATATATGAATGCTGATTTGTCCATTCTGTAGAGAATTTAAACAATTCACGATTTCCCAAATTCCTGAATTGATTCACAAATCTGGGAAATAAGAAATTATAATTTTTGTTTCGCTTATGAGAATATATGGATGCTGTTTTGAACCGCACTGCAGAGAATCATACCGATACGATTGCCCAGATTCCTGCAATTTAGTGATTTTTACAGATTGGCATACACAGTCAAATGGAATTTGCCAATCACTGTTTATCTGGATTATATAATTAGTAGTGGGAGAGGTCATCTGACCTTCACAGTATGTCATCCTAGGTTTAACTATACTTTGCACTAAGCATCCTTGTGGTTTTGTCTAGCTTGGTTCTCTATATATGGCTAAGAAAAAAAGCAATAGCACATGTGTCACCGTCGTCTTGCTGACTTTATTATAGGGAGAATAAAGTAGGGTTAAATATGCACAGAATAAAATAAATTAAGCCCCTAAATAACCAATATACATATAGTGTACGTAAAGGAACTTATAAATCCTTTATAGCCTGGCATGACATCTGATCTTGCAATACTCCACCAAAAATGAAGCAATGTGTTAAATGGAAACCTGCATAAATGTATTTTACCTGAAGTGAACATGGATGGATGGAAGACATAAGTCTATAAAGGTGCCAGCTCAGAGAGAAGCCCATTAAATGTGATCATATATGGTTAGGAAGTATTAAACAACTTGATAGTTTGCTATTGGCTACACGTGCAAATGATACAATTAAGGGATTGGCTTCTGCATGAAAAGTGCTCAAATGAATTGTTTTTTTTCTATCCGATGGACTATTTATTTATTTTTTTACACAAGGGAATTCCCTTGTGTATTGTATGGTCAATAGAAGTTCATTGAATCTAGGACTGCAGCATACGTACGCATAGCTATACTGTCACTGATTATCAAAACCACGATGTAGCAAAGCTTCTGGAAAATAAAACCATTTGCATGCACTCTGAATGATACCTTCTATAAATAATAATGTAAATGTTTTTACAGATCACTTAGTAAGTAAATAAAAGGAACAAATGTGTTAAAAACTATTAATACTCACATAAGATCCGATTTCTGGTTACCTCACCTAGGCACCAGTGACAACACTTCGCAACATCACATGATTCTGGAAGATCTAATGATCCCAGGATAGCAAGAATGCACTTATAATGATAATTAAATCTTTTATAATGTTTTTTTTTAACTAAACCATATTGGTTTAATCACTTTTCAGCCCTCTGTACCAATTTAGTTTTTCATTGGCCAAAAGGTGGCAGCCAACCAACCTTCATCCTGCACTGGACTGGCTACTGTACAGTGCAAGCATGACCCATTTCACCTTGGGGAAGGGCATACTTTTGCATCTTCTCCTTGGATCTCCAAGGACCTTGTCCCATCATTGACCAATAGCCTAACTTTTACATATCTGTACCTAATAATAAATGCTGCTGTCACACACCCTGAGCAGTGTACAGTAGAAACAAATCTTACTAAATAAAGAAAAGACTGCAAAAACATTAATTTCGGTATTGTAAATAATTATCCCCTCCCCTTTTTTTCACCCGAGTGATAAAGATGTTAGAATACCCTGTAAAGGTTTTTTTTTTTTTTTTTTTTAAATGGGTAATAACTGGGATAGAGGCACATTAATGTGAAACAGCCAAACCCTCTTTTGTGTTGGATAAGGCAGGAAAAGATTTGCACCCTTGTTAAATCTTACTGCTATATGTATGCCAATGGGAGAGATTTCCCTTCACTTCTTTCTTTGTTGACATATATCACCAGGACCAAAAGAAAGGGAAAATCTGCCGAAAAGGGAACACTTCCCACACTACTAAAAATGTCTTTTTTGTATTAGTTTTGGGAAATTCTCCATCACTCCCTGTCTTAATGATATGACAGGAAGTGAGAGAATATCTCCCCAGTAGGAGCCACAGTTAGCAATAAAAATCTTGAAGTGGTTGTGTTCCTTCCCCACACCACCCAAGAACAAGTTTTAGCTTTTAGTTTTAGTTCCACCTTAACCTTTACTTCAAGGGCTCCGTCATTATCGAAGAGCTGCTTGCACTATTTGGATCCCAGAATTAGGTCCTATTTTATTACAGTGCCCCTTTAAAACATCCACATTCCCAGGGTCATTGCTGCATGCCATCACTTACAAACAGAAGACTCCAATCTCTGTGTTTAAATTGAATTTCTTTGTTGTGCTAATATAAGTAATTATGCAATACTAAATCTTTACATTTAAATGCAATAAAGCCAAATTAATTAATTACTCCCTGAGTTCAAAAATAAGTATCATACAATGTAAAAACATTGTTAATATTATTAGAATTATTAATTTTTTTTTATATTTTTTTTTTAATGGAGAAAAGGATCTCAGTCAATACTTCTGATGATCACACTGTACTTAATACACAATGTTAACTATAGTTTCTGAAACTCAGAAGAGTTCTGGGTTAAAAATGATTCTTATGTTCCTGTAACTGGCATTTAGAGATTTTAAAAAAAGATACTTGCAATTTTTTTTTTTTTTTTTACATACATTTGCATTGATAGATTACTTAAAATCAGACTTCAAAGGAATGCAGAGTTTAACAAGAGGTAATAGGAGCATCCTTTCTATATCACATCATCAAACTGATAGCGTGGGTTTGGGAATTTGCTATAATATATGTGCAAGATAAACTAGGGGTCGTTTGTTCAAAACGCCCCAAGCTATTCCCTAGAACAATCAATACAATGTTCAATTATTTATTTTATGTGAGTTGTATAAGACCTATATTCTAAGAATTTATTTGAAGCAAAGAATGTTGAGCATTTGAATAATTTCAATATAAAAGCTAGACAATCATGTTAAGTAAATTATTATATTTTATTATTTATAACAAGCATAATGTTACATAATGTGGCACATATAGCAGTTTGTGGATTTAACAAAGAGTGGTGCAGGCATAAAGGCTACACCAGTCTTCTAAACTGAAAAAACAGAGCAAATCCTGCTTCTAATCAACAAAGAAAGCACCTTTGTTAATTTGGAACAGGACAATTGTGATGGCCAAAGAATTGCTTCTTGGATGGTAGCTATGAATTCCCTCTCTTGTGTGGCAGGTGCTGGGCCCCTTATAAGACGAAGCAGGGGTAAGTGGAGCAGTGGATTAATAAGGAAGTAGGAGAGACAGGACTGCTGATGATTGTTGATGAGAGTTTGGAAACACAGGCCAGAAACATCAGCAACTGTCTGGGCTCAGTGGGGCCTAACTGTTGTCTTGAAATGTACCTTTTTTATGTTTTTAGACTGTGTTAACTCGACAAGGAGCATTTTGATTTTTCTTTTGCTGTTATATACTCTGTTTGCTGCTTAAAAGCCTTTTGAGTTAAAAAAGCTATACCTCATTTTAGCAAGCATGTGTCCTGAGATCTTGCTGATCCACAATCTTTAATGTATATATGGGCTCTGGGAGGAGGGATCTATATATAATGCTGCCTAGTATAAAATAGTGCAGGTTGTGAAGTGCTTCTATGTCAATGGAGAACGTAAGTAGTATTTGGTTACATGCAAGTAGGGATGAGCTCCCGGTTCGAGGCAAACTCATGTTCGACTCCAACATCGGGTGTTGGTTTGTTCGGCTTTTTCCGAACATTATGGGGCATTCGTGGGAACTTTGCGTGTCCCATAATGCATTCTAATGGCAGTGGAATGCCGTCCACTGA
>BLSH010390195.1:1063057-1083801 GCA_018402905.1 Glandirana rugosa
TGTGTGTGTATATATATATATATATATATACATACATACACAGCGTATTGAGTGTGCACTATATATCTGTACATACAGTATATAGTACACTTGACGTGGTGTATTAACCACTTCCAAACCAAGCCTGTTTTTGGGTTTGGTGGTTACGAGTTAAAAACCTTTTTTCTTGCTATAAAATTACTTAGAACCCCTAAACATTATATATATTTTTTCTGACACCCTAGAGAATAAAATGGCAGTCATTGCAAAACTTTGTCACACCGTATTTGCGCAGTGGTCTTCCAAGCGTGTTTTTTTTTTTATAAATTCAGTTTTTTTAGTTTAAAAAATAAGAAAACAGTAAAGTTAGGCCAATTTTTTTCCATATTGTGAAAGATAATGTTACGCCGAGTAAAATGATACCCAACATGTTATGCTTCAAAATTGCGTTCACTCGCGGAATGGCGACAAACTTTGCAACTTAAAAATCTCCATTGGCGACGTTTAAAAAATTCTACAGGTTAGCATTTTTGAGTTACAGAGGAGGTCAAGTACTAAAATTATTGCTCTCGCTCTAACGATCTCGGTGATACCTCATATGTGTGGTTTGAACACCTTTTTCATATGTGGGTGGGACTTGCATATGCGTTTGCTTCTGCACGCGAGCTCGGTGGGACGGAGCGCTTTATAACATTTTTTTTAATTATTTATTTTGTTTTTTACTTTTTATTTTTAGACTGTTCTTTAAAAAAAAGATCACTTTTATTCCTATTACAAGAAATGTAAACGTTCCTTGTAATAGAAAAAAGCATGACAGGACCTCTTAAATATAAGATCTGGGGTCAAAAAGACCTCAGATCTCATATTTACAGTAAAATGCAAAAAAAAATAAAAAATCATTTGAAGAAAATGACAGTCCAAAAAAAAAAAATGGGCCCTTTAAGACCGTTGGGCAGAACTGACTTCTGACGTCATTTCCGCTCTGCCGTATTATGGAGCCTTGGCTCACGGACACTGGGGGGGACGGATCCGATCATCTTCGGCGGTAAGCGGCGGAGATGACGGGAAACCGGCAAGAGGGGGGGCACCTCTCCCACCGTTGATAAAAGTGATCTTGTGGTGAATTTGCTGCTAAGACCTTTATCTTTTTCAGAATCGCCTGAAGAAAAAAAACGATATCTGAATGGTGCCTGGCTGCAGGCACCATTCAGATATCACCACCCAAACCCAAGGACCTCATATGATGTCCGGCGGTACGGAAGTGGTTAAAATATATACAGCCTGATATAATAAAAAAAATATATATATATATATATATATATATATATATATATATACACACAGCGTATTGAGTGTACACTATATATCCGTGCATTTGGCGGTGTACGGTATAAGGTATTCCCCCAGATCCTTGTCCACAGCTACTCCTTCTGTAGCCCCACCATCTTGCATGGAGGAGTCATCTGAGTTGTTCGACCATAGTGCCGGTTACATGCTCATGGAGGATGCGCAGCAGTTTGAAGGCTCCGATGTTGGTTCCCAGGTTGAGGAAGGGAGTAGTGTGAACCTAAAGACAGGGGTGCCGCAAAAGGACAAGAAACTAGCAGTCATGTTCCCCCAGCTGCAGCATACTGCCAGGTTTGATGCAGTGATGAGGAGGGAGGGGATGATGCGGACACGGACTGTACTTGGGTGCCTGAGAGAAGAGAGGAGGAAAGTGAGGAGTGACTTTCAAAATTTCTTTGGTGTGGGCATTTTTCAGCACATGTGCAGTAGATCGCACCGTTGCCATTTGCAATCTATGTCTGAAGCGTGTCAAGCGCGGCCAGGACTCCAGTCGATTTGGCACTACTGTCTTGCAAAGACATATGACGACCAGCCATGCAGTCCGTTGGCAAGAGTACCTGAAGAACCCACATCAGAAAACAAGGCGGACTTCTTGCTCCTCATCTGGGATCTCAACCCCTACTATACCTGCAGTCCTCTCCAAAACTTGCACTGAGAGGAATGAAGGTGTAGCAATGCATGCCACAACTAGTACTTGAAGCCAATCTGCTAGCAGTACACCACCAGGTGAATGCAGCAGGCAGATATCCCTACCCCAGTTGTTGAACCGTAAAAAGAAATACTGTCCCAGCCATCCACATGCTCAGCGTCATAATGCTAGCTTGGCCAAATTGCTATCACTCCAACTGCTGCCTTTTCAGCTGGTAGACTCTGCCTTCTTTCCTGAATTTGTGGAATGTGCTGTCCCACAGTGGGAGGATCCCAAAAGACATTTCTTTTCACGTAAGGCCATTCCAGCTCTCTACCGTCATGTGGAAGGCAATGTTTTGGCCTCGTTGGACAGTGCAGTGAGCAGCAGGGATCATATTACCGCTGACTCATGGTCCAACAGGCACGGTCAGGGATGCTACCTTTCCTTCACAGCACACTGGGTAACTCTGCTGGCAGCAGGGCAGGATGCAGGACAGGGTTCAGTTTTGAAAATAGTTCCGCCACCATGCCTCCAAAAGCTGGTGGTGATTTTGCCACAACCACCTCCTCCACCACCTCCTCTTCTTCTACCTCTGTGGCCTTGTCTTCTGAACCTGCAGTGCTCCCTAAGCGTTCATGGGGCTATGCAAGCAGTCAGGCTAAAAGATGCCTTGCGGTGCTTGAGTTAGTCTGTCTTGGGGACAGGAGCCACACTGGGGAAGAGATTCTTTCAGCTCTGTGGGGGCAGGCTCAGAGTTGGCTGACACCACGGCAGCTTGAGCCAGGAATGATTGTATGCCACAATGGCACCAACCTTCTCTCTGCCCTCCGACTGGGACAATTGACACATGTCTTGAATTTGGTGGTGTAGCGTTCCTTGAGCAGGTACCCAGGATTACCAGATATCCTGAGGCAGGCCAGAAAAGTCTGTGGTCATTTCTGGCATTCATACCATGCCAGTGCCCAGCTGGCTGACATCCAGCGGAAATTCAACTTGCCCAACAACCGCCTCATTTGTGACATGCCCACCAGGTGGAACTCAACATTGGCAATGCTGCAGTGGCTGCACGCACAGCAGAGGGCCATCTGTGAGCATGGCACCAGGACAGGTTTAGGGAAGCTTGGCTTTTTTTCGCCACATCACTGGCTAATTATCAAGGATGCATGCACTGTCCTGTCACCATTTGAGGAGGCTACAAGGATGGTGAGCAGCGACAATGCATGCATCATTGACACTGTCCCACTAATATTCCTTCTGGAGCCCACGTTTCATAGAATCATGGACAGGGCACGTGAGGCAGAACAGAGGGAGGAAGAGAAGGACTTCCTTTCTTCTCAAGTTCCCCTTTATGCAGAGAGCATTCCTGCAGAGCCGCCAAACACACGGGGGGAGGAGGAGGAGGAAGAGAATTGTGTCAGCATGGATGTGGAGCATAATACACAGCAGTCTTCAAGGGATCATGGTTTTGAGGCCCCAGAAGCCCAAGGAGTTGTAAGTGGCTGGGAGGAGGTAGTTCCTGATAATTTCATCCTCAGTGACCCAGAGGACACTCATACCTCCTCAAACTTACGCTGCATGGGCTCTCTGATTCTGAAAAGCCTGCGAAAAGACCCTAGGGTTTGTGGTATCAAGGAGAGGGGTCATTACTGGCTGGCAACCCTTCGTGATCCACGTTACAAGGGTAAAGTTGCAGGACTCATCCTGCCTGCGCACAGGGTGCAGAGGATGAAACATCTTCAGGATACCTTGAAGAAAAGTTTGTGCAATGCCTTTCCAGACCCTGGGAGATTACCATGTCCTGCTGCTGGCCCTGGACAATGGGTTTCTGAAACTTCAGTCATTCAGAGGCAGAGTGGTGGAGAAGGTGGCTGGCTGAGCGATGCCTTTAAAAATGTTTTCAGTCCTCGGCACCCAGGCCTGATAAGTTCAAGCAACCATCGTCAGTGTCTGCATTATATGGTGCAGGAATATATAGGGGCAAGAGCAGACTTGGAGACCTTTCCAACTGAGCATCCACTTAGTTATTGGGTTTTGAGGATGGACCACTGGCCGGAACTTGCTCAATATGCAATTGAGCTACTGGCCTGTCCTGTATCTAGCATGCTTTCTGAATAGACATTCAGTGCTGCTGGAGGGTTCGTAACCGTTCAAAGAGTGCGCCTGTCCACAGACTCGGTTGATAGGCTCACATTTATAAAAATGAATCTGTCCTGGATCAGCAGTTATCAAGCTCCTGGTGCTGATGCAACTGATTAAATTTGCTAGGGATCTGGGATCCCTTGAAGACTGCCCCTGCTCCTTTTCCTCCTGTCCATTATCTAGAACAATATTTTGTATTTTAGGGCACCATTAACACCCAAGGCCCAATTTTTCTGCACCTGGTTTACAGGGGCATGCCATAACAATTTTAAACTAATTTAAAACAGCAGGGACCCAGTTCCTCCGTCCAACAAGAGTAACTGCAAGGGGTTACAGTGTTCTGGCATCGCCAGCACCCAAGGCCCAATTTTTTGCCACCTGTTTAACTGAGGGCTTTTGTCACAATTTGTAAACTAATTTACAACATCAGGTCCAGTTCCTCCATCCAACAAAAGTAACTGCAAGGGGTTACAGTGTTCTGGCACCGCCAGCACCCAAAGCCCAACTTTTCACCACCTGTTTGACTGGGGGATTTCTTCACAATTTTTTAACTAAATTACAACAGGGACCGCGCAATTAAAAAAAATTGACGTGGGGTCCCCCCCCCAAAAAATCCAAAATGGGCCCTTCACGTCTGGTATGGAATTTAAGGGGAACCCCATTCCAGAATTTAAAAAAAATGATGTGCCCCCCCCCCTAAAATCCAAACCAGGCCCTTCAGGTCTGGTATTGAATTTAAGGGGAACACTACGCCAAATTAAAAAAAAAATGATGTGCCCCCCCCCCAAATCCAAACCAGGCCCTTCAGGTCTGGTATGATTTTAAGGGGAATGCCATGCCAAATTTTAAAAAAATTGGCGTAGGCCCCCCCCCAAAATCCAAACCAGACCCTTATCCGAGCACGCAGCCCTAGCATGGCAGAAGGTGGTGGAGACAAGCGAGCGCCCTCTCCGAACCATACCAGGCCACATGCCCTCAACATGGGGAGGATGCTTTGAGGTCGTCCCCAAAGCACCTTGTCCCCATGTTGATGGGGAGAAGAGCCTCATCCCCACAATCCTGGCCAGTGGTTGTGGGGGTCTGCGGGCAGGGGGCTTATCAGAATCTGGAAGCCCCCTTTAATAAGAGGGCCCCCAGATCCTGACCCCCCTATGTGAATAGGTATGGGGTACATTGTACCCCTACCCATTCACCAAAAAAGTGTAGTGGTAAAAAAAACAAGGGCCAGGGATGTGGGGATGAGCCCTTGCCTGCATCAAGATGGAGACAAGGTGCCTTGCTGGGGGCGACTTTGCTGCCCCCCTTCCACCTAATTTTGAAGGCAGGTGGGCTGGTATGGTTTAGGAAGGTAAATGCATGTTCATTGTCTCCCTTGTACCTGGCCAGCAAGGCCAGATAAGGGTGAGGTATGGATTATGAATGTATTTTGTTTGTTTTTAGCTTTAGCTCCACCTCAAAATGTATACCAGACCCTTATCCTAGGTGCCCTCCTATTTTCAAGGGGGCTTTTGGTTTTGAATACATTCACTCTTCTACAGACCTCTACATCCACTGGGCCATGGATGAGGGGATGAGGCCCTTATTCCCTTTGACATGTGGTCAATGGACCCTGTCTCCACAAGACCACATGAGTCCATCTGATTTGGTATGGTTCAAAAAAGGGGGCCGGCTATTTACCAAGTCCCCTTTCTTGGCCAGTCAGGCTACATGACTGGATAAGGGTCTGGTATAGACTTTGAAGATTACACCACACCTTTCCTTTTTTGCCTGGGGTTCACCTCAAAATCCATACCAGATCCCTGTCCCCTTTGAGAGGGATCCCATAACATTATTTTACTTAAACGTACAGTACACATTTTTGTAAATAATCCATACTGTCTCTTAAAAAATAACAGCATTGAGTCCTCCTCAAAATCCATACCAGACTTTTAACCTGTGAGTCTTTAGGGATCATAGCTCAGTTGTATCCATGCCGCTATTTCTAATTTTTAAAAACACCTCACTGACTGGAATGGTACCAACTGACTGGAGTAGAACAAATGCAATACCCATTTATAAAAAAAGGATGGAGATGTATACCAGGAAGCTACAGACCAGTTAGCCTAACATCAATCACATATAAGGTTTTTAACCAAGTAGTAAGAGACTCTATACAGAAATGTATCTGCTATAAAGGTATAATAAGTGGCAATCAGCATGGAATTATGAAAGATCATGCTTGTTAGACTAAGCTGTTATCTTTCCATGAGGATGTATGTGAGAAATTGGATGGTATAGGTCCATTCATTCATATATGAAACAAAGGTGACCCATGACATTTTATTTTTATTTTGCATGGGGTTGTCTTGACCTTTTATACCAGACCCACATCAATAATAAAGAGATGGAATGTATTTTTAGGGGAAACCCCTTGCTGTTTTATTTTTGTGTAGCTGCCTCCCCTTAACATCTATACTAGACCCTCATCTAGAATGAGGGGCTGGAATAGATGTAGGGAATACCAGCTGCTTTGTTTACAAAAAGAAGTAAGTGGCAGAAGCTGTTATTTGCTGGAAATTTAATGGCATTTTTTTCAATAATTTTTTATTGAATTTTGCAGAATTAACATACAAGGAATGTAAATAAAACAAAAGCAAAAGAAGGCAGTTTGATTTCACATGTTGGTTAATTATATCCATATTCATACTCAGTACGATCTGTAAAGTATCATACAAATTATCAAGCTTCCATTGACATTACGTGTTAAATTTCCCACATTTGTCAAACCATTTACATTGCAAAAAGTTAATTGCAATAAATCTTTCAAAGGTATGATTCTGGTTGACAGCCTTTATTACATCGGAGAGGTTTATGGTGGACTTGTTTTTCCAATTGCATAATAATAGGGATCTAGTTTCCAGGAGAATATGTGATATAACTTGCTTATGTTGCAATGGAAATATTTCTATTACCAAGTCTAGTATCGCTAGACCTGGGTTGGGGGGGGGGGGGGGGGGTTATGACTCCTGTAATGGAAGAGATGAGTTGGAATACTTGGTTCTGCAGGATTTTGATATTTGGACATTCCCAAAAGGTATGCTTGAGGTTCCCCACTAGGCCGCACTCTCTCCAACATAAGGGTGCGGTGTTTGGGAAGATATATGCTAGTCTATGTGGGGTGTAGTGTCTTCTATTTGTTATTTTAATTGTTAGTTCCCGATGCTTAACTCAATGGGAGGCCCTGTGGATCTCGTTGAAGGCATATTGCCATTGCTTGTCCAGAAAATTGTTACCAGTTTTGGCTTCCCATTTCTTTATGTTTGTGGTTTTCCTAAACGTCAGTTTGTCATGGGCAAGGTTATAGAATAGAGATATTCCTTTCATATTTTGGTTAGTGGTCGAGTAGAAACTCCATGCTTTGGTTGGAAGGTTTATTTTGGGTAAGGGGTGTGGTTTCAGGAAATGAGTTATGCGTATGCAAGAGAATATCATAGTGGGAGGTAGTTTATGTTTTGTCATTATTTGTTCTACAGATTTGGGGTATGAGCCCTCCGTGAAGTCTGAGATGTGGTGAACGCCATGCGATATGAATGGCTTAACTGATAGAATGAGTATTTTCCTCTAGGAGACTGATTGGCCATTTGTAGTCCACTTCAGTGAGGTTCATGCTATGTTGACTTTGGAGGAATCTCCATGCTAGTAGTGATACTTGTATTGGTGGTGAGAATTCTTGCAACTCCCAAGCTTTTAAAGTGTCACCCATAAGGAATGCCTCTAAGTAATTTGTTGGGGTCAGTGTACATTCTATATCTACCAATAGTGGCTTGGTATTTTCTTTCAATTCTTTTTTTATTGAAAACTTTCCATATAACAAACAATAGTTTCATTGTACATTGCAAACAGATGCAACATTTCCACTACAGAGATATACATTTTCGATATTACCACATTAGACCATTTTGTATATTGTTATTGGTTCATGGATTTGTGTAACAAGGTGTTCTGCTTTCCAGCCCTCCCCCCCGGGGAGGCCTCAGAGAGCAGGCACCCCATTGGGAACTCACTGAGCCTTTGCTCTCCTCATCCGTCCCCCCCCCCCAGGTCAGCCTAGAAAGCAGAAGGTAGGTACAGCCTTCTAATTACTATGGTCTATTCAAGGTCAATAAATGCATTTATAGGATTGCATGAGCCATACAATGAAGTTAGAACGGTTATAATGAAGGTCTCTAAGCTTTATATTATAAACAAAAAATAAAGATAAAGAAAGGTACCAGAGTGGGGGGGGGCTACCCTTCCCCCTTAGAGAGAGACTACTATATTTAGATGTCTAATGTTCCTCAAAAGGGAAGACTAAATTCCATAAATTCCAGTGTAAGTCAAATTTCCTCAGGTTATTTGCACGTTCCGCAAAATATTTTTCAGATGAATATTGTGTTTTAACTCTATAGATGACCTCTGATATATTTGGGGCAGATGGATTTTTCCATTTAGATGTGATAGTCCGTTTTGCTGCAGTGAGAATGTGTTATGATAGCTCTATGTTGCAAGGGTTCAGAATAGCTAGGTGCAGGTTTGGCCTTACTATATTACCTGTGACTCTAGGAATCGAGGAGAACACTGAGTTCCAAAAGCTTCTAAGACTCTTGCATCCCCAGAGAATGTGTAATATGTTCCCCTGTTCACCACAGGGTCTCCAGCATGCCGATGATTGATTCGGAAAAAATCTAGCTAATTAAACCAGTGTTAGGTACGTCCAATATAGTATTTTCATCATAATTTCCCAGTGGTTAACACAATGGGAATGTTGATAATATGATTTGATCACTTGTTGCCAAGCTCCACATGAAAATGTAGAATCCAATTCTTTTTCCCAATTGAGCATGCCGGATGTCTTATGGAGCACCTCCCCCTTATTCTGCAGGGTGTTGTAAAACCGTGAAAGCCCCTTTGGTTTATCAAAGTTGTCCTTTAAATATGTCCAAGATTTATCATGTAGTTGGTAATTTAAAGTCGGGTTAGTGTGATGCATATGGGTAATTTGTAGTTTGGAGAATGTATGCTGTTCAGGTTGTTGTGAAAGTAACTCCTTGTACGTCAGGATATTTTCCTGTAACCATGGGAGTACCCGTAGATTGGTACTAATCTATTCGTATACTTTGAGAGGTAGGTTGGTACATTTTGTTTTGTCCTGTTGGGGTATGCTATGTGTAATTTGTCCCATGCTAACAGCGAAGCCTCTATTGAGGGGAATTCTTTACACTGGATCTTTGTGTGTGTCAATTTAGCTAGGAGGAGGCTTGGTAGGTCCCTATTTTCAACCACTGTTTTTTCTATTTGGACCCATAGTTTTTCGGAATGCGGATCAAACCATGCCTTCAATTGGTCTAATAAAGCTGCATAGTAATATAACCTTAGGTTAGGAAAACTTGTTCCACTGTTAAATTTGTGCTTAAGGAATGTTGGGAATGATAATCTATTTAGACTTCTTTTACATATGTAACTTCTAAACAATCTATTAACGCTCTTAAAAATACTTCCAGAAGAGCTATGGGGATGGTTCTAAAATAGTAGATTATTTTAGGTAAGATTAACATTTTAATAGCTGCTATTTTCCCCATCCAAGACCACTTGTATTTCGAGATGTGCTGAAGATAACCTTTTATTATGTCAATTCGTTTAGGGAAATTCGATCCATAAGTTGTAGTCGATGGGAAACTCAGAGTTGCCCCCAAATATCCCAGCGTGCCAGTTTCCCATTGGAAGGGAAAGTCTCGTTTAAGCTGCATCAGATGTTTTTTAGGGATTGCTATGGGCATGATGTTTGACTTTGCTACATTCCGTTTATAATAAGACACTGCCCCAAATTGGTCCAAAAGAGCCTGTACTTCAGTCAGTGAGGAAGCTGGACTTGTCAATGTCAATACCACATCATCAGCGAAGAGCCCTATTTTGTGGTTGTAGCCTCCCGTCTCTATGCCGTGGATGGCGTTGTTGGTTCTGATGGCTTCCACCAGGGGTTCCATCACAAGAGAGAAAATAAGAGGTGAGAGTGGGCACCCCTGGCGCGTACCATTGGTTATTTTAAAGCCTGTAGATAAAACATTTGAGTTATATACTCTGGCCGACGGTGTGGTATATAGGGCAGAAATTGTCGAATAAATAAGGCCTTGAAGGCCAAATCTCGACAGGGTAGCCCCCAGGTACCCCCAGTGCACCCTATCAAACACTTTTTCAGCATCTAATGAGAGGATGACCATGGGGACATCTGGGGCCTGTCGTCCTTTGACAAATCCCACCTGATCCCCTTTTACCAATGAGGGGGTAACTTTTGCCAGTCTGTTAGCTAAAATTCTTGCATAGAGTTTGAGCTCAGTATTTAGGAGGGAGATTGGTCTAAAATTTTGAGGACTGTCTGGCTTCTTCCCAGGTTTAGGTAGTGCCACTATAATTGCTTGCAGCATTTCTTTGGGAAAAGAGGCATTTGCGGCCGCCTGGTTGAATAGAGATGTAAGATGGGGGTAGAGAATTTGGGAGAACACTTGATAGTATTCTGACGTAAAGCCGTCTGCTCCAGGGGACTTGTTGGGTGGAAGGGACCTAATAGTGGTTGATATTTCTTTTTCGGAGATAGGGGTGTTAAGGAAATTCAAATCCTCAGTTTTCAGTGTTGGGAGATTGATAGATTGTAAAAAATCTTCTATTTTGTTTGGATGGTTGTGGTGTTTTGTCATCAGTACATAGATTGTAAAGATCCTTATAGTAGTTTTGAAAGGCATTAGCTATCTTATCTGGATGGTGAACTAGTTGGTAACTACTGGGGTCTTTAATAGAGGATAACTTAGATTGTTGTTGTCTTTTAAGAATATAATTGGCCAGAAGTTTTCCTGCCTTGTTACCATGGGCATAATACATGGCTTTAAAGTGGTGCAGTGCCGCCGTGTGTTGTGTGATGAGATGTAGTCGCAGTGTTTGCCTACAATTGAATAATTCAGATTGTAATTTAACTGTGGGAGTCTTTTTTTATGTTGCACTTCTAGATATTTTAGGTTATTTAGTAGGGAGTTTAAGGTTTCAGCCCACTGCCTCTTTTCCCATGCTGCAGCTTGTATAAACAAGCCCCTACTGTACGCTTTGTGTGCACACCATACTGAGGAGGTGTCCACATCTGCGTTAGCATTAATGTTAAAGTCCTTAAGTTGTTGAGAGATTTGTTTCTTATAGTAAGGATTAGATATTATTCCACCATTGATCCTCCACAGATACGTAGGGCTATGAGAATGGGATTCTCTCACGGTAATCGAGATCGGAGCGTGGTCCGACCACGTTGTGTTATGTATTTTTGCCTCCACTACTCTTTGTAGTAGAGCTATGTCAGACAAGAATAAATCGATTCTGGAATATGACCTATGGGTTGCGGAATAATAAGTGTAGTCCCTTTCCTCTGAATTCACACACCTCCATGTGTCATAAAGATCAGCATCTGTAAGAAAGGATTTTAGTTCGTATCTGTGTAGATTTGTTGGTTTGGAGCTATCCAGATCCCTGTTCACTATGCTATTAAAGTCACCACACCACAATAGGGAGCCTGTAGCCACCTTGTCCACCTTCTTTTTAAGAGACCTCAAGAAGGTGGATTGGCTCGTATTCGGGGCATACAGATTAACAATAGTATACTCAGAGTTGTTCACATCACAGATCAAAATAATACATCTCCCATTAGTGTCACATATTACTTCATGGAGCTGAAAAGCCACATTCTGTCTAATTGCTATTAGAGTTCCCCTTTTCTTCACCGGAGCACAGGCCATAAATACATGGGGGGAAGGCTTTGTCCGTGCATTTTGGTTGTTTTCCCTCTGCAAAGTGCCTCTCCTGAACGCATAAAATGTCCCCCTTTAGTCTTTTTGCTTTTTTCCACATGGAGGATCTTTTGAATGGGGTATTGAGGCCATGTGCATTTATTGAAAGGATTTTAAGTGTCATCTTCAGGTGTATAGGTTTTGATATTGGTTGTCTTAGTTTTTAATCTTGCAGAGTGTGATAATTTGCGGTTACCTGTAGGTGGCAGGATTTGATTGAAGATGTTGCACAGAGCAGGAAATCTGTAAATGTCTCTTAGCCATATCATTCGCAAGTGTTGTTCCCTTGGGTAGTCTTCTGAGTGTTTCTCTGGTACATTCAAAACATAAAGAACAAACAAAAACAGGTAGAAAAACAGAAAAAAAAGTAAAAAAGTAGTCTGTAAGGAGCGAATCAGTTCGCCTTTTCACTTAGGGGGGTAAATACTCCTTTACACCCGTTCCTTCCATCCCAAATAGAGTAGCACTGTAGGGTCTGTTCTCCTGCACTTTTTAAGCTGGTGCCGGGGTCACACAAGGGACTTGGTTTGTTCTTCCATATGAGCCTTGTGGGCCAGAGATCCAGAGGGGGGTCCCCATCCTCCGGAAGTAAATTCCATTTTTTTGCCAGTTTTATGCCTTCCTCCAGAGAGGTGATAACATATGCTTTATTGCCCTTTGTGATTAGTAGTTTGGCAGGAAATCCCAATGTGTACGGAATTTTATAGTTTTGAAGAATTTTAGTCACTGTGGCTAAGTTTTTGCGTGCCAGCATGGTGTGTTGTGAGATATCCGCGTACAGAGAGACTCCCGAATATGGTTCAGGTAGTGGGGAGTTTTTCCTCACATATCTCATCAAGTCATCCTTTTACATGAAAAAAGTGAATGCAAGCTATTATGCCTCTCGGAACCTTCTCAGGTAAGTGCTTAGGTTTAGGTAAGCGGTGGGCGCCATCTACAATCACCTCCCTCTCTGGTATTTCTGGGAGCAGTGCTGATATAAATTGCTGTAACATTATTCCTCCTCCCTCTGTCTTCTAAATCCGCCATTTTGCTTTTGATGGCCTGGATCTGTTCCTCTGTTTCATGATAGGCATCTACCAGCTCATTATGGGCTGTGGCAAACTCCCCCATCTTGTCCTCTGTGTGGCTCACCCTGTCCCCAATCTCCATTACTTTTGTCCTCAGCTGAGTAATACAATCCATGTCTCTATGTAGCGATCCCCTTGGCGTGACCAGCATATCTTTAATAATAGTGTCTGTAAGAGGAAGGCCTGAGGTGGGAAAATCATGAATCTGTTCTATAAATTCCACTGTGGAATCTTGTGAAATATCATGTCCCCTTTGCTCACCTGGGTATCGATGTGAGGCCGAGTGCTTTTGCGCTGGATTCTGTGGGCTCTGGGTTGGGGAGGTTCCCTGGGATGATCTGCTGCTGTTGCTGGGCGACAAGGCCTGGACCTGGTTCTTGTTTTGCTGTGGTCTCCCTCATTGCAGGCCACGCCGGGCTCCGGAGGTCTCGCCGCCATCTTGAGGCCTATGCATGCCCGACGGCTCAAAGAAATCTGTGAGCTTGCGGGGTCCATCGGACAATTTCCTCTTGCTCATATTGGTCTTGTGAGGTTATGGGGTGCAGGGGATGAGTATACAGCTTAGTGTTACAGTCCTGCGTCGCTTTGGTGGGAAGGATGGTGACGGATTAGTCCGGAGATCTCCTCTCACACAGCCGTCTCCATCGGCTGCCAGCCACGCCCCCACGTGGCTTGGTATTTTCCTGAAACCTATATTTAAGGTGGTCTAACCTAACTGCCCATAGGTAATCCTGTAGATCTATTAGCCCAGCTCCCCCAACTCATTTGTGTGAGAGGAGGTTTTCTCTGAAACATCTGGCTTTTTTTCTGTTTTATATGTGAGCCCATATAAGTTTAGATAGTGCTTGCATATGTTTATGTGGTATAGGAATTGGCAGTGTATGAAAAATGTACACGATTTGTGGTATAATCAACATTTTAAATGCCGCTATTTTCCACGACCAGGAGAGATCTTTATTTGCCATTGCTTTTATTTGGGAGTCCACTTTGGCTACTAGTTGTTTGATGTTGGCGTCCACTAGTGAAGTGAGTGTATTGGTCAGCGGGATTCCTAGGTATGTATTACCTTTATTGCTCCATATGTATGGAAACTTTTCTTGCAGGCTGCGCTGAGTTGGTTGTGCTATACCGATATTAAGAATTAAGGATTTGGTGAAATTAACCTTATAATATGAGATATCTCCAAAGGCTGTGAGTATTTGATGGGCCTGTTCTAGTGATTTACGTGGATTTGTTAATAACAGGATGACGTTTTGAGGATCTGTTCTTATGGTTTCGGCCAAGGGCTCCATCATCAAATTAAAGATACTTGATGATAAAGGGCACCCTTGGTGTGTGCCATTTGAGATTTTAAAGGGTATAGATAGGAGACCTGACGTATACACTTGTGCTGATGGGCAGGAATAAAGTACTAAGACTGCTGTCAGTATAAAACCTTTAAAAACAAACTTGGATAACACCATTTCCATATATGACCAATGGACCCTGTCGAATGCCGTCTCTGCATCAATGGACAGTAGCAGAGAAGGCGTTCGAGTCTTTTCAGCATAATGGATTACATTGATGATTCTCCTTGTTGCATCCGAGGTATTTCTCCCCTTCACAAACCCCATCTGGTCACGCTGTATGAGGGATGGAGTTATATCCGTTCATCTACTAGCCAGTAATTTTGCATACACTTTAATATCCGAGTTAAGTAGTGAAATTGGTCTGAAGTTGGCCGGCGTAGTGGGGTCTTTACCTGGTTTAGGTAGTGTTACTATATGCCCTCTCAGCATCTCTTGGGGAAATGAGGAGGTGTCTGCTGCTTTGGTATAGGCAGTTTGCATGTATGGGGATAAGATATTTCTGAAGATTTTGTAATATTCATTTGAAAGCCACCAGGCCCTGGCGATTTGCCATTGGGTAGGGTATCAACAACTCATTCTATTTCTTTAATTGTAAATGGTGCGTTGAGCCCTTCTAGCTGTGTTTGTGAGAGAGATAGTAGATTTATCCTTTGTAGGAATTGCTGTATGTTATGTGTTGGCTGGGGTGTAGCACTGTTATCCCATAGATTATATAGTGCACTTTAGTAATCTGCAAATTGGTTTGCAATTACCCGGGGATTCGTGATTTTGTGATTTAAGGTAGGGTGAAATAGATGTGCATTTTAGATTTAGTGTGAGCTGTTTTGACCTTATTTGCTAAATGCTTGCCTGCTTTGTTTGCGTTGGCGTAGTAGTTCAATTGCAGACACCTGAGGTGCTTGTCATACTGTTGTGTAAGATGTATTCTTAGCTCTTCCCTAAGTTTAGTAATTTTGTTAGTCAGTGTGTTTATGGGAGAGATTTTGTTTTGGGACTCGGCCGTATGGATTTCGTGCATGAGAGTGTTCAGTTTTGCTATGTAGCTTTTTTTTCTCTCTAGCCCCTAATTGTATAAATATGCCCCTCAAGTAAGCCTTATGGGCATTCCATATAGTGAATGGGTCATTTACCAAGGACTCGTTGTTAAGAAAGAAATCTTGGAGATGCCGAGAGAGCACAGAGTAGGTATGGGGTTCCGGTAGTATTCTAACATTGCAGCACCAGATAGGTGAGGAAGGGGAGAGATCCTGTTCTTTGATAGAGAGATCACGGCATGGTCTGACCATGTAATATCATAAATTTGGGTGTTAGTCACCCGTTGTAGTAGCCATTAGAGTTGAGTGAACCTCTGTCCCGAAGTTCGGCCGAACCAGCAGAACCCGAACTTCCAAAGTCCGGGTTCGGGTCCGGACAGAACCCGAACTTTGTCCCAGACCCCGAACCCCATTGAAATCAATGGGGACCCAAACTTTTAGGCACAAAAATGGCTGTAAGAAAGTCCTGGAAAGTCCTAGAAGTCTGCAAAAGGAAGGAAAATGGGGGTAAGGGTCGGACAAGTGCCCTACAAAGAAATGGGGAGAGGGAAATAACTTAAAATAATTAAATGTGGATGTGGACTATCTTAAAACTGTGTGAGAAAAGTATAAATTAGCGGGGAGAAGCCATATCACTGTTCTAAGAACAGTGATATGGCTTTTCCCCGCTAATTTATACTTTTATCACACAGTTTTAAGATGATTGTACATTCTACAATCATCTTAAAACTCTGTGAGAAAAGTATACATTAGCCGGGAGAAGCCATATCCCTGTTCTTAGAACATCTGCAAACTGTGTGTGAAAACTATCAATTAGCGGGGAGAAGCCAGATCACTATTCTAAGAACAGTGATATCTCACCCTGTGACCTTTGTGTCATTGTGTTGTGACCCGCTTACCTCCATGCTGTATTCTGCCTGCAGTCTCCTGGGAGAGTCTCTCCTCGGTTTAGACTTGACTGGGCTCCTCGTGGATGGGCTGGATTTCCCAGAGGAGGGTTCACTTGGAGGTAGGGACGTGAGTGGAGATGTAGAAGCCTGGGACTTTTTGTTGTTGTTGGTCGTGGCCCTGTTTGCTGTGCTCTGATCTCGGGCTCCGCCGCCATTTTGTTGTGGACCGCGCAGAGCTGCCGAGAAGAAACTGGGCAGCTGCGCTGTATTATTTCGGCGTTTTGTCATTCCCGAGCTTTACAGCACACAGATGGAGGTGTTTGTGCCCGGGATCGATAACGGTGGGCTCGGATGGCGGTGAATTATCTCCGGCTGACGAGCAGAGCTTCCGGCTTCAGGCGTCCATCTTGGAGCTCCGTCGCCATGCCCCTGTGATTCTGAACTATGGCATTTGTTTTTTGTGAATATCAATTTTGCTGTAGTAGGTTGAATACATCATAAAGATACACAACTTTACAGGCCAGACACGTTATTTAAAGGAATTTAGCATTTTTTAATGTTGACCTCTAAGCAATATTAATATCTCTGTCCTCTGTCATATCATTTTTTTTTTCAATTTTTCATACAAGTTGCCCTGGCAGTGCTTACCCCCCATGCCACTAGTTTGACAATCCCTTACCAATTAGCCTGGAAAATAGCCATTACTTTTTACATTTTTGGCTCTCACTTTTTGGATTGTGGCTAGAGTTGAGCGAACCCGAACTGTAAAGTTCGGGTCCGTAACGAACTTTTGGGTGTCCGGGACCTGGGCCCGGACTTTTCAAAAAAAGTTTGGGTCCGGGGTTCTGGTATTTTACTACACGTGTTAAAAAGCTGCCAAGGGCAGCCAATCAACAAGTGTTTCACTGGTTTTCCCTAGAAGCCATCACAGCCATGCCTACTAATGGCATGGCTGTGATTGGCCAGTGCACCATGTGACCCAGCCTCTATATGGGGTTGGAGTCACCGTGCTGCATGTCATATGCTCTCAGGATAGTTTAGGGAGAGGATGCTGCTGGCTCTGTGAGGGACAGATTGCAGATATTATAGAACCTCTCATCCTGCATTACTGAATGATCTGATTGTGGACTAGGGAGAGATACTAGTACCGGTGCTTTGAGGGACACATTGCACACCTCATCCTGCTGCACAGAACGATCTGACTGGACTAGGTAGAGTCTATTGCTTTAAGGGAAAGATTATTCTTTTAAAATCATCATCAAGTTGTACAGGGAAAGGTTCCAGCTGTTGCTTTAAGGGAAAGATTAGTGTTCTAAAATCATCAGCAAAGTGTGTGTGAAAACCCCTATATCAGCCGCAGGGAAGCCATATTAGTGTTTTAAAATCATCTTCAAATTGTGTGGAAAATTCTTATATCAGCCGCAGAGAAGCCATATTCGTGTTTTAAAACACACAATTTGAAGATGATTTTAAAACACTAATATGGCTTCTCTGCGGTTGATATAAGGATTTTCCACACAATTTGAAGATGATTTTAGAGCACTGACCTTTCCCTTAAAGCAACAGCTGGAGGCTTTCCCTGTACAACTTGGAGATGATTTTAGAATCTAAAATCATCTCCTAGTTCTATAGGGAGAGGTTCCTACTGTTGCTTAAAGGGACAGATTATTGTTTCTTGCACAAAATTATAAAGTGCATCTATATTGCTGGTTTAAAAAACAAACAAAAAATTCCAGAAATAAAAAAAACAGTGTTGGCTACCTCCTCCTCCTCCACCGCCACTTTCACTGCCTCCTCAACTTCCAACTCCACATCCACCTCCATTTTTGATTTTTTTTTATGTGATTTTAGGTTAAAAATGATTTTAAGTTATTTCCCTATCCCCATTTCTTTGTAGGGCAATTGCCCTACTCTTACCCCCATTTTCCTTCCTTTTGCAGACCTCTAGGACTTTCCAGGACTTTGTTACAGCCATTTTTGTGCCTAAAAGTTCGGGTCCCCATTGATTTTAATGGGGTTCGGGGTCCATGTCAAATTTCGGGTTCATTCTAGACCCGAACCCCGACTTTGTCCCGAAGTTTGGCCGAACCAGCAGAACCCGAACTTCCAGAGGTTCGATCAACTCTAATTGTGACTTTTACACCTTCTCATCAAGTGGGTGTACTAATGCAGAGCACAAAACAACCTTTTCATTCTAATGCTGTATATGCCCCCCCTTTCTCCTTCTCCATAGCTACTCTTACCATTTGAGGAGATGGCAGAAGTTTTTGTGGCTGCTATCCCCAGGGCTGGTCCACAGACTTCTGCTCTACTGTTGCAGAAGAAGAAGAAAAAATCCCCAAATTACCCCTATGCCTAGTGGCTACATGACAGCATTGCCTTACTGACTGGATACACTGCCCTGTAGACAAAAGCCTGGTGCCCCCCTCCCTTCAAGGTGGCTTTGGTTTGACACTTTTTGCTGAAACTAACAAAACTGCCCTTTGTGTGCATGTTTTCCCATTGTTTGCAAAAGCTGCCATTACATTTAATACGTTTAGTGTCTGACTCCACTACACTGGAGGGGGATATCTGCAGAAGGAAAAACAAAAGGAATAGTATTCCTGTTTTCACACAAGGTGGCTTTCATTTGATATCTGTCCCTTACAAAGGCAAGCGGCCCTTTTTGCATCAGGTCACCTTATACTTTTCCCATTTGTAGTGTGCACCAAAGCACCCCATATATTATTTTAAGACCCTTTCACACTGGCATTCTGATCAGGTCCGCCTGTCAGTTTTTCAGGTGGATCTGATCGGATGCTCCATTCAGCCCTATGGATCGGCGGATGTCAGCAGTGACATGTCCGCTGACGTCTGCTGATATCCCATCCGATCCTGTCCATGAAATCCAGATGGATGGAAACCCTATTTTCCATCCTTCTGGAGAATCAGATTTGATAGGATCGGATGAAAATGGACAGGTGGTCTGTTTTCATCCAATCTCCATAGAGGACAGTGGGGCTTTGACGGGTCCACCTCCGCACAGTGAAAGGACCCTAAGAGTGTATTTTTTCACAAAAAAAGCCACATATATAGTATGTAGAATATACTCAACATAAATGTAAGTGGTTTTATCTGCAGCTTGTTGTAATTCTAAGTTGCCCATGCAGCGTGTGAGAAGCATCTTGGCAACTTTGTATAAAAAAATAATTTTACTTTTTTTTTATGCATGTTCTAAAAATTTGTGGCAATAAAATGAAGTCTTCAAAAGACTCACCATGCTTCCTAATATATACCTTGGGGGGTTGACTCTCCAAAATGTGGTAATTTTGAAGATTTTTCTACTGTCCTGGCACTGCAGGGCCTCAAAAATGTGATAGGTAGTCAGGAAATTAGATGTGTAATTTATCCCCCTAGAACGCCTGGAGGTGATTTCTTTGGATTGTGTACCCCTCTGTATGGCTGGGTTGTGCAAAAGTCTCACACATGTAACGTCCCTATACTGAGGAGGTGTAGCAGAATGTGTTTTGGGGTTAAATTTTAAGTATGGCTATTATGTGTTAGAAATATCTTATTAATAACTTTGCGTTAAAAAACAATTTTCATTTTCTTTCCTGCATTTTCCAAAAACTTGTGGTGAAAAATTTACTTTTCAAAATACTCACTATGCCTTTCAGCAAATACCTTTGCTGAAAGGCATAGTGACTCCAAAAATGGGGGGTCTTTTTTATTTATTTTTTTCAAATATCTCTTTATTAAGGATTTTTTTTTTTTGGTTAGTGTGCGATTAGTGAAATTATTAATCGATTAGTTAGAAATAATATGGTAAGGGGTGGTATGGCTAGTGGCTAATTTGCCTGGGCACCCCTTTTGGGATCTCACTGTGTCACAGGATTTTGAGGTCAGGTTTGGGCTTAAGACTTCATTTGTATTTGATTTAACATCTCAAAGTATATTGCTTTTTCCTATGCGGTAACAACAACTTTGAACATAGGGGTAGCTTATATTTGAAGGTACATGTGTGAGTGTCTGTTAACTAGAGTGCCTGAGAGACAAATAACCAAGAGGGAAAGAGAGAGAAATTTGAAAGGAGAGGAGGTGGAGAGAAGATGGGGGGGGGGAGAGGGGAGTTGGTGAGCTGTTGTATGGGGAGTGCAACTGATACATATACATACATACATATATACGTATATATATATATATATATATATATATATATCCTGTTTTCAAAAGGTAGAGTATTTAATGGGTGGCAATGTTAAACAGATATATTCTTATTTAATGTTCAAAGTAATATATTGTTGTTTCTTAAAGAATGAGTGGCGTCGTTGTTGCTGTGGAGGAGAGTACAAAGTCTTATACTGTTTTTTGGCGGTTGAATTTTCTCATTTGGAGGTGAGCTTTGGCATACGCTTGTTCACATGCTGCATGCTCGTTTAGAGTTACTATAAAGGTGTTGTAATCCGGGGGGGGGGGGGGGGGTATTTT
>BLSH010390195.1:1083811-1101969 GCA_018402905.1 Glandirana rugosa
GGGGGTATTTTCCAAGTCTGGGCGAAAGTTAAACAGGCTGCAATATAGATATGGGTGAGTATTGGGGCAAAATTATTCAGCCAGATGTCCATGTCATGTCCCCATGTTGATGGGGACAAGAGCCTCTTCCCCACAACCCTGGGCTGTGGTTGTGGGGGTCTGCGGGTGGGGGGCTTTTCGGAATCTGGAAGCCCCCTTTAATAAGGGGGCCCCCAGATCCCAGCCCCCCAATGTGAATTAGCATCGGGTACATGGTGCCCATACTAATTCACCAAAAAGTATCAAAAAATAAAAAAACACAGGAGACAATCAGGGACAGGTCCTTTATTAAAAAAGAAAAAAAAAAGTGTCCCCCATTGTAATCCATTGTCAATCATGGCGCTCAACGGACCCGAAAAAAAAAAAAGATGCAACAGCTCTTCCTCCATGGGAGGGTTCTCACCGACTGAGCTTGGTTTGTTTTGACAGTTTATTTATAGTGAAGGGTGGGGCCACCCGGTGATGTGATTGAGTGACCCATCACATGACGTCAGATGGGGGCGGGGTCACCCATACATCACCGGGTGGCCCCGGCCTTCACTATAAATAAACTGTCAAAACAAAGCCAGCACAGTCAGTGGCAGCCCTCCCATGGAGGAGGAGCTGTGCATGCCATCTGCGGACTATGCATTATGGGGCGTTCGGTGGTGCCAAAGTCGCACCGAACACCCCATAATGTTCTAAATTCGGGGATCGGGTGAACTACAGAAGTTTGGCCCGAACGTATGCTCGGGCCGAACCGTTCGCCCATCCCTACCGTTGCAGCAGCGCATGCCCATCCATACATGCCCATCCGTGTCTCATACATGCCCATCCATGACTCATACGTGACCATCCATGTCTCATACATGCCCATCCATGCCCAGTTCATACCTCATACATGCCCAACCATTCCTGATGCATGTCCATCTGTGCCTCATACATGCCCATCCATGCCAATCCTTGCCTTATACATGCCCATCCGTGCCTCATACATGTCCACCTGTGCCTCATACATGTCCACCTGTGCCTCATACATGTCCACCTGTGCCTCATCCCTGCCCACCCATGCCTCATCCCTGCCCATCCATGCCTCAGTCATGCCCATCCATGCCTCATCTGTGCCCATCCATGCCTCTTCTGTGCTCATCCATGCCTCATCTGTGCCCATCCATTCCCATCCATGCTCATCCATGCCTGATACTTGTCCATCCATGCTTCTTAAGTGCCCATCCATGCCTCATCCATGCCTCATCCATGCCTCGTCCATGCTTCATACATGCCCATCTATGTCTCATCCGTGCACATCCATGCCTCTCCCGTGCACATACATGCCTCATCTGTGCTCCATCCATGCCAAATCAGTGCTCATTCATGCCTCATCCATGCCCATCCATGCCTCATCAGTGCTAATCCATACCTCACCCGTGCCACATTCATGCCTCATCCATGCCTCATCAGTGCTAATCCATACCTCACCCGTGCCATATTCATGCCTCATCCATGCCAAATCGGTGCTCATTCATGCCTCATCCTTGCCACATCCATGCCTCACCCGTGCTAATCCATACCTCACCCATGCCACATTCATGCCTCATCCATGCCACATCTGTACCTCATCCATGCCACATCTGTGCTCATCTGTGCCCATCCATGCCTCATCCATGCCACATCAGTGCTCATCCATGCCTTATTAGTGCTCATCCGTGCCACATGAGTGCTCATCTTGGTCACATCCATGGCACATTGGTCCTCATTTGTGCCACAACCACGCCACATCAGTGCTCATCCATGCCACAACAGTGCTCGTCCTGACGGTGCTCCCTGCATGTCGGGCTTCTGTATGTGGCCAGGCTGTGTAAACGTCTAACACATGTGGTATCGCCATACTCAGAAGGAGTAGCAGAATGTGTTTTGGGGTGTAATTTTTGCTATGTAAATGCTATGTGTTAGAAACATCTTATAAGTTGACAACTTTGTGTAAAAAATGTGTTTTCATTTTCTTTCCACATTTCTCAAAAACTTGTGGAAGAAAAAGACATGTTCAAAAAACTCAGTATGCCTCCTAGATTATGTGTTGGGGTGTTTGCTTTCCAAAATGGGGTCATTTTGTGGACGTTTCCATTGTCCTGATGCTCCAGGGCCTTCAAAAATGTAATAGGCAGTCAAGAAACTAAATGTGCAATTTATGTAAAAGCCACAAAAATTGTATGGACTTGGTGCACACTATGTAAGTAGTTTTAATAGGCCACAGTTTCAGAGGGAGACATCAGGCAAGTTTTAGCATGAAATAATAAATAGAGCATATTGTACAAGCCTTAGTCAGTAGTCCAGCTTGGACACTCACACTGAACCTGCTTAAATGACCACCCTGTTTATCACACTACTGTGTGTGCACAGCTTCTGCCTTTCCCTTTAGGCCTGCCTGGCATGAATACAAGGGATCACCTAACTTTATTAGCAGTTATGGCAATAGATAAGTTGAGGATGTGGTGCATTGGAGCACTTAACAATGGGGTGATTTGTTTAAATACTCTGCCTTACAAGTATGCAGTCATGTGCTGCAAACAAAAGGCAGTTCATGCAGCTAACCCTGAAAAAAAAACAGAGACCCTAACAAAATTATTAAAGCATACCTCCCTCAAAAAAAAAAAAGCTAAAACGCTAGACTAAACACTAAAATGATGAACCAATGCCTTTTTTTCAATCTAACTGAAAGTTTAAAAGAAATTTGAAAATACCAAAAAAAATGCAAGGTGTGGCAGGGCAGCTAACCAGACGTTGAAGTTGAACATAAAGTTAACCTAGAAAAGGCTGTTGGGTCTATTCATTGTGAACACAGTGGGGTACACAATACATTGTAGCTTCCCTCTGTCAATAGTTCCTAAGGAAGCAGCTGGTGCTTGCACCACTGCATCCCTGGGAACCACTAATGTCTCCTCATAAGAAAATGGGAGGGGATAGCAGTAACAATCCCACTGGCAATATTTTGACAATGATGTCACCACTATACCTGCCCCTTCCTTTAAATAGCATGTAAGCAGGCACCTACAAAGAGGACTTGTTGTTGAATGAGCATGCTAGTTGGTCTGCCGAGGCTGAAAAGGGGTTAATTTGGTCTGGATTCCTTTTACAGACTTTTTGAGCCCTGGCTTCCTTCCCAGTGCATATTTAAATAAGTTGAAGGCTGGATCCAGGGGAAGCCTGCACGTGGGATGCTGAGAAGGGGCTGTTGTTCCATGTAGTCCTGTGGAATACCGGAACTCAGAGGAATCAGCCAGCTGTGGAGGACACCAGCTATGAACTATACCTATTAAGGTACACCTGGGCAGTCTCAGCATAGCTAGTTAGGGTTGGAGCAAATGACACTTGTTTGGATATGGTCACAAGAGAGTTCTCAGTAAAAATCTTTCGAAATGTTCTGAGCATGGTCTGAATGTATTATTAGGGGTGCATGGTAACACATGGCTTATTAGAAGAACAGGGTCTGTAAAACACATATAGGGTATGAAGCAAGACTACTACAAGGGTTAACTCGGAAGGAGAGTTGGAGCTGAAGAGCAGTTGCTACAAGTAACCATGAACTGGTGGGAGTACGAAGACCCCATATACCTAGCCGCATGGTATGGGAGAATGAAGGAGTGAATTCCATGCTAGGTGCTCGGTGGAACCCCATTCTGTCACTGGGAGTGAGGTGGCAGAGGTATGCAGGACTGGTGGAGGGAACATAGGCTCAGAGGTGTCCCTCCTAAATGTAACATGCATTGAGAAAAGGTGTGTTGTAATATGGGTACAGAGGAATTTTGTACTTCACACTACTGCAGACAGTATATGGCTCATCTCTAAGCCAGGGTTCTGCCTTAACATTGACTTTTACATCCCGCCTCATTCCGGGCATTAATGAGCGCATACACAAGCAAAGGTACCCTCACATGCTGGATGAGTAGACCCCACCCACAAGCAGATAATGGCTCAGAGAGCTGTTATTCAGCTATAAGAACCACTGGGATTGGTCGTGTGTGCTGGGTCATCAGGTTGGTGGGCGATGGGCATCATAATTCACAATGGATTTACAATGAGGGACACTTTGGTGGGATTTTCATATTTTAATATAGAACTTGTCAAACGTTTGGGAGTCTTTCTAGGTGATATCATTTTTTTTTTTTTTGGAAATTAGTAGGGTTACAATGAACCCCATACTGATTCACATAGAGGGGACAGTAGCTGGGAGCTACCAGATTCCTAAAGGGCCCCGCCTACCTGCCCTCACAAACCACCAGGCAGGGCTATGGGGAAGAGACCCCTGTATGCATCAACATGGAGACAAGATGCTTTGCTGAGTGGCTCCCCCATGGTAAGGAGCCCCAAGCCCATGTTGATGGTATGTGACCTAATATGATTTGGTGGGAGGGGGCATACAATTGTCCTCCGCCTCCCCCATTTTTCTGACTTGCCATGCTGCGTGCTCGGATTAAGGGTCTTTTCTAAATTTTTAGAGCGATAGCACACTTTTTTTTGAGGTACCCCTTTAAAACCTATACCAAATTCAAAGAGTCTGCGATGTATTTAGGGAGGGACTCTATACATTTCTTTTTTATTCTTGCTGTGGAATGTGCCACAACAAAAGTAACATTTACAAAGAAAATAATATATACAGTTTAAACTCAGCACATTGACCTTTCATTGCCATTTTTTTTAAAGAGCACAGCCCCTTCCAAATGTCCCCAGAAATACATAGCAGACCCTTGGAGGGGTCTGTGAGCTTTTCTTTGTTCTAAGAAGTTGGCAATGAAATGTCATTTACTGACAATTTAAAACACTTTTTTTCCTTTGTTAATGTCAGTGCTGCTGCAGCACTTTCTGTGCAACCCTTCACAGGCAAGGCTAGGACATCCCCAGGTCTGTTATTTAAAGGAATTGGGCATTTTTAATGTTTCATTTTAAGCATTTAAAGACATGAATAAAAGTTTGAAAAAAGTATTTACTCCCCCCCCCCCATGTAAAATAGATAAAATTGAAATTTAATTCATAAAGAGCAAATTCTCATCACACATTTATTCAGACACACTTCAACCCCATGCCACGTTCTGAAATATTAGCAACAGAACCAAAAAAAACCCCAAGGTCCTCCCTATGGATTCAGTAAAATTACAAATGGTTAAAGCGGTTGTAAAATGTAAACCTATTCAATCAAGCTTATTTTAAATTAATCATTGCAACCTATTGTACTCTGTGCTCTGTGTGTACGGCTTCCTACCTGCTTGCTTTCTGTGCAATCCTTCATTTTGTTTGAAATAATGTCGCCAGTGCATGCATTGTTAGTCTTGTTTTTCCAGCAAGCCCTTTGTGCTGGAAAAATGCTATGTAGATGCTGGGGCTGCATCATTTCCTTAGGTCGGCGTCAGCCCCAAGATTCTGTGATAGTCCTTCCCCATTCAGAAGCTGGCTCCGGGAACTAATGCACTTGCATGGGTTTCTGGCCACGGAGACAGAGTGAGGGCAGAAATTAGGGATGATCCAAACCCCTCCCAGATCGGTTCACACCAGAACACCCCAAATGGGCAATAAGTTTGTGCGAATACGCAAACCTTATTAAAATCAATGGGACTCGAACAGGAAACCTCAAAAATGCTAATTTTAAAGGCTTCTATGCAAGTTATTGCAATAAAAAGTGTATGGGGACCCGGGTACTGCCCTAGAGGACATGCATCAATGCAAAAAAAGGATTCAAAATGATTGTTTTTTCAGGAGCAGTGATTTTAATAAGAATTAAATTGAAAAAGAAATATGAAATATTCCTTTAAATATCGCGCCTGGGGTCTCCTTTGTCTGCCTGTAAAATGGCGCATTTGTGTGATGTTTAGATCAGCGCCGCAGTGAAATGACATTTTTAAAGAAAAAAAGTCATGTTAACTTGGTCATGGCTGTAATGTATTGCTGGCTCCCGTCAATTTAGATGAAAAATCACTGAAAAAATTTGTGTGGGGGGGTCCACCCAAAATCCAAACCAGGCCCTCTTTTAAAAAAATGTTGGGTTCCCCTTAACCACTTCAATACACTGTGTTATATATACTACACTGACTGTACCATATAGTCTGAACTGTAATATATATACTTTAGGGATTGCACTGTATAAAATAAAATTGTAATGATGTGCCCCAGTCAAAGAGGTGCAAAAAATTGGGCCTTGGGTGTTGCTGGTGGCAGAACATTGTAAACCCTCAGTTACTCTCATTGGGCGCAGGAACGGGCCCTGCTGTTGTCATTTATTTTAAAAATTGTAATGACATGCCCCAGTCAAACAGGTGCAGAAAAATTGGGCCTTGGGTGTTGCTGGTGGCAGAACACTGTAAACCCTTGCAGTTACTCTCATTGGGTGCAGGAATGGGTCCTGCTGTTGTAATGTATTTTAAAAATTGTAATGACATGACCCAGTCACACAGGTGCAGAAAAATGGGGCCTTGGGTGTTGGTGGTGGCAGAACACTGTAAAACCTTGCAGTTACTCTTGTTGGAAGCAGGAACAGGTCCTGCAGTTGTAATTTATTTTAAAAATTGTAATGACATGCCCCAGGCAAACAGGTGCAGAAAAATTGGGCCTTGGGTGTTGGTGGTGGCAGAACACTGTAAACCCTCCAGCAGAACTGAATGTCCATTCAGAAAGCACACTGGATGCAGGACAGGCCAGTAGCTCAATTGCATATTGAGCAAGCTCCAGCCAGCAGTCCATCCTCAAGACCCAGTAACTCAGTGGATGCTCAGTTGAAAAGCTATCCAAGTCTGCTTTTGGCCCTAGATATTCCTGCGCCATATAATGCAGATGATCAATATAGATCAAAAATCACTGAAATTTGTGTGGGGGTCCACCCAAAATCCAAACCAGGCCCTTTGTTTAAAAAAATGTTGGGTTCCCCTTAACCACTTCAATACACTGTGTTATATATACTACACTGACTGTACCATATAGTCTGAACTGTATTATTTATACTATGGGGACTGCACTGTATAAAATTTTACTGACACGCCCCAGTCAAAAAGGTGCAAAAAATGTGCCTTGGGTGTTGGTGGTGGCAGAACACTGTAAAACCTTGCAGTTACTCTTGTTGGAAGCAGGAACAGGCCCTGCAGTTGTAATTTATTTTAAAAATTGAAATGACATGCCCCAGGTAAACAGGTGCAGAAAAAATGGGCCTCAGGTGTTGGTGGTGGCAGAACACTGTAAAACCTCTAGCAGCACTGAATGTCAGTTCAGAAAGCACACTAGATGCAGGACAGGCCAGTTGCTCAATTGCGTATCGAGCAAGTTCCAGCTAGTGGTCCATCCTCAAGACCCAGTAACTCAGTGGATGCTCAGTTGGAAAGGTCTCCAAGTCTGCTCTTGCCCCTAGATATTGCTGCACCATATAATGCAGACGCTGATGATGGCTGCTTGAATCAGCCCTTGGCGCTGAGGACTGAAAAATAGTTTAAAGGCATTGGTCAGCTGGCCACCTTCTCCACCGCTCTTCCTCTGACTGCAGGAAGCCTCAAACACTTTGTCCAGCAGCAGGAAATGGTAACCTCCCAGTGTCACAATCCTGGCAGTGGAGTCTGGTTCATACGGGGAACAACCTCTCTTACAGCCCTGGTTCCAGAACCCCTGATAGAGCAGACAGGGAGCGCTGGAGCACAGGGGAGCACGAGGGCTGGATTCAGACACAGGTAATGGTAAGATGTCTTCCAGAAGTCCGTGCAAGACTGAGAGTAGTGGTTCAGGCCGGGTCAGCAACGTTCAAGCAAAACAGTGCAGAGGGATCAGACGGATGGATGGTCGGGCTCAGGCAGGGTCGTCAGCAGGCAAAGAGGTACAGAGGGATCAGGCAGAGAGAGTGGTCATGGACAAGCAGAGGTCAGTTCAGACGGAAAGCACGGATAATCAGGTCAAGCCGGGATCACAGGAACAGGAAGTGCACAGGTACAGGTCTCTCAGGAACACGGATTTGCTGTAGATCAGACAGCACCTGCTATGGGGCGCAGGATGCTTAAATAGACCGATTGGCGTGCACGGAATGGCCAGAAACGGCCATTTCCTGACACCCAGGGTCTGGAAAAGGCGTTGCACAAACTTTTCTTCAAGCTGTTCTGAAGATGTTTCATTCTCCGATCCCTCTGCGAAGGCAGAATGAGCTCTGCAACTTTACCCTTGTAATGTGGATCAACAAGGCCAACAAGGCCAGCCAGTAATGATCCCTCTCCTTGATACCACGAACCCTGGGGTCTTTTCACAGGCTTAGCAGAATAAGGGAGGCTATGAAACATAAGTTTAAGCAGACATGAGTCCTCTGGGTCACTGAGGATGGCATTGTAAGGAGCTACCTCCTCCCAGTCATATACAACTCTTTGGGTTTCTGGGGACTGAAAACCATCCCTTGAAGACTGCTGTGTGTTATCCTCTACATCCGTGCTGACACAATCCTCCTTCTCCTCTTCTTCCTGTGTGTTTGGTGGCCCTACAGGAATGCTATCTGCATAAAGAGGACCTTGAGAGAAAAGGAAGTCCTTCTCTTCCTCCCTCTGTTTTGCCTCAAGTGTCCTGTCCATGATTCCACAAAGCATGTGCTCCAGCAGGAAGACTAGAGGGACAGTGCCACTGATGCATGCATTATCGCTGTTCACCATCCTTGTGGCCTCCTCAAATGGTGACAGGACAGTGCATCCTTGGTCAGTAGCCACTGGCATGGCGAAAATAAGCCAAGCTCCCTTAAGCCTGTCTTGGTGCCATACTCACAGAGGTACTCATTGATAGCCCACTGCTGTGCGTGCAGCTGCTGCCAAGGTTGAGTTCCACCTGGTGGGCATATCACAAGTGAGGCGGTTGGTGGGCAGATTGAATTCCCGCTGAATGTCAGTCAGCCGAGCACTGGCATTGTATGATCACCAGAAATGACCACAGACTATTCTGGCCTGCCTCAGAATATCTGGTAAACCTGGTCAAGAAACGCTGTGCCATCAAATTCAGGACATGTGCAAAGCATGGAACATGTGTGAAGTGTCCCTGTCGGAGGACAGAGAGAAGGTTGGTGCCATTTTCGCATACAACCATTCCTGGCTCAAGCTAACATGGCATCAACCATCTCTGAGCCTGCCCTCGCAGAGCTTACAGAATTTCTGCTCCTGTGTGGCTCCTGTCCCCTAGGCAGATCAACGTAAGCACCACATGCCATCTTTTAGCCTGACTGCCTGCATAGCCCCTAGAACGCTTTGCGAGCACTGCTGGTTCAGAGGACACTGCTGCAGAAGCGGCCACAGAGGAAAAAGAATAGGAGGGGTGGAGGAAGCAGATGTGGCAGAAACAGCACAATTTTTGTGGAGGCGTGGTGGTGGAACTAGCTCCAACACTGAACCCTGTCCTGCATCCATTCCAGCTGCCAGCAGAGTTGCCCAGTGCGCTATGAAGGAAAGGTAACGTCCCTGGCTATGTCTGTTGGACCATGAGTCAGCGGTAATATGAAATTGCTGACCCTCCCTATCCAAGGAGGCCAAAACCTTGCCTTCCACATGATGGTAGAGAGGTGGAATGGCCTAACATGAAAAGAAATATATTTTCGGGAACCTGCAACTGTGCTACAGCACATTCCACAAATTCACTAAAGGGGGCAGAGTCTACCAGCTGAAAAGGCAGCAGTTGGAGTGTTAGCAATTTGGCCAAGCTAGCATTTAATCGCTGAGCATGTGGATGGCTGAGACAGTAGTTATTTTAAGGTTCAGCAACTGGGGTAGGGAAATTTGCCTGCTGACATCAACTGGTGCTGTACTGCTAGCAGATTTAACAGGTGCATATCATTTCAATTTTTGACAGCAAGGCCAATTCATTGCTAGACCTTCATTCCTCTCAGTGCAGGCTTTTGAGAGAACTGGAGGTATAGTAGGGGTTGAGGTCACAGATGAAGAGCAAGGAGAAATCTGCCTTGTTTTATGATGTGGGTCTTTGAGGTGCTGTTGCCAATGGACTGCATGGCAGGTTGTCTTATGTTGTGTCAAGCAGTTGTGTAGGGCCCAAGCGGCTGCTGTTCTGGCTGTGATTGATCCACTTCAGACATAGATTGCAAACAGCAATGGTGCGATCTACTGCACAAGTGTTGAAAAAAGCCCACACCTTTGAAGTTTTAGAAGTCAGCGGGGAGTCAGCAGGGCCCTGCACCTATGGAGCTCTGTGGTGTGATGGAATAGGATGGCTGCCGTTAAGCTGGCCCCTGGAGGACATCCTGCCTCATTGGAGTTGTGCCTCCTCCTCCTCACTTTCCTCATCTCTTCTCTCAGGCACCTAAGTACAGTCTGCGTTCTCATCATCCCCTCCCTCCTCATCACTGGAGCAAACTTGGCAGTATGCTGCAGCTGGAGGAACATGACTGCTAGTTTCTTGTCCTTCTGTGGCACCCCCTCTCTCTAGGCTCATGTTACGCCCTTCCTCAACCTGGAAAACAACATTGGAGCCTTCAAATTGCTGTGCATCCTATATCAGCCTGTAACCAACACTATGGTCGAATAATTCTGGTGACTCCTCCGTGCATGATGGTGGGCCTATGGAAGGAGTAACTGTGGACAAGGATTGGATGGAATAGGCTGCTTTGGCAGCTGCGTTGGAGGTGACAGAGGATGGAAACGGCTTACATATGCACTCCACCAACTCTTCTGCATGTTGTGGCTCAATAACACGGTCAACAGCAGAAAAAAGGATTGACCCGCCTACAGAGGATGCACCATGTCCGCTACCACCACTTTTCACTGTAGACACAGAGGCTGCTTGCCCTCTTTTAGTGGCCTGGGAGTGTCTGCCTCTCCTTGGTGGCCTTCCAGACATGATGGAGATTTATATATTTTTTTTGTTTCAATATTTTTTAATGAAATTTATCACACCTAACAAAGTATCTTATGCAAAAAGATTGTCATATACATACCAACAAAAGCCATATAACGAGTACATATTTACATCAGTGGTGTAAACATAAAAAGGAATATAGTACAATCATTTATAACCGTGTACTAGGCATGGTAGGGATCAAGATAAACAGACTATAGTCTATCAGACTAACAGGGAGAGCATCAAATTGTGAGATTCAAAAAAGTCAATTATAATAGCTTAACAGAACAGAATGTAGGTAGAGTTTGACCTTTAGACATAGACCTTGTAACTAAATTAGTGCCCTCCAGTCCGGGTCCCAAAGGTAAGGCAACCCCGGCATAGACCACCTTTAGGTGTGTCCAAGCCGGGGACACCCAGGGGAGGAGCCCCCAGTCCCATGGCACCCCCGGTGGGAACAAGCTGTGCCAAGAGATGAGGACCCCCCCCACAGCACCGCCCCGGAGAGGCACAATCTCCAAACAGAACCTAGAGTTATCTCTGCTGGAGCTAAATAAGAACCACTGTGGATGCTTTAACCATCTGTCTTAAGCTTGCGTTCCCTACTACCTATGGGAACAGAGCTGAGGTGGTAAGCATAATGAGGAAGATAAAGAAAGGAAAGGAATAAGGAAAGGAGAAGAAAAGGGGAGGAGAGTTTTAGAGAGAGTGGGTGTAGCTAGATAGCTGCTGATTCTGTCGCTCGCTTAGAGACCTTGGTTCCCTGGAATGCCAGGGGTTAGAGAAACTCCCACGAAGGTCGCCCATGGTTCCCAAATCAGCTCAAATTTGTGCAGATTATCTGTTAGGATGCTAGCTAACCTTTCTTGTATCATTAGCCAGGAGATTTTCCAGATAGCTGCTTTTAGAGAGACCCGCTCTAGTTTCCACGCCCTCGCTATCGTGATCTTGGCTCCTAACAATATAAAATTAATTCATTTCCTGTTGGTTTTCGTGGAGTTGGGGATGTATTCATTTAAAAGGGCGATAGTAGGGGACCTTGGTAGTTTGCTTCCTGTTACCCTTTGAATAATACGGAATACTTTGGACCACAATGACCGTATTCTTGGGCGGGATTTATTTTTTTTTAACACCGAATACACTGTATGTGTATGTGTGTGTGTGTGTGTGTGTGTGTGTATATATATATATATATATATATATATATATATATATATTATATACTGTGTGTATATATATTCTTACACTGCCTGAACTGACACTATATACTATACACTGAATGAGCTGTATATATAGTCTACACTAAATGCAGCATTATATATATATATATAATATATACACTATATATGGTACATATATATTCTTGCACTGCCTGAACAGACTGGATATACTATACACTGAATGAGCTGAATATATAGTCTACACTAAATGCAGCATTTTATATATACAGTATCTCACAAAAGCGAGTACAACCCTCACATTTTTGTAAATATTTTACTATATCTTTTCATGTGACAACACTGAAGAAATGACACTTTACTACAATGTAAAGTAGTGAGTGTACAGCTTGTATAACAGTGTAAATTTGCTGTTCCCTCAAAATAACTCAGCACACAGCCATTAATGTTTAAACCGCTGGTAACAAAAGTGAGTACACCTCTAAGTGAAAATGTCCAAATTGGGCCCAATTAGCCATTTTCCCTCCCCGATGTCATATGACTCGTTAGTGTTACAAGGTTTCAGGTGTGAATGGGGAGTGGGTGTGTTAAATTTGGTGTTATCACTCTCACTCTCTCATACTGGTCACTGGAAGTTCAATATGGCACCTCATGGCAAAGAACTCTCTGAAGATCTGAAAAAAAAGAATTGTTGCTCTACATAAAGCCTAGGATATAAGAAGATTGCCAAGACCCTGAAACTGAGCAGCAGTTTAACAGGACAGGTTCCACTCAGAACAGGCCTCACCACAGTGGACCAAAGAGGTTGAGTGAACGTGCTCAGCGTCATATCCAGAGGTTGTCTTTGGGAAATAGACATATGAGTACTGCCAGCATTGCTGCAGTGGTTGAAGGGGTGGGATGTCAGCCTGTCAGTGCTCCGACCATACGCCACACATTGCATCGAATTGGTCTACATGGCTGTCGTCCCAGAAGGAAGCCTCTTCTAAAGATGAAGCCAGCAAACAGTTTGCCGAAGACAAGCAGACTGAGGACAGGGATCACTGGAACCATGTCCTGTGGTCTGATGAGACCAAGATAAACTTATTTGGTTCAGATGGTGTCAAGCGTGTGTGGAGGCAACCAGGTGAGGAGTACAAAGACAAGTGTGTCTTTTCTACAGTCAATTATGGTGGTGGGAGTGTCATGGTCTGGGGATGCATGAGTGCTGCTGGCACTGGGGAGCTACAGTTGATTGAGGGAACCATGAATGCCAACATGTACTGTTACATACTGAAGCAGAGCATGAACCCCTCCCTCTGGAGACTGGGCCGCAGGGCAGCATTCCAACATGATAGTGACCCCAAACACACATCCAAGATGACCAATGCCTTGCTAAAGAAGCTAAGAGTAAAGGTGATGGACTGGCCAAGCATGTCTACACACCTAAACCCTATAAAGCATCTGTGGGGCATCCTCAAATGGAAGGTGGAGGAGCGCAAGGTCTCAAACATCCACCAGCTCCATCATGTCGTCATGGAGGAGTGGAAGAAGACTCCAGTGGCAACCTGTGAAGCTATGGTGGCCACACAAAATATTGACACTTTGGTCCCAAGTTGTACATTTTCACTTAGGGGTGTACTCACTTTTGTTGCCAGTGGTTTAGACATAAATGGCTGTGTGTTGAGTAATTTTGAGGGGGAAGCAAATTTACACTGATATACAAGCTGTAGAATCACTTTTTTACATTGTAATAAAGTGTAATTTCTTCAGTGTTGTCACATTAAAAGTTATAATAAAATATTTACAAAATTGTGAGGGGTGTACTAACTTTTGTGAGATACTGTATATACTATATACGGTACATACCTGTATATATTCTTACACTGTGTGCACTGATTGTATATAGGCTACACTAGATCTATATATGCTGCCTGCACTGCCTGTATATACTCTCTAAACTGTATCTATATACTACACTGCCTACATGGACGCCACTAACTAAACTAGCTATTTAAACTAGATCAACACCAGTCTCCACGTATACACACTACACAGGGCCGCTGTTCAAGCAGCTTTATATAGTGTGGGGCATGGACGGAGACCCCTGAGCCATGATTGGCCAAAGGCACCTTGCCTTTTAGCCAATCAGGCTCTCACAGCAGAGCGCGCTGTGATTGGCCAAAGCATGCAGGTCATGTGCATGCTTTGGTCAATCAGCGGGCGGCATTCCCGTGGTCTAGCAATGCATTATGGGGTGCTCAAATTTGGCACAAACGCCCCATAATGTTCTAAATTTGGCGAACGGCCGAACACCCAATGTTCGAGTCAAACTTAAGTTCGATTAAAACTGAGAGCTCATCCTTATCAGATATAAAATACTATGTAGATGCGGAAGACAGGAGCTAGAATGGCGGTGGCTGCATACAAGCAGGAGCTTTCAGAAAAGGTTTATTCTTTCGAGTAAGAACATTCTATTTGCCTTCTGTATATGGCACATAGCTTCTAAACAATAACATGCAATTGCATATTGCTAATTTGGGGTGACATTATCTGATTTTACTACCACTTTAATGAGATCTTAACTGGCTGCAAACATGTAGTGAATACTTATAACACAGTATAAAGCTGCCCACAGAATCAAAACTTGGCCTGTTTAGCAGGGACAATCAACATTTTGATCCTAATATTGGCATCTAATGACTGACTCATCTTGAATGAGACTGTTGCTATATTCTCATTTGTTCAGCACATGCATCTGAACGAAGAAGAATATAGCAACAGTCCCATTGCTGATCATTGTATTCTAAGTATGAAAGAGTCCCGCTGCCAGATTACAATAGTGGAGCAGAAGGATTTTTTCATCCACCTTGAATGTTTGAATAGGGGAATATTCACCTTGAATGTTTGGATAGGAGAATTTTTTCAGCCTTCTAGCTGACAAAAAAAAGAGCAATATTTGGCCATCTGAAGACAGAGTTTCTTTGTTTTCACCTATTGTAAGTAATACATTTTCCCTGTGAAATTTTTAAACATGCAATTTAATCTTTTGGGAATGTGTAATCGGCAAAAACAATATTTTATGTTTATAATGCAGGTAAAAAAACACTTCCCCTCTTCAATTTCTTTCCCTTCATGGGTTAGAATTAGTTATGTTCTCTTTTTAATGTATTGGCAAAAAGCTTGGAGATATCAAACTTGCAGCAGTATTTCCTTAGCTAAGCATTTTTAGAAGAAATAGTAGAGCAGCACTACATTACCTATGCCCTTAGCAAATGTATAACAATATCAGGCTAAGAGATGATACAAATGCTCGGTAGGGATTATGAGGCAATTACCTGCCTCTTGCTAGCTAAATAGCATTTATCTTCAGGAGACAATAAAAGATTGAGACAGATAAGGCTCAGCAACTGTTTACTGTCTGCATTGGGGCCCTGATTCCTTTTTCCTGTATGCGAACATGCAAATTAACATCTCTGTTACAGGAATTGTCTCTTCTGAGAATGCCATTAACATGGTTGTCCTATATGTCAATACTTTACCCAGTGGGTATTTAGAGCATCACAACAGCTAAGAAAGAATCGCAGTTAGAAACCACAAAGTTAATGGACTCAAGTAATCCACATATTCTTAAATGAGTCCATTTAAGTAAATTAACCATACAGCAATTGTATGCATACAGTGGATATGCTGCTCTTAGGAGGTAAGAGCTGCTGTCCATGGTTCTGAAATTTTACAAAGCAAATGCAGATTTAATAGACCTATGCTTAAATTGTAATTTAAGTTAAAACTTTTTTTATCCAGTGGGAAAACCCCTGTCAGTTTCTGCTCCTAATAATCACGAAGTATGTACAGCACAGCACTAAAAGTACCACATAATAAATGTGAAAAAAAATCACCAAAAATTATATAAGTGATAAAAAAACAGCAAGTATGTACAAAAACAGGTGTTATATCCTCAACAAGCTATATATTAAATAAATAATTAAGCATGTAGAGTGCATAAAGTATTAAAAATGCAAAGTGCAGAGTGCAATCCAAGTAAAATGTAAATTATCAATAATTAGGGGGGTGTGGCTTACCATCACTGAAGAAGTACGCTTAATCCAGCAGCGCGTCAGCCAGGGGAGAGAAACGGTGCGACACAGACCAGCCCAGGACTGCAATTCACAGCCACCCTCACTCCTGCTACCTGGGACAAAGCCGCCAACTATGTCTCGCAAGAGGATGAATAAGTATCAGCCCAAGGAACTGACAACCTTTTTCTTCAAGCCAGCAGGGAAGGTCAGTCTTTCTAAAGATGGCACCGGCTCAGCCACACAGTGCAAGGCATACACGGATCTCCATTATGAGATCCAGGGGGACACAGACACACCAGCAGTCCCCGCATCTCCTACACAAAATCTGGGGGAAGTTCCCCTCACAGCCAGCCCAGCAAAGGCTCAAATGCAGATGGACAGGACGCAATCGCTATGGACACTGTCACAAATCAAGGCCCAGGCTTTCAACCTCCTGATTTCCAACCAGGCCTTACACAACTCCATGGCATCCTTTCCAACCACAGGTCAGCCAGTGATTGACACCACACTCAAGGAATTGTTAATGTCTCTACAAACGTCTTTAATGACAGATCTCTCCTCGTTGTTCACTAAAATGATGGCAGCCATGCACAATCTGGATGACAGAGTATCCTATTTTGAGCAGGGCATGGAGAAGTGCTCCACGACAATCAATGAAATAATTGACACATATGAAGAAGTCCGAGAGGAACAGGATTGGGTTAGGGCCAATCTCGCAGATTTAGAAGACAGGTCCCATCAAAACAATGTTAACCTTTGTGGGGCCCCCGAATAAATCCAACAAGCAGACCTTCCCAGATATGCAAAAGAGCTCATGCACACAATTATACCAGAAGCATCCCCAAGAGGCCTCATCATTGACACAATCCACAGGATTGCTAAACCACCCACCTGGCAGCATCCATCCCCAGGGATGTTCTGATGAGGATCCATTTTTTCCACATAAAAGAGAAACTCCTCTTTAATGCTAGAACCGATGTATCACTCTCTGCACCCTATGCAGCAATACAGATATATCCAAACACACTCTACAGTTAAGAAGACAGCTTAACCCGATCACCAAAGGCCTCACCAACCACAAAATTCAATGCAAGTGGAGATACCCAGCAACCTTGCTCATCACCAAGAATGGAGGAACACACGCGATTAACAACCTTACAAATGGTATGCAACTCCGCCACACTTGGGGTATTATTCTGGAACCTCCCACAGACACCAACCCTTTGCTACAGCAGCGCAGATCATCGGATTCTCGTCGCAGCCAAGGAAGGAACTACACCGGACAATAAATCTGTCACAAGTCCCAAATGGGCCGAAATACTAGTTAATAAGCTCTCCCCAGCTACGACACCACTAACCCATAAATCTTCTCAGTATTTGACTGTTTTACCCCTTGGCGGTTTTAGCTGAATTTATCTTTTTTACTCCGCCTAAAGTTTAATTTCAAAACAGTGTTTTACGAACATAACAGCTCAATCAGTCCCAAGAGTTAACTTTCTTTCTATTGCATGACTAACTTTGTTACTCCTCTCACAGCTCTAGTTCTTGATACCACAAGCATCACCTTGAAGTAACCAGGTGTCCCTTCACGCACAGTTTCACCTTCATAGGACTTATACAGCTCAACTTGTCGCCTGATAAAGCTCCTATAACTGTAAGTGACCAATAATTTACATTTACACACAGAACACATTAAAGATGCCTCTGAACATCTTATCCCTCAACACAAATGGCCTAAACCATCCAGCCAAAAGACATTAATTACAAACTCGTACCTCCACATCGACTCAGGTTCTTCACACAGAGAACCTGTGTCTATTACAGTGTGAAGTCTAGAACCCGGCAAAAGGTGTCACGTACAGAAAACCGACCTACCAAATCCGGTAAACACAACTCCCTATTCTACAAGTCTCCGTAGAAATTACACAAGACACACATTTACATTTAATAACCAGTGAATGTCAATATCCTCGAAATAGTCCGCTGTTCAACTCGACATATTCAGGATACTTCCACTTTGACACGCACTTCCCTGTGGACCAATGAAGTTCCACTACGAACACCA
>BLSH010390195.1:1107335-1130589 GCA_018402905.1 Glandirana rugosa
AGGCCAGAACAAGTACAGGCGATAGTAGATTGGGTGGCTGACAATGCCTCCAGTTCCTTCATATTGTCTCCCTCCCGGTCCCTTGATGAAAGCTCAGAGTTGGCACCTGAAACCCATGGCCATCTGTCTTTCACCTCAGCCCCTTGTAAATTAGCCAAGCAGTCTGAGCCCCAAGTCCTGCAAGAGACTCTTATGCTTTTTGATGACTCTCCTGGTGTGCTTTCCGTGGGCCATCCACATAGCGCTGCCCCAGAAGTGGAAGACATTGAGTGCACCGATGCCCAACCACTTCTGTTGCAGGATGAGGACATGGAAACACCAGCGCAGCACATTTCTGATGATGATGAAACACAGGTGCCAAATGCTGCAGCTTGCCTCAGTGTGCAGACTGACAAGGAGGGCAGTGGTGAAGGGTGGGTGGAAGATGATGTGGATGGTGATGAGTTCCTAGACCCCACATGGAATGAGGGTCATGCGCGTGACGTGTGGAGTTTGGAGGAAGAGGTGGTGGTCGCACAGAGGCACCAGCACAGAAAAAGAGGAAGCAGGTTGCAAAAGCGGAGCGAGCATCCCCTAGACAGTAGGCCTGCTACTACCCACCGCACCCAGGGACCTAGCACACCAAAGGCAGCTCAAAGGTATTCCCCCGCGTGGCAGTTCTTCAGACAATGTGCTGACGACAAGACACGAGTGGTTTACAAGCTGTGCAATGATAGCCTGAGCCGGGGCATAAATGTTCTCAACCTGAGCATGCATGACCAGGCACCTAAATTCAAGGCACAAGCTGCATTGGAATAATTACCTCAAAATCCAAGAAAGGTCTCGGCCTCCTCCTGCTTCCTCTTCTGCTGCTGCCTCGGCCTCTTCCTCCACCTCTACAGTGAAAGCGTCACCTGCCACCCAGCAAACAGACCATATGACAGCAACACCACCATGTCCGCCACCGCCCCCAAGCATTTCCACATGGTCCCATGGAAGCTTACAGCTGTCCATCTCCCAAACACTGGAGAGAAAGAGGAAGTACCCCCCTACCCACCCACGATCCCTTACCCTGAATGCCAGCATTTCAAAATTCCTGGCCTTTGAAATGCTGTCATTCCGTCTGGTGAACACGGACAGTTTCAAAAACCTGATGGCGGTGGCTGTCCCACAGTACGTGGTTCCCAGCCGCCACTACTTTTCCAGACGAGCCATCCCTTCCCTGCACAAACAAGTCAGGGACAAGATCAAGTGTACACTGTGCAACACCATCTGTGGCAAGGTCCACATAAGCACTGATAAATGGACCAGTAAGCATGGGCAGGGATGCTATATCTCGCTAACTGCACACTGGGCAAATGTAGTGGCGGGTGGGCCTGAGCCGGCTAGCCATTTGGCGCATGTCCTTCCACCACCGAGGATTGCAGGGCATTTCTCTTTGCCTCCTGTTGCCTCCTCCTCCTACTGCGCTTCCTCCTCCTCGACCACCTACTCATCCGCTCAGCGTAACACCTTTACCACCAACATCAGCACATCCAGGGGGAAACGATAGAAGGCTGTTTTAAAACGGACATGTTTGGGGGATAAACCCCACACTGCGCAGGAGCTGTGGAAGGGCATTGAACAACAGACCAATGAGTGGTTGTTGCCACTGAGCCTCAAGCCCAGCCTGGTGGTGTGCGACAATGGCCGAAATCTCGTAGCAGCTCTGGGCCGAGCCAGTTTGATGCACATCCCTTGCCTGGCGCATGTGCTGAATTTGGTGGTACAGAATTTTCTAAAAAACTACCCGGATATGTCAGAGCTGCTGCATAAAGTGCAGGCCGTCTGTGTGCACTTTCGGCGTTCTCACCCTGCTGCTGCTCGCCTGTCTGCGCTGCAGCTCACTGCCTCATATGCGACATGCCCACAAGGTGGAACTCCACCTTGCACATGCTGGAGAGACTGTGCGAGCAGCAGCAGGCAAAAGTGGAGTTTCAGCTGCAGCACGCACGGGTCAGTCGCTCTGCGGAACTGCAACACTTCACCACCAAAGAGTGGGCCTCCATGTGAGACCTGTGTAGCGTATTGCGGTGTTTTGAGTACTCCACCAACATGGCCAGTGCCGATGACGCTGTTCTCAGCGTTACTATCCCACTTCTATGTCTCCTTGAAAAAACACTTTGGTCCATGATGGAAGAGGATGTGGCAAAGGATTATGAGGAGGAGGAGGAGGAAGAGGGGTCATTTCCACGGTAATCAGGCTAGTCATTCGCAAGTGGCTCGGAGGGTGGGTTCCTGCACCAGCATAGGCCAGGTCAAAAATATTCAAGCCAGGGCACAGTTCTGGAGGACGAGGAAGATGAGGAAGAGGAATCGCAGCAGGGTGGCACCCAACGCAGCTTGTGGGCATCACTGGAGCGTGGTTGGGGGGATACAGAGGACACAGATGATATACCTCCCAAAGAGGACAGCTTGTCTTTGCCTCTGGGCAGCCTGGCACACATGGCCAACTACATGCTGCAGTGCCTGCGCAATGACAGCTGAGTTGCCCACATTGTAACTTCTTCTAATTACTGGGTGGTCACCCTGCTGGATCCCCGTTACAAGGACAACGTGCCGTCCTTAATTCCCTCACTGGAGCGTGAGAGAAAGATGCGCGACTACAAGCGCACACTGGTAGAGGCGCTGCTGAGGGCATTCCCAAATGACACCGGGGCTCAGCGGAAGCACAAGGCGAAGGCAGAGGAGAAGGAGGAAGAGGCCACCAACGCAGCTGTGCCACCGCCAGCACCTCAGAAGGCAGGGTTAGCATGGTCGAAATGTGGCAAAGCTTTGTCAGCAGCCCGCCACAACAAACAGCACCACCAGCCGATAGACAACGTCTTAGCAGGAGGCAGCATTTCAGCAACATGGTGCAAGAGTATGTGTGCACACGCCTACACGTACTGACTGATGGGTCTGCCCCATTTAACTTCTGGGTCTCCAAATTGGCCACGTGGCCTAAGCTTGCTGTTTATGGCTTGGAGGTGCTGGCCTGCCCTGCAGCCAGTGTATTGTCTGAACTTGTGTTTAGCACGGCAGGGGGCGTTATCACAGACAAGCACAGCTATTTGTCCACAGCCAACGTTGACAAGCTAACCTTTATTAAAATGAACCAGGCATGGATCCCACAAGACTTGTCTGTACCTTGTGCAGAATAAACATTTAGACCGGACTCACACAGCCATTTGTATACTTATTTTTTTGAATAGGCCTCAATATTTTGGGGGCTACCCCAATTATAAACAAACAAAAAAAAAATACAGTGTTGGCTACCTCCTCCTCGAACACCGCAACTTCCACCTACACTGCCATGGTTACGGCCTAGTCAACCTCTAGGCTCCTACTCCACATCCACCCCCCCTTCCCATTTTTTTTATTTGATTTTAATCTATTTTCCCTATCCCCATTTTACTTCCTTTTGCAGCCCTCTAGCACTTGCCAGGACTTTGTTACAGCCATTTTTGTGCCTAAAAGTTTGGGTTCCCATTGACTTCAATGGGGTTCGGGGTCCGGGATAAAGTTCGGGCAACGTGCGGTGCCGAACCCGGACTTTTTTCCAAAGTTCGTTCAGACCCTCCGAACCCGAAATCCAGGTGTTCGCTCAACTCTAATCAGGAACTATTGATTTTGAAGATTACTACTTAGCAGCCATATTAGCCCAGCTGCCAGACTGGTTTCAAACATCCCCAAGCACACTATGGAGTCAAATAGAAAAAACAGCAATCCAGCGCTCTAACCTCTAGAACTGGCTAATGAGCACACCCCTTGGGTCCATCATTCCGACAGTATTCTCCCCCACAATGAAAGCTTCAGCTCACACATGGAAGAAACTGAAACAATTGAGTGCCAGCCCTCATATCAATTCCAATCCACAACTCCCAATAGAAGTATTGCATTTCTCTTCCATTCACTGACAGACACAGCCTTCTTATGACACATGGGGTTATGCTCATCCTACTAGGAGTAGCCTAGGCAAAACAAACAAAAGTGTAGGTTGGCCCCACCCAGGGGGCCGTCCTCACCTTAGCATATAATCCCCCTGCTCTGTACAGCACATCAGTTTTAATTTGCCTAGTGCAAGGAGTAGGCCTGGTTCCCTATGGGATCTGCGGTCTCCTGAAGATTCATCTAGGGAAGACTGCTATCAAGAAGCTGGCTGGTGGTATAAAGGATACCTCGAATCCTAATCTCTCCCCTGTCCGGCCGACACTATGCGAGCACCCTTAGGGCGGCCCACCGCATAGCGCCCGTTCCGTGCCGGCGGCCAGTGGCTAAAACCCACTAGAGCTCAGTGACTGGTTCGCTTGTCCAGTGGCCTGGCCAGCAGCATGCCTCCTTGCGGGGAGGCAGGTCTGCTCCGGGTGGCTACCCGCTGCGCCCGTTGGATTGGTGAGTGGACCCCTCTTCCGCCCTAGGGGCATGGAGAGTGGGTACCTGGGCATCTTTGTGGTGGCCAGCCGGTGGGGGTCCGTTAGAGGCCTTCCCCCCCACTCCCCCTCCTCCCTCCATCCCCCGCAGGCACCTTTGCACTAACCGTTCGAATCTGCACCGACCGTCCGGAGCACTGTGTCAGGCGGGTCGTCGCCATTGGATTTTGAAGCACCGCTCGTTCGTGGCCGACCGCACGTATGTAATGGCAGCGTCCATTGTTTGAGAACCATGTGGTTTCCAGCCTGCTCTCTGGCGGCCCCCAGTGGTCAGTTGGGAGAACTGCAGTCCTTGTGCAGGAAGTGCTTAAAAACAGAAGTGGGCTTCCGGTTTGCGCTTGGACAGCGTGGCTGACACACAGTAACAAGCTCCTGGCGTGCAGTAGTTCGTGGGCATTGCTCTTTCGGTTGGAGTGCTGAGGCATCAAACAGCAAGTATAGCTGGCGCTTCCTGGGTGCCGGTAGCGGTGGGTGTAATCTGCCTGGGTCTCCCTGGCTGATTTGTGGGGTAGAGGTGGTGGTTACACAGCGGGGGGTGCCGGGCTGAGATGTCAGAGGCCGGCAATACTATGGCAGGGGTACCTGCAGATCTACAGTCCACCCCAGGAACATGTGTGTCCTTGGAACAGCTGAGGGTGGTGTTTGGGGAGTTCTTTCCCCGGGCAGGGGGGCCCGTTCCGAGGGGCCCCCAGAAGCGGCCACCCCCCCTCTTTCCTCAGGGGAGGATTCAGATCTAGAAAGCACCTCAGTGGTCACACCTGTGGATCTTTCAGAGGGTGAGCCGCCCTCAGAGGGCGAAGAGGATCAGGAGGCTCCTAGTTTGCGGGATAAAGCGATAGTGGAAGCACTGATCACTGATATTCGCGACTCTATGCGACTGGACCAAACAGGGGAGTCGCATGAGTCCGCATATGTTTGTGGACCGCTTAGACCCCCTAGGTCACCTAGGGCTTACCCTTATGATCAGGTATTTGAACAGGCAGTGTTCAAGGAATAGCGTAGGCCACCAAGTTCCTTGGCTTTGCCTAAAAGCTTTGCTGTTTTCTACCCTTTTGAGGAAAGCTTTACTAAGAGATGGGCTTCCCCGGTAGTGGACCCTGCCGTGGCTCGTGTGAATAAGGCAACCACCATCCCCTTGGAGGGGTCACCATCCTTTAAGGAGGCGGCCGATCGCCGCACAGAGACAGTGTCTAAAGCATTATTCTTGATGGCTGGGTCAGCCATGCGGCCGGCGCTAGCAACGGCTATGGCAGCACAGTCTCTTTGTGAGCACGCTGCCGCACTGCACACTAGTTTGTCTAGTGAATGTGCACAGGCTGAAGTACAGCGGGTGCAACATTTGGAAGAAGGTCTCCGCTACAATGCCATGCTGCTTTGGATCTTCTGCCCTTCAAAGAAAGTTCTGGCAGACCTGCCCTTTCAGGGAGGGCGTCTGTTTGGCCCACAGTTGGATAAAATTATTAAGGATTTCACGGGAGGGAAGAGTACTTTCCTTCCAGAGCCGAAGCGACGAGATCGTCGTCGTAGGCAGGGTCCTGTCTCTTCTGGTCAGAAGAAGTTTTTTCGGGCGCCTGGCCCAGCGGGCAAGGCCGGGAAGGCGTTCACAGGCCACAGCAAGAGGCCCTGGCAGCGTAAGCCCGAAAAAATGGAGGACAAGTCTGCCTGGGCATGATGGGTTGCCCCCACCAGCCTCACAGGTGGGGGGCCGGTTTCTGGGGGTTGCAAGCAGCTCTCTGCCCCCAGAAAAGTCCTTCCCCTCAAACTTGAGGCTCCCGCAGGAGCGTCGGGAGGCGCTTCTAGGCGCCGGTCAGGAGCTCAGCAGACAGAAGTCATCATTAACGCTGGCTTGCCGCCTGGAGTACCTGGGTCTGATTCCGGACACAGTACAGGCAGGGGTGTTTCTAACACCGAGCAAGCTTCTAACGCTTCAGGTAGGATGAACCCCGTGATCGCACCAGTGGTTCTCCTTACGGTTCTGTATACGGGAATCTCCTCTATCCCTGGACTGGCCGATCAGGTCTGAGCGTCAGTCCCGGGAACCCTTGGTTTGGGGGATTCAGGTTCCGGCCCTAAAGGGGGGGGAGAAGTTTTTCTCCCCTCAATTGGTCGATGTAGGTACCGGAACTGAGAGCGATCAGGCTTTGCCTGTCCCGTTGGACAGTAAGGCTGCACCGCCCGGTTCTGGTTCAGTCGGTCAATGCCATGGAGGTGGCGTAGGTAAGCCATCAGGGCGGAACAAGAAGCACAGCAAAAGCCGCGGAGGCGGCTCTGGTCCTTCGGGGGGCAGTGCTTCACAGGCCTTGGGGTCAGTATCGGCTGCTGTACATTTTTCCTCCTCTAAAGGCTCTACCGCGGGTTGTACGCGGGGTAGAGGCGGGGGGAATCCCGACAATCCTGGTAGCTCCCAATTGGCCCCGGCGTCCTTGGTATGCCGACGTAGTGCGGATGGTGGCAGAGGTTCCATGGCATCTTCCACTTCGCGTAGACCTACTGTCTCAGGGGCCCATCTGGCACCATGCTTTACCCTCGCTGGCTTTGACGGCTTGGCTATTGAGTCCCAGGTATTGAGGGATAGGGGTGTCGCTGACTCCGTAATCCCTACTATGATTAAAGCACGTAAGAGTTCCTCACGTAAGATTTATCATAGGACCTGGAAGGCCTATATTACCTGGTGCGAGGCAGGAGGTTGGAACCCCCGCTCTTATAGAGTGTCCAGAGTACTGTCATTTCTGCAGCAAGGACTGGACAAGAACCTGGCGTTAAGTATGCTTAAGGGGCAGATTTCGTCCCTGGCGGTTCTTTTTCAACGGCCCTTGGCGTCTCATTCATTGATCTGTACATTTGTACAGGGAGTACGTCATGTGGCTCCTCGAATACGGTCGCCTTTGGCACCGTGGGATTTGAATTTGGTACTTTCTGTGTTGCAGAAGCCACCATATGAAAATATTAGGGACATTCCCTTACAGTTGTTGTCACAGAAGGTGGCCTTTTTGGTAGCTATCACATCCGCCAGGCGGGTGTCGGAGTTAGCAGCATTATCCTGCAGGTCACCTTACTTGGTCCTCCATAAGGACAAGGCAGTTCTGCGGCCTTCCCCTTCGTTTCTTCCGAAGGTGGTTTCTTCCTTTCATTTAAATGAGGATATTGTTCTCCCCTCATTGTGCCCGCACCCGTCACATCCCAAAGAAGTTGAGCTGCATTCTTTGGATGTGTTGAGGGCCTTGCAGGTGTATTTAAGTTGTACAGCTTCCTTTCGGAAGTCTGACTCTTTGTTTTTGCTGATGGAAGGGTCACGCAAAGGTATGGCGGCCTCGTCAGCTACCGTGTCTCGTTGGATACGGAAGACCGTGACTCATGCATATGAGATTCGGGGCAAGGTTCCCCCATTTCTAGTCATGGCTCATTCCACCGGGGCAGTTAGTACTTCCTGGGGATTTAGACACCAAGCCTCGGTGTCTCAGGTGTGCCAGGCAGCTACTTGGGCCTCAGTGCACATGTTTACTAAGTTTTACAAAATTGATGTTTCGGTATCCTCGGATGCTGCTTTTGGCCGCAAAGTATTACAAGCGGCAGTATAGGCGCATTTAGCGCCGCCTGAGAGGGCGTTTTTCTGTTGGGTACAGTTGTTATGATTTTGCCCACCCCACTTGATTGGCACAGCTTTGGGACGTCCCCATGTGTCATAAGAAGGCTGCGTCTGTCAGTGAACGGAAGAGAAAAAGGGATTTTTTTAGTATAACTTACCGTAAAATCCTTTTCTCTGAGTTCACTGACAGACGCAGCACCCACCCCTCTGTGTTGGTTTTGTACGGCTTGTTACGAACTGATGTGCTGTACAGAGCAGGGGGATTATATGCTAAGGTGAGGACGGCCCCCTGGGAGGGGCCAACCTACACTTTTGTTTGTTTTGCCTAGGCTACTCCTAGTAGGATGAGCATAACCCCATGTGTCATAAGAAGGCTGCATCTGTCAGTGAACTCAGAGAAAAGGATTTTACGGTAAGTTATACAAAAAATCCCTTTTTTTTCTCTCTGAGGACTTACCAGTGAATCAATGGTCCGTGAGAGGCATTAAAGCCCTACAAAATTTGATACACCAGTCACAGCCCAAAACCTTCTCTTAGCTGCAGAAGGAATACAATCTCTCCTCTACAGACCCCTTCACCTACAATAGAGAACGACATTGCTTAAACTCACTACCAACACCTCTATACACTATCTCACAAAGAGCATGGGAATATCTAACAAACCCTAACTCTAAAAGAAAAGGGATATCTCTCTTTACAATATCTTCCACCACAAATGCCTGTTCACCAAAACTACACCACTCCTCCAATCAGATTTGGGAAATAGCTTTACTGAAGCTCAATGGCAAATAGACCCACAATCAATCTACAAATCAACAAAATGTGCAGCATTTTGGGAACTCACACAAGAAATCTTGTTAAGATGGTACCTGACTCCCAAAAAACTAGCTTCCTTTAGCATCCTTCAAATGACATATGCTGGAGATGCAATGAAGCCAAAGGAGATCTATTCCATATCCTTTGGGCTTGCAAAAAAGTCCACACAAATTGGAACACCATTTTCAAAATCTTGGGTGATGACACTAAAGGCCAAGCACAGTCCTCCCCCACCCTAGCCGTGCTGAATCTATCAGAACTTATCTCCAAACCCTACACATATGTTACACATATCCTCTTGGCAGCCAGACTAAATCTGACAAGACTATGGAAGACCAACCAGACCCCATCCATTATAAAAATTCTTGAATTAGTAAATTTACACAACAGCTATGAGTGAATGATGGCCGCAAGTAAAAACCAACTTAAAATAGCACAAAACGCATGGAAACCCTGGTCACAATGGACAAACGCAGAGCTGTATGTCTAACAGGCCCTCTGAAATGTATGGTTACTTTGGTAATCAGCAATGGATTGGATAAATCTTCTGTCCTGAGGAAGTGTTTAAACGCATTGGGAAGATTATGGTTATATATAGGGATGAGCCAAACACCTCCCGGTTTGGTTTGCACCAGAACATGCGAACAGGCAAAAAGTTTGCGCGAACATTCGAACACCATTAAAGTCTATGGGACCCGAACATGAAAATTCAAAAGTGCTCATTCTAAAGGCTTATATGCAATGTTATTGCCCTAAAAAGTATATGGGGCCCATGTCCTGCCCTAGGGGACATGTATCAATGAAAAAAAAAGTTTTTAAATCAATCTTTTTTTCAGGAGAAGTGATTTTAATAATGCTTAAAGTGAAAAAAAATTAAAATTTCCATAGGGTCCCCCCCCCCCCCCACAAAGTCCTTAACCACTTCCGGACCACCGTACGTCGTTTGACGGCGGTACTTTGAAGTGGAATACCGTTGTTATGGTAGCAGATAGCTACCATAACCCCGGTATCTATTTTTTCAGCCGGCGATTCTGTACAAGATAAAAGTGGTCTTAGCGGCGGATTCGCCGCGAGATCACTTTTATCAGCGGCGGGAGGGGTGCCCCCCCTTCCGCTGCTTTCCGGTCATCTCCGCCGCTTACCGGACCCGCCGGCAGCAGCGGTGATGATCCGATGCTTTCCCCCCAGTGTCCGTGAGCCGACTGAGCGGCTGAAGCCGCTCACTCGGCTCCATAACATGGCTGGGCGGAAGCTACGTCACAAGTAGCTTCCGCCCAATGCTCTTAAAGGGGACATTTTTTTTTTCCCCTGCCATTTTTTTCAAAATGTTTTATTTTATTTTTTTAATGAATTTTAGTGTAAAAATGAGATCTGAGGTCTTTTTGACCCCAGATCTCATATTTTGGAGGTCCTGGCATGCTTTTTTCTATTACAAGGAAAAAAAGTGATCAAAAATTTTTTTTTAAAAAAGAAAGTTGTAAAAATAAAAATTAAAAAGTAAAATACATAATTAAAAAAAAAAAAAATTTTAAAGCGCACCGTCCTTGCGAGCTCGCGCGCAGAAGCGAACGCATATGTAAGTCCCGCCCACATATGAAAACGGTGTGCAAACCACACATGTGAGGTATCGCCACGATCGTTAGAGCGAGAGCAATAATTCTAGCCCTAGACCTCCTCTGTAACGCAAAAATGCTAACCTGTAGAATCTTTTAAACGTCGCCAATGGATTTTTTTATGTTGCAAAGCTTGTCGCCATTCCGCGAGCGGACGCAATTTTGAAGCATGACATGTTGGGTATCATTTTACTTGGCGTAACATTATCTTTCACAATATGGAAAAAAATTGACCTAACTTTACTGTTGTCTTATTTTTTAACTAAAAAAACTGAATTTTTTTTTAAAAAAACGCGCTTTTAAGACCGCTGCGCAAATACGGTGTGACATAAAGTTTTGCAATGGCTGCCATTTTATTCTCTAGGGTCTTAAAAAGAAAATATATAATGTTTGGGGGTTCTAAGTAATTTTATAGCAAAAAAAACTGTTTTTAACTGATAACCTCCAAACTCCAAAAAGAGGCTCGGTCTTAAAGTGGTTAACAGATCCTTCAGGTCTGGTATGTATTTCAAGGGGAACCCCGCCCAAAATCAAAAAAGAAAAATTTGCGTAGGGATCCCCCCCAATGTCCGTACCAGGCCCTTCAGGTCTGGTATGGATTTTAAGGGGAACCTGCGATAAATTAAAAAAAATGGTATAGGGGGCCCCCCAAAATCGAAACCAGACCCTTATCTGAGCACGCAGCCCTGGTATGGCAAGATTGGGTGGGGACAAGCAAGCGCCCCCCTCCAACCCATACCAAGCCACATGCCCTCAACATGGGGAGGATGCTTTGAGGGCACCCCCCTTGTCCCCATGTTGATGGGGAGAAGGGCCTCATCTCGACAACCCTTGCCGGTGGTTGTGGGGGTCTGCGGGCTGGGGGTTTATCGGAATCTGGAAGCCCTCTTTAATAAGGGGGCCCCCAGATTCTGACCCCCCCCATGTGAATAGGTATGGGGTACATTGTACCCCTACCCATTCACCAAAAAAGGACTAAAGTGTTAAAAAAAAACAAGAGGCTCTCGCCCCCTAGCTGCGCATGCGCGAATCGCCACCTATTTATGGCTATTCACGGGACGCATTCACACTGCTGCAGTAAATATACTGCGCGCGGTGTGGAACCAGTTAAAATCCATACCAGACCTGAAGGGCCTGTTATGGACTTTGAGGGGGACCCCCACGTCATTTTTAAAAAAAAATTGGCGCAGGGTTCCCCTTAAAATCCATACCAGACCTGAAGGGCCTGGTACGGACTTTGGGGGGGACCCCTACTCAGTTTTTTATTTTTATTTTGGGTGATGTTCCCCTTAAAATACATACCAGACCTGAAGGGTCTGTTACGGACTTTGGGGGGAACCCTACGCAATTTTTTTTTTTAAATTTTGGTGCGGGCCCTGCTGTTGTAAATTAGTTTAAAAATTGTGATGACATGCCCCAGTCAAAAAGGTGCTGAAAAACTGGGCCTTGGGTATTGGCAGTGCCAGAACACTGTAACCCCTTGCAGTTACTCTTGTTAGGTGCATAAATGGGCCCTGCTGTTGTAAATTAGATTAAAAATTGTGATGACATAACCCAGTCAAACAGGTGCTGAAACACTGGGCTTTGGGTGTTGGAGGTGCCAAAACACTGTAACCCCTTGCAGTTACTCTTGTTAGAAAATTACTTAAAACCTCCAAACATTATATATATATTTTTCAAACACCCTAGAGAATAAAATGGCGATCGTTGCAATACTTTTTGTCACACGGTATTTGCGCAGCGGTCTTTCAAGTGCAATTTTTTTTTGGAAAAAAAAAAAATCACTTTTTTGAGTTAAAAAATAAGACAACCGTAAAGTTAGCCCAATTTTTTGTATATTGTGAAAGAGGATGTTACGCTGAGTAAATAGATACAATACAATAATGTTACGGTTGAATATTGCGGAATGGCAAAAAACCCTGGTACTTAAAAATCTCCATAGGCGACGCTTTAAAAATTTTTAACGGTTACCAGGTTCGAGGTGCAGAGGAGGTCTTTTGCTAGAATTTCTGCTCACACTCTGTCGATCTCGGTGTTACCTCACATGTGTGGTTTGAACATCATTGAACACCATTTTCACATGTGGGTGCTATGTATGCATTTTCTTTGCTGCATGGGCTCGCAGGGATGGTGGCACTTTTAATTTTTTTTTTTACATTTATTTATTTATTTTTTTCAACACCGTTTGTTTAAAAAATCTGATCACTTTTATTGCTATCACAAGGAATGTAAATATCCCTTGTGATAGTAATATATGGTGACAGGTACTCTTTATGGATGGATGGGGGGTCTAAAAGACCCCCCATCCCTCCTTTGCACTTCACAGTATTCAGATCGCCAAAAACGGAATGCAGAATGGTGGCCAAGGCCGTACAATGGTTTAACAGGCTCAGAACAGGCCTTGCCATTGTCAACCAAAGAAGTTGAGTACACATGCTGAGCGTCATATCCAGAGGTTGTCTTTGGGAAATAGATGTATGAGTGCTGCCAGCATTGCTGCAGAGGTTGAAGGGGTGGGGGGTCAGCCTGTCAGTGCTCAGACCATACGCCGCACACTGCATCAAATTAGTCTGCATGGCTGTCATCACAGAAGGAAGCCTCTTCTAAAGATGATGCACAAGAAAGCCAGCAGTTTCCTGAAGTCAAGCAGACTAAGGACATTAATTAATGTCCTGTGGTCTGATGAGACCAAGATAAACTTATTTGGTTCAGATGGTGTCAAGCGTGTGTGGCAGCAACCAGGTGAGGAGTACAAAGACAAGTGTGTCTTGCCTACAGTCATGCATGGTGGTGGGAGTGTCATGATGTGGGGCTGCATGAGTGCTGCCTGCACTGGGAAGCTACAGTTCATTGAGGGAACCATAAATGCCAACATGTACTGTGACATACTGAAGCAGAGCATGATCCCTTCCCTTTGGAACAGTGGGCCACAGGGCAGTATTCCAACATGATAACGACCCCAAACACACCTACAAGGCAACCACTGCCTTGTTAAAGAAGTTGTGGGTAATGGTGATGGACTCCAGACCTAAACCCTATTGAGCATTTGTGGGGCATCCTCAAACGGAAGGTGGAGGAACGCAAGGTCTCTAACATCCACCAGCTGTTGTTATCATGGAGGGTTGAAAGAGGATTCCAGTGGCAACCTGTGAAGCTCTGGTGAACTCCATGCCCAAGAGGGTTAAGGCAGTGCTGGGAAAAATGGTGGCCACACAAAATATTGAAAATTTGGGCCCAATTTTGACATTTTCACTTAGGGGTGTACTCACTTTTGTTGCCAGCGATTTAGACATTAATGGCCATGTATTGAGTTATTTTGAGGGGGCAGCAAATTTACACTGTTATACAAGCTGTACACTTACTACTTTACATTGTAGCAAAGTGTCATTTCTTCAGTGTTGTCACATTAAAAGATATAATAGAATATTTACAAAAATGTGAGGGGTGTACTTACTTTTGTGAGATACTGTGTATGTATATATATGTGTATATATGTGTGTATATATATATATATATATTTATATATATATATATATATATTATTATTATTATTTTTGTTCACAGCGCTAGGACAGGGGTGTCAATTGGAAGAAATCAAATTTTACTGCTGTATAACATTTTAGAGTCCTACTAAATTTATCTTATGTTGTCAAAAGTCCCCAAGTCAAATAGTAGGATAAGATCTCCCCAATAGGGATGGACAAACGGTTCGGGACGAAATTTCGCTGTTCGGTCGTTCAGCGAACAGCCGAGCAAACGGGACGTTCGACAGCTTGTTCGCCCCCCCCCCAACGGAAATGCATTGCAAGCCCTGACTGGCTGAAGCAGTGAAAGCTTCAGTCAATCAGGGCACAGAGCACTGTCAGTGTCCTGATTGGACACTGTCATCATGACTTTATTCAATCATGGCTCATTCCTGCCCGACAGTATAAAAGTATGCTTTCAATGGCAGCCATTTTAAGAGTGATTTCGGCTGGAAAGAGATAGAACAGGGCTCTGTTCAGTGCTAGTAGTTAGCTAGTGTGCTATACTGTGCTATTTTGCTTCAATTGTCAGTGTAGAATATTAGTTAAGTGTCAGTCTAGGGATAGTGTGAGTGTAGTGAGGAGGACCATCATTCAGCTTTGCATAGTGTATAGCTAGAGTAGGGTCAGCTCAGATAGTTTCAGTGTAGTGTAGTGAGACCATGTCAGTAATCTTTACATTAGTGCATACAGTATCTCACAAGTGAGTACACCCCTCACATTTTTGTAAATATTTTATTCTATCTTTTCTATCTATGATGTCATCATGGAGGAGTGGAAGAGGACTCCAGTGGCAACCTGTGAAGCTCTGGTGAACTCCATGTCCAAGAGTATTAAGGCATTGCTGGAAAATAATGGTGGCCACACAAAATATTGACACTTTGGGCCCAATTTGGACATTTTCACTTTTGTTGCCAGCGGTTAAGACACTAATGGTTGTGTGTTGAGTTATTTTGAGGGGACAGCAAATTTACACTGTTATACAAGTTGTACACTCACTACTTTACACTGTAGCAAAGTCGCATTTCTTCAAAGATATAATAAAATATTTAGAAAAATATGAGATACTGATAGATGACAGTATGTTTTACAAATTTGGTTGTTATTTTTTATTTTGTTTTCTTGTTTTCATTTGCTTTTTTTAAATGTTTGTAAATAAGTAACAAGGGGTACAGCCTACACCCCAAAGATATAGACTACACTTTTTACTCCTCACCACATGACAGATACTCCAGGTTAGATTACTTCCTACTCTCACAAAACAACCTCTCCCTCCTCTCTACAGCCACCATTGAACCAAAATTCCTCTCTGACCATCACCCAATAAGGTATCACTATCCTTTCCGACACGCACACAATTCAACAAAATATGGAAATTAGACGCTACGCTACTAAAAGACCCAAGCAATGTTTGCAAAGTAAATGATCATATCAAAGACTTCTTTGAAATGAACAATACCTCTGACCCGAAATACCTGACCCAATGGGAAACCCATAAATGAGGTACACTCATCAAATTAGCTACAGCACGTAAACGAACCAAACAAATGGCAATAAATGCCCTACTAAAACAAATACAAAACCTAGAACAGATGCACAAGTTAACCAAAGCACGCAAAACTCTAACCAAACTAGAACACACCAGAGAATGTTTGAGAGAAGAATCAGGCAAGACAGGAAAAAATTTGCACTTTCGCAAAAACTCTTTTACGAGTACAGCAATAAAAGTGTAAAACTTTTAGCTAGTGCCTTACAAACCAAAAAAGCCAACAACACAATCAGATCTATACGCACGCCCAACGGGAAAGTACTAACCAATATTTATGACATAGCAAACCATTTTGCTCAATACTACACAGAATTATACAATTTACCACCAGAACAGAAACCTAAAATGGATAATAGGTCACGCACAACGATAATCTCTGGGTTCCTCTAGGACAGTGGTTCTCAACTCCGGTCCTCGGGCCCCCCCAACAGGCCAGATTTTAAGTATTACCTTGGGGAGATGCAGACTAGAATACTGCAATCACTGAGCAGCAAATTATATCACCTGTGATGTATTTCAGTTATCCTGCAAACCTGGCCTGTTGGGGGGGCCCGAGGACCGGAGTTGAGAACCACTGCTCTCGGAGTACAGCCCCAACACAATACCCAAGAGACAAGCCTTAGACATAGATGGACCCATTACATCTACAAAGTTCAACTCAGCAATCAAACAGATGAAATTGGGCAAAAGACCTGGCTCAGACGGCTTTTACATGTCATATTACAAAACTTTCCAAAAACTCTTATGCGAGCCTTTTCTCAGAGTATTTAACCAATTGGCCCAACCAGACACCTCATCACACAACCTACTGGAAGCCCACATCTGTGTTATTCCCAAACCCGGAAAAGACCATGAACTAGCCCCAAATTACAGACCAATCTTGCTTCTAAACAAGGATCTGAAAGTTTTCGCCAAAATGTTAGCAAACCACTTGCTTCCCCTACTCACAAATCTAGTTTCAAAAGACCAAGTGGGTTTTTTCTCTGGCAGAGAGGCCAGGGATAACACACTAAAGACATGAAACATCCACCACTGGCTCACCAAAGTACAACACCCTGGCTTCTTTCTATCTCTTGACACTGAAAAGGCATTTGACAGGCTGGCCTGGGGCTACCTTCGAGCCGTACTACAGAAAATAGGCTTAGGCAATTGTCTGATAAGCTTCATAATGTCCCTATATACAAACCCTAAAGCAAAAGTTTGCACTAACAACTGTCAAACGCCTTTTCCATTAAAAACCGCACACGACAGGGATGTCCCTTGTCCCCAATACTATTCATTCTTACTTTAGAACCATTCCTACGTAAGCTAAGAGACAATGTTGACATTCATGGAGTTGCAATATCTAATAAGCAATATAAACTGGCCGCCTACGCCGATAATATACTGCTGTTCTTATCTGACCCCCACATATCCTTCAAAAATACAATAAAAATATATCAAAATGTTGGAGATGCCTCCAAGACCCTGGGGATCTCCTACACATCTGGTGTAATGATGTCCACGCATACAACCTTACTGGCGACAAGTCCATGAACAAATTAAAAAAATCACCACTTTCACATTAGAATTCACCCCTGCACAATTCCTACGACACCATCAAGAAATGAAAACTATATCTTACCATAAATCAGTGGCCATGTCGCTTGTAAATGCGGCAAAAGCATGTATCCCCAGACTCTGGGGCACCCAGAAAATACCCAACCTATCAGACTGGTATAGATGAATAAACAAAATTGCAGACATGGAGGAACTTATTGCCATCTCTCGAAACCTCCCACACAAATACTCAACACTATGGGCCTACTGGACCCACTTCCAAATGTCCACAGAATACCAGGGCGCAATGAACCTCAAACTTCCATAGAATAATTAACCATGGAATATAACCTCCGAAAATCCTCAACAGATATACTGAAATCAACTTATTCACCTAGCTATCCAACTCACCCTTAGTTCAACACCATTTGCACAAACCATCAACAACTACAACTGTCTGAGGCCCATTTCTATTACACATATACTCAAATATATACACTAAGAATATTAGAAAAACAACAGATCGCTCCAATCACCATTTATCTACACCACATAACCATCCCCGCTTTTCCCGATACACAGCCCTCACCCTCCCCTACACCACCTTCCGTGTTCCCCTCATGGTCCACCCCCCACACTTTCTTCTTCTTTTCCTCTATCATTTCTTTTCATCCCAACTTGGGCTACCAGACATATTAGCAGGGCAAACGTACTCCAATTAGGTATGCTGGACACACACCCTCTCCTGCATATGCAGACAAGCCCCCTCTCCGTAGACTTCCTCTCTGAACAGGGTATATGAATCAGTGTATGCTCCTAGAATATATACCCTTAAGAAAAGATCAACAGTGCTTGCCCAAACTTACATAATATCCCATGTTCAATACCTATGATCTCACTGCCACTTGCATAAATAAATATTTAGAGTAGATCTTGCCAATAGTTATACAGAATAAACTTGAGAATGATGCCTTATTTGTGACCTTAAACATGCTGTACTTTGACTATTTACTGAGCCTCATGTAATGCATTTCTTTGATGTCTATGTAACACTGATGTTCTCTTTTTTGATTTGCTTCAATAAAATGTGTTTTGGGGAAAAAAAATTAGTGGGGGGGAGGGGATGTCTGGGGATCCTCTTACTATGAGGGCTTCTAGATTCCAATAAGTCCCCCACGCAGACTCCACCCTCATGATGCTAAGTATGTGTAGCCTGGCATTATTCCTGCCCCCCCCTTTCCTAGCTAGCCAGACTGCATGCCTGGATAGGGGATTTTATAAAATGTTAGGGGGAACCCACCTAATTTTGTTTTTTGGTGCATTGGCTGGGAGAAAAATGCCTTGCAAGGTGAGGAATACTTGGCAATCCGCTTTGCAAGATACCATTCCAATGTTGAAGATATGGGACTTGGTATAGTTCACGGGCCACACTGATACCCCTTTTCTGACCATCCTGGCTGCATGTCTAAATAAGGGTCTTTTATGAACATTAAGAGGGACCCACCACATTTTTTTTTTTTTTTTTTAAGTGTGTTTGCGCTTTAGAGGAAAAAAAGCCCATTATTAGGGAGTAGAAAGCATAACGCTTGAATTTGTTGTAAATCTTGTCAATTCAGGTAGCATGTGCACTACTTTTATACAGCATGAGACTTTGAAATTACAGCCCATTTCTTACTGCTTTTCTGATAGCTCTCATCCCAATTGGCTTCTAGTGTATGTAATCTAGCTGAAGAAAGGGACTGCTTTCTATTGCATTTGTCAGCATGGTAAAGTCATCCAATGACTTCCTTGTGAAACCGACAACATTGTCTTGCCATAGCTCCTAAGTAGAGTTCTATACTATCATAAATCATAGATATTTTTCTACAATATGCAGTGTTTTGACATATAATATGCTTGTGAATACAAGCTAATTCTTCATTTCAATTGTAAGTGTCAGTTAAGCATTATATTATAGGAACTCATACCTGGCTGATTTATTTTAATAAAAGATGAGCGCTTTTCCTATCCTTGTACTAGTTTTTGAGCAATGTGCACTAAACCAATAGTGTTTTCTTCCAATAGCTTAATTTTTAATTGCGATGCAGACACCGTTGAAATTATTTTGTTACATGAGATGCTTGGTGCCAGCGTGAAGCGTCACCTCCCTGAGTTTGCCACCTCCCTGAAATGAGATTTTGCAGGTTGAGATGTCTGGCACAGCATGTTCTGCCAGGAAGCCTGCCCCAAACAATGCCATGTAGCTGTTACATGTGCATATAGAAAAAAGTGGCTGCCACCCGCTTTTGTGAGACACTTTGGCATTTATTTACCTGTAAATTACCCACTGATTTTCTCTATACATTTCCTAAGAGGTAAATGTAGCCAGTAACAGTCAGAATATCATCACAGCCCCACTCTTGGTGAAGCTGAAAACAAATCCCCATTGCACTCTTATAGTAGACTACCACTAAAATAAAATAGCCAATAAAAAGTAGATTTGCTGCTATACATACATTCAATCTGGAGCTGCCCCCCTGCAGCACTTCTTTTGCATCACCACATATCCTCAGACAGCATCATTCAACCCATTTCCCTTAGCTATCATGGACCTGTCTCCAGCCTATGAATGGACTGTGAAGGAGAAGCATCACTGATATCTCTCAATGTGCTCTTTCCTCCCATCTGATTGCTTCTTGTCAGCACTTCAACTGATTTGATGCTTGTGCTACTTCTTCCTCTTTGCTTTGTTGTATATGGACTGATATCTTGTTAAATTCAGATATTTGCACCACTTGCATTTAAAGCTGAAATCCAGGCATCCATAAAGGACACCGCTAAATGTATCTCTTGTCCTGATGGATGGAATTAATTTCAATTTCCAAAATCCAAAACAGATACTTTATCCTCACCAAAAGCCTTCTATGCATACTTGCAAATTTGACCCTATGTTAAAATTCTCTCAGCAACCTAGCAGTTCTCACATGCTATGAATCAGCTTGGTATGGTGGACAATTCAGGAAATGCTTAATCTTTGACATGAACAAAATTCTAGTAAATATACCAAATTCCCACAGCATCATTACATGCTGAAATAGGAAACAGATCTGAGCTATGAACTCCCATTTACAACATGGCAAATATATGGAATAAGCTCCATCTGCTCCCCGTATAAAGAAAATGTATATTAAATTAAATTTCACCGGTTTAATTGTATTAAAATTAATTTATTTATAAAATGTATTAACATTTAATTTCAATTTTGAAGCTCTCCACCTGATCTACCCATCTACATCTAAAGCTGGATGCACACAAAAAAAACACTGACAGATCCCCGAATTAACAAGCAATGTTGATGTAGGGATCTCTCCCACTGAGACATTTTATCCTGACAGATGGGTGACAGTCTATCACCCCCATCCCGCCACCCCTCCACCGCACTCATGTAGTGCAGATATTGATCTTTCTATTTGGATTTGTAGATTATGAAAATATCTAAACAGTTCTATAAAAACAAATATCCAGGATTAGAAGTAATCTTGCATATGGCCAGGTATAAGAGTATATGCCAATGCCAAATGCTTTCCTGGGCATTCAAAAAGAGAATGATCTTGCTTTTCATAAGTTGACCTGTAGTACTACATTACTGACCACAGCAACAAGCTGGAAATGTGTCCTTTATTTTAGCCAGTGGTCGCTGATCAGAGACATGTGTCACTTCTCTAGATCCCTTGAGTTGGTAGTATCCCCTGTCCTATATGAGACAAAGTACTGACAATAACGCAATAAAATTAGGTACAATCCCGTTTAGAGTGTCTCGTTTGCTGTATGGCACATAGTATAAGGATGATCATTATTTTATGCGATTTAAGGACAAATAGGCAATGTCATCATGCTGCACCTTGGAAATTAAGCTGATTTCTATATTGCAAGTGAGCCAGTGTTGACTGTGCCTTTTAATGATGCTGTCTAAACGAAAAACTTCCTGACAAGATAAATTATACATGGACCGCCACCTAAGCGAAGCATAAATAGTCCATTATCTATTGAGTGTGTAGACTTGGCCAGTAGTCTGACCTGGTAATTCTTCCATCTAGGACTAGGTGCTTATTTGGTTATTCTCAATTGTGAAGGTGGCATCATAACACCCAATATACATACCCCCTAACTGTAAGAATGGAATATTAACATTTATTAAAATGAATCAGTCGAAGATAAGTTATAATTTCAGTAATGGCTTCCTAAAACAAATGAATAGATGGTAATCCATCATGACTAGGGACCAACCTATGGCCACCACACCTTAATTTTCTTGGACATAAGAATATATACAGTAAATATGTAGAAGTATGGAAGGCAGAAATTCATTACACTACAACCCCTTGACAAAAATAGTGTTTACTTCATTGTTTATTTCTTACTTAGTAATACTTATACTTTTAACATATCTCCCAACCATCCCAGATTCGCCGGGACCATCCCGGGATTTGATGTAAGTCCCAGCGAATCAAAGCTATGTCCTGGAGTGGAGCCCAGTTCCAGCACTTGGCTCCATTAACTTACCTGGCAGGGGCGTGCTGACGCAGGCTTTTTTTCAGCCAGTGCTGCTCACGTCTCTCCCTGCAGTCACTTTTAAATAGGGAAGTGCACTACTCCGTCATCGGCTGCACAGAACCCCCCCCCCCCTTTCTAAGAGAGCAGAGGAGGGAGGGGGCGAATCCATATGGCCCCACAGCGGAAGCTCCTCTAGATACCCATGCTAGCAGCCTGCACACAGATATGCTGTAGGTTGTAGCTGCTCTTTTGCAGCAGCCCCACTCTTGCAATGCTTTATTAGAAGAGGATGTGTGGCAGGAAGAGAGCTATGTACTGGAATGCAGATGGAGTTGAGGGGGGGTGAGCTCTGTACTGGAATGGGATGAGAACTTTGTTCTTGGGGTGAGAACTTGAGAGTACACAGCACACCCCTCAACCCTGCACTCAGTACATAGCGCACTCCTCAACCCTGCACACAGTACATAGCGCACTCCTCAATCATGCACTCAGTACATAGCCCACCCCCTCAACCCTGCATGCCATACATAGCACACCCCTCAACCCTGCACTCAGTACATAATGCACCCCTCAACCCTGCATGCAGTACGCAGTGCACCCCATAACTCTGCACTCAGTACATAGTGCACCCCACAACCCTGCACACAGTACATAGTGCACCCCACAACCCTGCACACAATACATGGCATACCCCTCAACCCTGCACACAGTAAATAGCGCACCCCTCAACCTTGCACTCAGTACACAGCACACCCCTCAACTCTGCTCTCTGTACACAGTGCACTCCTCAACCCTGCACTCTTTATGTAGTGTACCCCTCAACCCTGCACTTAGTACAAAGCACACCCCTCAACCCTGCTCTCTGTACACAGTGCACCCCTCAACCCTGCACTCTTTATGTACTGCACATTTCAGCCCTCCACTCTGTACACAGCATGCTTCTCAAGCCTGAACTCTGTATGTAGCGCTCTCCTCAACCCTGCACTTTGCATGTAGTGAACTCCACAACACTGTACTCTCTATATATGACACTCTTCAACCCTGCACTCTGTATGTAGCGCACTCCTAAACTTTATGCTCTGTATGTAGTGTGCTCCTGAACCCTGAACTCTGTACACACTTCTGGTTTGAAACAATGCCCCACTTCTGCGTTCCTGTGTCATTCATATGCAATCCAGGTGCAATTTCAGCCCATTCATTTGAATGAGCTTAAATCGCGCTAGACCACACCAAGAGTAGTGCATGCACTACTTTAAAAATGCACAGCAACCAGTTTGCATAGTATTACTATACCTGTGATCTGGTGCAGGCAAACGCACTGCATTTGCGACCTACATTTGGGGTGCTGTTAAAGTTAATGCACCCCAAACGTGGGGTGCTGGAAGAGGGATTTTGCTGGGAAGGGGATTTGGGGATGAGGTCGGTATTTGTCCTGGAGGGTTTTGAGAGGGAAGAAGAGTTTGTGCTGGGATGGAGGAGTGGGGGTATTTGTGTTTGGATTAGGAGTTGTGCTGGGAGGGGTGATTTGAGGGTGGAATAAGATTTGTGCTGGGAAGGGAGATTTGGGAAAGATGATTTGTGCTACAAGCGGAAAAAGCATTTACAGCAGCGTTTACGTCACGCAAACGGACGTGGTCTAGTGTCCATATCATTATGATACGTTT
>BLSH010390195.1:1158111-1168129 GCA_018402905.1 Glandirana rugosa
AATCAAATCCTATCTGCAGTCATGCCGAGGTAACCATCAATCTCCTTGCACCTCTTCCTTTTTGGATACCTTGCTCACAAAAGGGGACTATTCTATCTCTGCAATTTATGGACACTTGACTCTACTCCAGCTCTCAAAATATTCAACCCATCTGTTCCACCCATGGAGCATAGTCCTGAATGACACCCAAGCACCAGAACAGATTCTCCATGGATACAAAAAAATTTGCTCTGTAATATCAGCCGAAGCCTGGAGAGAGACACAATTTAAACTGGCACATAGGGCCTACCTTCCTATCATCTTCACTCCAGATGCACCACGTCAAGGCATCTGCCCCTGGTGTCTCGCTCACAGGCCAACATTACTTCACAGATTATGGCAATGCCCGCATATTGCCCTCTTCTGGGACAAAATCCTTATTTATATTGGGAAAGTTAAGAGTTATAGATCCTATATTCTGCCTCTTCAGCGGAAACCCCTCATCATCACAACCAGGATCGGCGACTATTACTGCATCCAGCTGGGTACACATCTGCCTCCTCGCGGCAAGGAGATCCATCATCCAAAACATGGATCCAAGCAACACCACCAACGTTGAGCCAAGTCAAACAATCTCTCCTCTCCCTTCTCTACCTAGAGAAACAAGACACCATCGATATGAAATTCTCACAAACGAAAAAAAATTTTCTCAAGATGGAGAAGCTTCATAGAGTATTCCTTCAACCCAACGGAAATTAACAATTTCATGATCCCATTCAAATTCTCAGATTGGTATCTTAAGGCTGACCTGACCAATTCCTTGGGCAAACTCAAGATCCGGGACTCGCTCTAACACTCCAATAAGTAAATTGAATATTCACATTCCCCACACCCCTCAATTTGACGTTCCACATGAGATCAATCTGCATCTCGCCCTGTTCGCCTCGGGACCAAGAGGTCTCTGATCCTCTATTATGAGAACAATTCTCCCAATGAAATGGTTTTGGACACAGTAAAGCAAAACATAATTTAACATGATTGTTTACCCTACCCTTCCAAGGTAAAATATGATCTCTTCATCGGTTGTGCCTTAACACTTTGTTATAGAGTAATATTTCTTATGTATTATACCTAAAACTTTAAGATGTACTTCTTCTTATTCATGTCTTGATCCCCATGTGGGAACTCTGTACTCCTTGAAAAAATCAATAAAATATATTTAAAAAAAAAAAATATACCAAACAGTGTAAAACAGCCAAATAGCAAAATAGTGACACACAAAGAACAACTGCCTAAACAATGTATATACAGCGGACAGAGAAATGCCAAACCATAAACGTAGCCAAGCCAGGATAATACACAGGAGATCAGTCAGAGGGAGCTGGAGGCAAGACAGGGCAGGAACAGGGAACAGATAATGGTGAGAGAAGGTGATCAGGCTGCAAGACTGGTTCAGGAACAGATACAGGATACAGGATCACAGGTTAGGGGCACATGGAGACCAAACGCCAAGGCACTCAGCACATGGCAGATAGGGTTTAACTATCCCTCCTGCAACAAGCATTAGGTGATGACTCATAAGCTTCTGGTAGCTGGGAGACACCCACTGGTGGACACTGGAACTGCAGCCCATGGACCCGGGAGCCACAGTGCCACCAGCTGGTGAGACTTTTCCTGACAGTACCCCCTTAGGATTCTCCAAACAGCAGTAGCCAGTCTTTTGTTACATAAGTCCACAGAAGAATTTCCTTGTAAACTGAAGAAGTGTCGGGTTCCAAGCAAGATGCCCTACTGCCAAGATCCATCAATAGGTAAAGTGTCCCCCACCTGGGTCAGGTAACTGGCTGGGTATCCCACTGTTGGGGTCAAGTGACTGGCTGGGTGTCCTGCTGGCCTGATTCCCTGAGACGTACCAAATTTGACACCTCAAGTCCCTCAAAACGGCAGATACCCCAACGCTGGGGACCCATGGACTATCTCCAAACTTAGCCCTGGGGTCATGTGACAATACTGGAATACAGACACCAATGTGTCTTGTCATAAGTAAATAGCTTGCCTGGTTTCCAGGACTTACACTGCACATCAAAAGCCAACTAGGTCTTTCTGAGGCACTGGTTACCCAACCTGGGTCCCCTAGTACACCTGGAGCTGTGGCAGTTGCTCCCGGATCATGGCAAGGCACAGATCATACTCCACCATTCCCTAGGAGCTTACCATGACCAGAACCAAGGGTATGTCCAGATCACCAGGCTTGGGCGCCATAGGAGCAACACACTGCCAGAGGAAATCGACCGAGGCAACCGTCAACTTAATCTTAGGCCAAGCAGGTAACCCATATAAGGCACATGAGGGTTCAGAGCTTTCAAACCCATTAACAGGTGGGCACTTTGCACAACAATCCAACTAAGCAGCTGGCATATAGTCAGTAAAACCCGGCTGTGTGGTAGGGAGAAGATAAGCAAAATCGTAAAAAGTAGACTTCTCATTGGGCAGTGGACCATCCGAGGCAGGCGGGTTGTTGGGAACATTATTCCCAAAGGCAAGCTGGGCATCAGGGATCAGATCATCCTGCTGGGCAGAGGCACAACAGGCTGTGAAGCTGGTAGACGGACATCAGGCTGGGCTGCAGGCAGAGGTGCATCAAGCTAGGCAGCGGGCAGAGGCACATCAAGCTGGGCGGCGGGCAGAGGCACATCAGGCTGGGTAGCAAGCAGAGGCACATCAGCTGGACAACAAGCATCAGATCGTCAGGTTGAACAATGGGCACCAGATCATCAGACTGGACAGTGGGCACCAGATCATCAGGCTGGGCAGCAGGCAGAAGCACATCAGACTGGACAACAGGCACCGGATCATCAGACTGGGCAGCGGGCACCAGATCATCAGACTGGACAGCAGGCACCGGATCATCAGACTGGACAGCAGGCACTGGATCATCAGACTGGATAGCGGAAACCGAATCATCAGACTGGACACCGTGCATCGGATCATCAGACTGGAAAGCGGGCATCAGAGCATAATGTTGGACAGTGGGCACTGAAACATCAGGCTGGACAGCGGGCACAGGAGCATCAGGCTGGACACTGGGCACCGGAGCATCAGGCTGGACAGTGGGCACCGGATCATCAGACTGGACAGCGGGCACTAGAACATCAGGCTGGACAGTGGGCACCAGATCAGACTAGACAGCGGGCACCAGAACATCAGGCTTGACAGCGGGCACCAGAACATCAGGCTTGACAGCGGGCACCAGAACATCAGGCTGGACAGTGGGCACTGGAACATCAGGCTGTACAGTGGGCACTGGATCAGACTGGACAGCGGGCACCAGATAATCAGACTGGGTAGCGGGCACTGGGACATAAGGCAGGACAGTGGGCACCAGAACAGCAGGCTGGACAGTGGGCACCAGAATAGCAGGCTGGACAGCCGGCATCGGGACAGCAGTGTCAGGAAATAGCTGTTGCCTCTGGAGTTCGGGAGGCCTGTGCATGGGCGCACTTAGCGTGTACGCCCATCTGTGTGTGCGCCGATGCGCGTGTGCACCATCATTGGTGCCAAATAGCCTATTTGAACCAGCAGCACCCTGCAACCAGTGCTGTCTTGTCTAAAGCATAACCGTGTTCCTGAGTGACCTGTTTATCTGATTTCCTGTTTCCTGTGACCCGGTCTGTCTTTGACTTACTTACTGTGTGCCTGCACCGATCCCAGCTTGTGACCCCGATTACTATCTGGCTGCCACTCTGTACCTTGCTGCCCACCTCCCAATGACCCAGCTTGTGACTCCGACTACTCTTTGCCTGCTCCTTCGGTACTACACCACCAGCCTCCTGACAAACTGGCCTGCCTCTGACCATCCCTCTGCCTACTGCACAGGCGATCTGCGTCATACTACTGCCTTGGCACCAACCACCTTGTCAAGCCCTCGTGCCACCCCATACTCACAAACTCCCTGTTCCCACTTCCAGGGGTCCGCGAGTCGGGATAGTAAGAGAGGTTGTTCTCTGCACATCAGACTCCACCACCCATGCCTGAGTCTGTGCAGGGACCCTCTCCAATGGATGAAGACCCTGCAAGAGGGAACTACGCGCAGCGGTACTCGAACAATGCCATGACCATAAACTGCCGGGGCACTTCGGGGCTCATAAGACAATCGATCTCCTGCAGGTGGCCTCAGCTCAAAAAAGACTGTAGAGACTATGTGGGGTCTTGCATGACCTGTATACAAAATAAATGTAGCAAAACCAGAGCCTGGGGTCTTCTGAACCCGCTTCCAGTACCAGAAACACAGTGGAAAATGATCGCCATGGATTCTATTGTAGAGCTACCCCATCTCAAGGATACTCTACCATCTTTGCAGTGGTCAACTGATTGACCAAGATAGCCCACTTACTACCCATGAAGGGCACACCCTTGGCTCCTGAAACCATGGAGATTTTCATAAAAGAAATCATAAGATTACACGGGGTCCCAGCGAACATTGTCTCGGACCGGTGTGCAGTTCATCTCAAGATTTTGAAAGGCATTATGTAAGTCACTCAAGATCGAACTGTCCTTCTCTTCGGCATATCACCCACAGACTAATGGGCAAACAGAAAGGACCAACCAGACTTTGGAACAATATCTCCAGTGTTACCACTTGCTGAGTTTGCTTACAATAACTCTGTCCATTCTGCCCCACAAGCAATCTCCGTTTTTCGCAAACTACGGCTACGGTGAAGAGGAGTTTGACGTGGAAGCCATCTTAAACTGTAGGAAAAGACGAAGCCTTGTTCAATACTTGGTCAAGTTGAAAGGGTACGGGCCAGAGGAAAACTCCTGGGAGCCTGAAAGCAACTTGCACGGGGTAGATCTTGTCCGAGCATTCTGGAGAAACCATCTGGTTTTGATGGCCCATCTGGGCACCTGGAGGCTGCCCTTTGGGGGGACAATGTCAGGAAATAGTTTGTTGCCTCTGGAGTTCAGGTCGGGTGGCCTGTGTGTGGGCGCACGTAGCGTGTGCGTGTCTGCGCGCATGTGCACCGTCACTGGCGCCAAACGGCCTATTTGAACCAGCAGCACCCTGCAACCAGTACTGTCCTGTCTACAGCGTAACCATTTTCCTGAGTGGCCTGTTTATCTGACTTTCTGTTTCCTGTGACCCGGCCTGTCTTTGACTTACCTACTGTCTGCGTGCACCGATCCCGGCTTGTGACCCGACTACTCTCTGCCTGCTGCTCTGTATCTTGCTGCCTGCCTCCTGATGAGCCGGCTTGTGACTCTGACTACTCTTCGCCTGCTCCTTTGGTACTGCACCTCCAGCCTCCTGACAAACCCTGCCTGCCTCTGACCATCCCTCTGCCTACTGCACAGGCTTCTGGCCCCTCTGTCGGTGACATCCAGTGCCCAACAGTGATCTGCATCATACCTGCAGCAAGATTCCTACACCGGCACCAACCACCTTGTCAAGCCCTCGTACCCCCCCATACTCACAAACTCCCTGTTCACACTTCCAGGGGTCCGTGAGTCGGGATAGTAAGATAGGTTGTTCCCTGTACATGAAACTCCACCACCAGGTACGGACCTGGCAGGCTGGACCGCGGGCACAGGATCAGCAGACTGGACAGCAGGCACAAAATCAGCAGCATAGGTAGTGGGCACAGGAACAGCATGATGAACAGCTGGCACAGAAACAGCAGGCTGGATAGCGGGCACAGGATCAGCAGGATAGGCAGTGGGCACAGGATCAGTAGGCTGGGCAGCATGTTTGGGTCTGTCAGACGAAGGCCAAACCCCATTGGCAATCGGGAGGTAGACTGAAGAAAATTGTCTGGAGCAGAGGCAGGCTGGAGCAGATTGGCTGATGTGGAGGCAAGCTGGAACAATTGGCTGGTGTGGAGGCAGGCTAGAGCAGATTGGCTGGTGTGGAGGCAGGCTGGAGCAGATCAGTTTATGTGGAGGCAGGCTGGAACAGATCGGCTGGTGTGGAGGCAGGCTGGAACAGATCGGCTGGTGTGGAGGCAGGCTGGAACAGATCGGCTGGTGTGGAGGCAGGCTGGAGAAGATCAGCTGGTGTAGAGGCAGATTTGGATAGTGGCAGGATTGTACAAGTTGGGAAAAACTTCAGTTTCTTTTTGGGTTTAGTCATCAAGGTTCTGCATGTGGACGCAGGGCTGCAAGCAAGGGGTAAAGCTGATGGGAGCGAAAAGCTAAGGGATGGTGAAAAAGAGGGAGCAGTTGCTAAGGAAGATTTCTGTGGGGTTGCTGTAGGTAATGGAGAAGAGGTATTTGTCACTGGGTTAAAGGCAGGGTAGGTGCAGCAAGTGGAAACAGGGTACTAGCACATAGTTGGTAGCAGGGTATATTGGGCTGCAACTGTGGCTGTTGTGGATAATGGAGAGAGAGATACTTGAGAAGGCAGGTGTCTAACAGCAGGAATGGATTGGTGAAAGTTGACTGGGGCTGAATGAAACATATCTGACCAAGCCTGTAGTAATGGCTGAACAAAATTCAGTTCACATGCTGCCTGTCTGACAAGAGGCTGCACTGTGTTTAATAGACTCCACTAGCACCGGTTGAGAGCATGCTGAATAATACTCAAAGAAATAAACTGATACTCATCTTCCAATAACCAAACCAGTGATTCTATCTGAGCCGTACTGAAGGGGGGAAGAAAGTTATCACTGCCTTTAGGAGTACTGGACAAAGCCAACTCTGCACAGACTTGAATCAATGGCTGAACATCTCCAAACAACATACTGCCCTGATCAACTAGGGAATTAGCTAGATGAATGCATTCTAACAGCTGATCGCTTGACCACTCCTTCAGTATCTGGCAGCAATACTCTTTCTCCTCTGTCACCAGCAAGAAAAAGTATACAACCTCCTCTGGATGCATCTTGCCACAAACAACAGCAGAGCCAAAATGGCTTCCCTGTGCAGTCACTTCTGGTCAGGGATGGCCTTGGTGTTATGTCAGCAACAGTATGACCAGAGATGTGTCAACTGCAACAGAGAATACCAGGCACAAGTAGTGTAAAAGAATATCATTTATTTAAAAATGGATAAAGGTTAGAGTTGAGCGAACCTGAACTGTAACGTTTGTGTCCGTGTCCCGAATCCGAACGTTTGAGAAAACGTTCGGGTTCTGGGTTCTGGTATTTTATCACGCATGTTGAATAGTTGCAGGGCAGCCAATCAACAAGCGTTTCACTGGTTTTCCCTAGAAGCCATCACAGCCATTCCTACTAATGGCATGGCTGTGATTGGCCAGTGCATCATGTGACCCAGCCTCTATATGAGGCTGGAGTCACAGTGCTGCATGTCACATGCTCTCAGGTTAGTGTAGGGAGAGGATGCTGCCGGCGCTCTGAAGGACAGATTGTGAGGGACAGATTGCAGTGATAATAACTAGGTAGCGATTACTACCACTGCTTTGAGGGACAGATTGTAGATCTATAACATCTCATCCTGCATTACAGAAAGATCTGATTACAGAACAATCTCTCATCCTGCATTACAGAATGATCTGATTACAGAACGATCTGATACTGGACTAGGTAGAGATTACTACTGATTTAAGGGACAGATTGCAGATCTAATAACATCTCCCATTTTTCTTCCTTTTGCAGCCCTCTAGCACTTTCCAGGACTTTTTTACAGTCATTTTTGTGCCGAAAAGTTCGGGTCCCAATTGAATTCAATGGGGTTCGGGGTCCGGGGTAAAGTTCATATAACATTCGGTACTGAACCCGAACGTTTCCGGAAAGTTCGGCCGAACCCGCCGAACCCGAACGTCCAGGTGTTCGCTCAACTCTAATAAAGATGTAAACGTACCACCAAAATATACCAAACAGTGTAAAACCGCAAAATAGTGACACACGAAGAACAAATGCCTAAACACAGTATATACAGCAGATAAGGAAATGCCAAACTATAAATGTAGCTGAGCCAGGGTCACACACAGGAGATCAGTGAGAGGGAGTTGGGGGCAAGACAGGGCAGGAACAGGGAATAGATAACAGAGAGAGCAGGTGGGACGAGATCAGGCTGCAAGACAGGGGTCCAGAAACAGATACAGGATCACAGGTCAGGGGCACATGTAGACCAAACACCAAGGCACTCAGCACATGGCAGACAGGGTTTAAATATCCCTCCTGCAATGAGCATCAGGTGATGACTCATGAGCTCCTGGTTGCTGGGAGATACCCACTGGTGGACACTGGAACTGCAGCCCATGGACCCGGGAGCCACAGCACCACCAGCTGGTGAGACTTTTCCTGACAGTTATGTACCCGGCACCTCCCAACCTGTCCACAAGTTTGTCAACCCGCGGCATCGGGTATGCGTCAAACTTCGACACTTCATTCAGCTTCCTGAAATCGTTACAGAGCCAGAAAGTGCCATCAGGCTTTGGGCCCAGTACTATAGGGCTCGACGAGGGGCTGTGGGACTCCTCTATCACGTCTAACTCTAACATGGTTTTTATTTTTCTAGTCTAACCTCATGTATTCGGCATTTTCACAGACATTTACATGGACCCCAGTGGTCAGTCCGGGTAGGAAAGAAAAAAAAGTCTCTATTTTTAATGACAAATTCCTTAACTAATTGACTAATTTCCTCATTTTGTTGTATCAGTGACAAGGATTTAGTTATGGGGACATCCGGGGTTAGGGGTAACCTGTCCTTTTTGGGGAGTGGGCACCACCAATAAACTCTCTCTGTCCTACCATGGTTTTAGGAGATTAACATGGTAAATCTGCTCCGTTTTCCTTTTCCCAGGCTGGTAAACTTTGAAGTTTACTTCCCCTACTCTTTCCCTAATCTCAAAGGGACCCTGCCACTTTGCCAGGAATTTTTCTTTCAACCGTGGGGACTAGCACCAGCACTCTCTCTGGGGTTGAAAGTTTGGGTTTTGCCACCCCGATTGTAAGCCCTTCTCTGGGCTTCCTGGGCTTGCTCCATATGCTCTCGTACAAGGGGCATGACAGCGGCAATTTGACACTGCATCAAGGCGATGTGCTCTATGACACTTCTATATGGGATGGCCTCTCCTTCCCACGTCTCTTTTGTGACATCTAGCAGCCCCCTGGGATGTCTATCATACAAGAGTTCAAAGGGGGAACACCCCTTAGACGCCCGCGGAACCTCTGGTATGGCGAACATGAGGTACGGCAGCAAAAAATCCCAACTTCGCCCATCTTTATCCACCACCTTTTTTAGCATATTCTTGAGGGTTTTATTAAACCTTTTCACTAGAGTTGAGCGAACCTCTGGAAGTTCGGGTTCTGCTGGTCCGGCCGAACTTCGGGACAAAGTTCGGGTCCGGACAGAACCCGAACGTTCGCACGGACCCCGAACCCCATTGAAATCAATGGGGACCCGAACTTTAAGGCACAAAAATGGCTGTAACAAAGTCCTGGAAAGCCCTAGAGGGCTGCAAAAGGAAGTACAATGGGGGTAAGAGTAAGGCAAGTGCCCTAAAAAAAAAATGGGGATAGGGAAAATAAATTAAAATCAAATAAAAAAATGGGAAGGGGGGTGGATGTGGAGTAGGAGCCTAGAGGTTGACTAGGCCATGACCGTGGCAGTGTAGGTGGAAGAGGCGGTGGTAAAGGAGTAGGAGGAGGTAGCCAACATGGTGCTTGTTTTTTTGAATAGGCCTCAATACAAAAAAAAAAATATGTGAATGGCTGTGTGAGTCCGGTCTAAATGTTTATTCTGCACAAGGTACAGACAACTCTTGTGGGATCCATGCCTGATTAATTTTAATAAAGGTTAGCTTGTCCACGTTGGATGTGGACAAACGGCTCCGCTTGTCTGTGATAACGCCCCCTGCCGTGCTAAACACACCATCCGACAATACACTGGCTGCAGGGCAGGCCAGCACCTCCAAGGCATAAAGGGCAAGCTCAGGCCATGTGGCCAATTTGGAGACCCAGAAGAAAGTCGTTGTACCACGTTCTCATACACACGTGTGCGGATGTGCATGACTGACTACCCAGACGGGGTAAGTAGAAGACCCAGAGGTTTAACCGGTGTACCGGACTCGAACGGGAAA
>BLSH010390195.1:1178626-1193850 GCA_018402905.1 Glandirana rugosa
GGACAAGCTAACCTTTATTAAAATGAATCAGGCATGGATCCCACAAGACTTGTCTGTACTTTGTGCAGAATAAACATTTAGACCGGACTCACAGCCATTCATATACTTCTTTTTTTGAATAGGCCTCAATACAAAAAAAAAATACCATGTTGGCTACCTCCTTCTACTCCTCCGCCACTTCCACCTACACTACCACGGTCACGGCCTAATCAACCTCTAGGCTCCTACTCCACATCCACCCCCCTTCCCATTTTTTTACTTGATTTTAATTTATTTTCCCTATCCCCATTTATTTGTAGGGCACTTGCCCTAGTTTGAAGATGATTTTAGAACAGTTATATGGTTTCTACCGTTAATTAATACTTTTCAGACAGAGTTTGAAGATGATCCACATTCACCTCCATTTTTGCTTTTTTTTGTTTTTATTTTTTTTTTAAATATAAAGTTATTTCCCTGTCCCCTTTTTTTTTGTAGGGCACTTGCCCTACCATTACCCCCATTTTACTTCCTTTTGCAGCCCTCTGGGGCTTTCCAGGACTTTGCTACAGCCATTTTTGTGCCTAAAAGTTCGGGTCCCCATTGATTTCAATGGGGTTCGTTGTCCGTGCGATCGTTCGGGTTCCGTCCGGACCCGGACCCGGACTTTGTCCCGAAGTTCGGACGGACCAGCAGAACCCGAACATCCAGGTGTTCGCTCAACTCTAGTAACAACCCCACTGAATGAGTCACACTACCGCAAGGGGTGTCAATCTCAACCACCACTGGCTGGTAGTCACGAGTGTCCCCATGGATGCAAATGACTCTGACAGTGCTAGGGTGTAACCTTGCAGGGCTCACAAAATTGCTTTTTGCCAATGTTACCACACTACCCGAGTCAAGCAGTGCAGTGACTGGTCTGCCATCAACAAAAATCACACACATTTGGAACAAACCCCAGAGACCTCATTGTACGCTTCCATTACTATGACAGCAGGGAAGCTCTTACCCTGGCCACACGCAATAAGTCCAGATTGGAGTTCAAAGGGGCAAAAATCCACATTTTCAGAGATCTATCACCAATTACCCTTGCTAAACGCCGAAGCATCCGTCCGATCACCACACACCTACAGAATCATCAGGTTGCATATCTCTGGGGCTTCCCTTTTCACTTATCTGCATCCCGAGATGGCATTCAATTTTCTATGCGAGATCTTCAGGAAAGTGAAGCATTCATTATAAACCTGGGCCTTCCACCACTACCGGAAGAAGACCTCATTCCTCTCCCCACTACTTCAAGACCTCTGTCCGTTCTTGGGAGGATCTGGACCCGGACGCGGCAAAAATTGCAAAAGGCTGTTTCCACCCCTCAACATCCTCTTTCATCTAGGTACCCAACTTGAAAGCCTTTTTTGATGTATACGGACTTGCTCCTTTTTTCTTCCTTTTTTTAGGCTGTGCCATGTTCAGCCTTCCTACCTAGGGACCCTCTCCCACCTCCATGGGTTGACCCTCTAGTTATTGTCATTCCAGAACTATTGTTGTGCATTCAATTGTGCTAGAAGCCGGCAGGGACCCCTCCAGCCAAATTCGGAGGCCCCCTTCTGGATCCATGGCCAAGGCGATAGACTCCTGAGTGTGTTTAACCCCTCAGGCACTCAAGTTTGTTTTTTCTTGTTTTTTCTCAGGTCCTTTTTTGACCTGTTTTTTTCCTTTTTCCTTCACAGGAACTGTCTAGACCCTAGTGGTCCAAAGCCTTTTGTTTTTGTAGAATTTTATCTCATTCCTCCCTCCTATAAGATACACCATGGACTATTTTTTGCTGTTTATTTGTTAATGTCTTGTGCTAGATGTGCTTTTAATATATCTCAGTATCATGGCTTTACGGGTTCTTACATATAATGTAAAGGGCTTGAATTCCGTTTGGAAACGATGGCTGGCTTTGAAGCAGTTCAAATCCTCAGCGGCTGACATAATCTTGGTCCAGGAGACTCATTTTTGAACAGGGGGATCTTTTAAAGTTGCTGCCAAACATTTTCCCACTCCTTTCACTGCCTCTGATGCCTCGATAAAGGCAGGCGTTGCAATATTGGTCAAACGTTCTTGTCCTTTGAGAATTAAAGCTTCCTATTTGGAAGATTTATCTTCCTGGACTGTGATTATCTCTCCAGCTCCTTCACATTAATTAATATACTGTATATGCCCCCAACTCAGGTCAGATTCAATTTCTTACTGATGTATTTGGTAAACTTGGGAAATTTGCACAACCTTTTATGGTTATTGGAGGAGACTTCAATATGACCATTTCCCCTAGAAGAGATAGACGCACATTGTTTTCATCCACCCCATCATCTAAGGTTGATTGACAGTCAAAAGCCTTCCACAGACTTATATACTCTCATAACCTTTTAGATATATGGAGAATAAAACATCCCACACATAAACAATTCACTTTCTATTCCCCCCTCACAAGATGTACTCTAGACTAGATCATATCTTTGTGACGGCCCCTCTACTGACATCCACAGTTACTGTGGCAATTAACCCCATCACTTGGTCAGATCATTCCTCTGTCCAACTGGACCTCACCCTATCCTCGTCCTATACAAAGACATGTTATTGGCGTCTTAACGACTCTCTACTCCATAACCCTGTTATCAAAGACCAACTGACCCGAGACTTATTAGAGTTTTTTCAGCTGAATGAACACACTGTGACAGAAGCCTCCACACTTTGGGAAGCTCATAAAGCCTACTTTAGAGGCCAATGTATTTCGGCGGGTTCCCATCTAAAAAAGGAAGCCACTCTACAACGCTCCTCTATTCTTTCTCAATTACGTAAGGCAGAAGGTCTGTTTAATTCTCCTACGGTGTCGAGGCTTCGCGCAGTCACTTCTTTACGCAACCGTTTAAAAATTCTTCATATGAATAGATGCTTCAAATCCCTACTATGGACCAAACAGAAATTTTATGAACTATCTAACAAACCCCACAGAATGTTGGTAAATAAACTTAAACCTCGTCCATTTAATTCCTTCCCCAACCTTCTTTTACAAGCCAATGGCTGTAATGTTTGTCACGTACCTTGGTGGAGAGCCTGACTTCTGTAAGAGGAGACCTCTCATACAACTCTGGCTTACTGACCAGTGGAGTGGAGACAGCAGTCAATGAGCACAGTGGGATAGGAGTGCCTTGTGGAAGCCGTAGAGGCTGACAGGTTACCAGAAGCAGGTGAGTGCAGATCTTCACCAGATGAGCTGCAGATGATGACAGCTGGGCACTTGGTACAGGGAGGCAACCCTGGATATTGGATACAGCAGACTGGAGCAGGTGAGACAAGCCGGGTCAATACAGGTATATCAGACAGTAGACACCACGCTGTGAATCTACAGATGCAAGCTTAAGCGGCGCTGTTGAAGAGACATTTGCAACATTGAATCAATGTCCAGTTGATAGACAGTAAAATATAGAGTATTCCAAACATCAGCCCAATGAGTCTAATAATAAGTCAATATTAAACTGTGTCTTCCACCGTCGGTTTTGTATTCCTGGCTTCCCCACTCATAGGAATCGCACTTACCAGAGGGTGTTGCCTTGCACTCTCATGCTCGGCAATAACGCTACTTTTATCTCCCACAGATGTACCGATGATCCTCTTTCAGTCTGATCGATGTATGCTGCTGGATCGGATTGCTTCGTTCATCTGCCAGATAGCATATGCTGGTATATATGGGGATAAAAGATGAATCTAGATAGTGTGTTATCACTAAAAACAATCTTTATTGATATAAAATCACTCAGTCTTACTCACAAGCAACGCTTGTCACGCTAGCAGATAAAACACACGAGAGCCGGCAGATAGTGGTTACAAACGACAGGTGACACTTCTCGCTCCGATCTCCCGTTCCCAATGCTCCGTCCATCCGTTCAGCCGACCAGCAGCGATCGATCGGATCGAGCAGATCTATGTTGTAGCTCTGTACTTGATTGCTGTGCACCGTGTCAGACGTGTTTCGTCCATAGGACTTCTACCTTGACACGGAGTACGGCGGGCAATGCAAGCTTTTAAATTCAAACCCCTCCCCCATGTGATTGCTCATCCGGGCGGGGTGTGCGGTGCCAGGTGTCCCCATAGCACTTAGAACCTCTATTTCTGGTCCATAATCTCATTACATAATCACATCAGCATATCTTAGTCATTTACCTGACTCTAACAGCATTTTATATAATATCATGTCTAAAATGACTATCTATTTCATCCAACCTCCTTTCACTAAAACCATTTCAATTATAGGATGTGCTATACATATTCATGACAGTTATGTCATAATTACTCCAGCTCGTATATTAACACACGGTGTATACACCAATCTCAAAAAAATAACCTAATGTCGCAGATATATGAAACCCATATAGCTCATAGCGGCGGGAGCCTGATCAGAGATTAGTAATTTTAAATTCCACCCTTCATCATCCGCTCCCACCAGGGTCATATAGTTAATGGATGATAATCTTCAATATCCCATTCACACATCCATTCTCTCACCACACGGCTCAACTAGGCAAAACACAAACTCTATTACATAATTGCTAGCATGCGGGCTCTATGTGTCAAAGGCAACATGCCCGACTATTCAGAACTGTTTAAACACGTATTTAAGAGAATATATCACTCGGCTCATATGCGATAAAGTAAATACTCCCAATTAATTTCCAGCATGTAGACTCTATATATCAGACAACACCCCAACTTATCGAAACTTTGAGACCCATATATACAACATGTACCATACGGCTCGTTTAGACTCAAATTAGTTCTACCAAATGATTTCCAACATGTGGACTATATGTTAGGGGGCACATCCACCTTTTCAAGACATAGTAGATGCATATTTAAAGTGATACACTACTTTTAACATTTTGTACGCCAATATTAATATTGGTCATAAAGCCTATACATCAAAAGTCATTAATAAAGGCATTTATATCCAATTCTATGTTCATGCCCCCAGGAGCGAGACTCTTCATCAGAAAAATCCATTTAGTTTCTCGCTGCGAGAGGTCACGAACACGATTGGATCCTCGCCATGAAGTATACACCACATCAATGCCACAAAATTGTAGCAGTGAGGGGTCCCTGTAGATTCACAGCGTGGTGTCAACATTATTTAATTTTATAGTGGCAGCTTATTGGCTTATTTGTTTGCTTAATATACCTACACATTGTTTGTGGCGCGGTGGATAAGATCCTAGGAATTGGGTTGATTGTTTCGTTGGATCATTTTGTTTGAGTGATATCAGACAGTAGGCAGAGAAATGGTCAGGTCACACGCAGATAATACAACAAAGGTAAGCAGGCAGAAGAATCTGATAAGCAAGGTCAGGCAAACCGGGATCAGGCTGGGAGAAGGCAGAGTAGTCAGAACAAGCCGGGTCAATTCCAGATAGCAGATTGCAGGTAACACAGAATCACAGGGAAAGCTGCAGATCAGACAGCACTTCAGCCAAGGTCTGACTTCCTTGTAAAGGCCCATGTGATGTGCTGGCAGAGATGCTGGGTCCTAGAGTCCTACTTCTCTGATGGACTCTGGGTCCTACAGTCCTCCTGCTATTGGTGCCCTGACAATGGCACTCCCACCCACTGTCCACAAACAATGCCCAAGGTTTTTGGAGAATTCTTCCAGAAGCTTTATAATTGTTTAAATACAGACCCCAAGTACCTCTTTTCTCAGGACAAGTTTAACACATTCTTTGCCTCCCTGAACTTACCCAAGCTGTCCCCAGCCCAAATCTCCCTGGTTAATGCCAATATTACCCCAGAAGAATTAGCTGAGGTAGTAAAAGCCCTCCACTCACAAAAAAACCCTGGCCCTGACAGTTTATTATACTTCTATTATAAAACCTTACTTCCCATTTTAACCACTTGACCACTGGGCACTTAAACCCCCTTAACAACCAGACCAATTTTCAGCTTTCAGCACTCTCACATTTTGAATGACAATTACTCAGTCATGCAACACTGTACCCATATGAAACTTGCGTCCTTTTTTTCACACAAATAGAGCTTTCTTTTGGTGGTATTTAATCATCGCTGGGTTTTTTATTTTTTGAGCTATAATTTAAAAAAAAAACGAAAATTTTGTAAAAAAATGAATTTTTCTTTGTTTTTGTTATAAAATTTTGCAAATTAGTAATTTTTCTTCATAAATTTTGGCCAAAATTTATACTGCTACCTATCTTTGGTAAAAAAAAACAAATTAGTGTATATTATTTGGTCTTTGTGAAAGTTATAGGGTCTACAAGCTATGGTGCCAATCACTGAATATTGATCACACTTGATTTACTGACGGCCTATCTCATTTCCTGAGACCCTAACAAGCCAGGAAAGTACAAATACCCCCCAAATGACCCCTTCTTGGAAAGTAGACATTCCAAGGTATTTATTAAGAGGCATGGTGAATTTTTTGAAGTTGTAATTTTTTCCCACAATTCTTTGCAAAATGAATTTTTTTCCCCCCAAAATTGTCATATGTTAACAGGTTATTTCTCACACCCAGCATATGCATACCACAAATTACACCCCAAAATACATTCTACTACTCCTCCCGAGTATGGCAATACCACATGTGTGACACTTTTACACAACCTGGCCACATACAGAGACCCAACATGCAGGGAGCAACGTCAGGCGTTCTAGGAGCATAAATTACACATATAATTTCTTGACTACCTCTTGCACTTTTGAGGGTCGTGGAGCACCAGGCCAATAGAGACGCCCAAAAAATGACCCCATTTTGGAAAGCTAACACCCCAACGTATATTCTAGTAGGCATCGTGAGTCTTTTTTTTTTTTTTTTTTTTTTTTCACAATCAGATTTTATTGAGAAAAAAAGGGTTGGCATACAGAATCATTTCACAGTGTTACATTCGAGTCATAGTTATGTCAGCATATTCTACATTTAGACATGGGGTTGAGGAAAAACCTTTTGCTTTCAATGTAATAATGCTTGACTGTGTACCATGTCATTTGTCAATATATGCTGGTAAATGGTAGAAATATGAACGATAGAATTGAGCCAGAAAAAATATTCAGAGTGTATAAAGCTGATTGATATATAATAAACTGTATAACTACATATGAAATCAATATTTGCGTGGAGAGAAAATAGATTATATTAGAAACGAAAAGACCGTATTCTCGTCATCGAGGAGAATACTATAGTGTTTAGAGAGGGGAAGTTAAGTAGGAGAAAAGGAAAGTGAGAAGGGGGAGTAAGAAATATAGAAAAAGAGGAGAGTCCAGCCGTCATGGCCTCGGTAGTAGCGGATACTTGAAGTAGGTTAAGTATCGGTTAAACATTATCTTTTATAGTGACAATAATTTTCTTGATAAAGATGAATTAACATTAATTTCTTACTTCATTAATTCAGAATATAGGTTTGAGTGCGTGAACAAGAACCAGTTGTTCCATACTGAGTGAAACTTTAGACTACGTTCGTTTTTCATTGCACTGATCTCTTCCATTTTGTAGGTAAAATTTACTTTGTCAAACCAATCTGTGATGGTGGGGGTGTTTGTCGATTTCCAGTGTATGGGTATTAGCGTTTTGGCTGAATTCAATAAGTGTCTTGTTAATGAGTGTTTGTATTTTTGTATGGAGAGATGATTTATGTGTAAAAGGCATGCTTTGGCGTCAAGAGTAATTGTAGTATTTGTAATGTGTTTAATCCATCTGATAACGGATTGCCAAAAAGTTTGTATAGTTGGGCATGTCCACCAAATGTGGAAGAGTGAACCAGATTCCTTGCCACATCTCCAGCATCTGTCTGAGATGGACCTGTCCCAGTTATGGATTCTTTGGGGGGTAATATACCATCTTAGGAGAAGTTTATATGAAATTTCTTGAATTTTGGTGCTGAGGGAACATTTGTGTGCAAAAATACAAGCTTTCTCCCATTGTGTGTTTGATATTGATACTTTCAAATCTTCCTCCCATTTATCTTTTATTTTCAGTGTGGTGTTATTTTCTAGACGTGTAAGCCACTTGTATACTAACGAAACGGTGTTGTTGGTTTGTTTTTTCTGTGAGCAAATTTCTTCAAACTCATTGGTGGGTCTTAGAAAAAATTTTTGTGTTTTCTTATTTTTAAGTATGTCATGTATCTGGATATATTCCCAATAACCGGAAAGTGGACCTTTTAATTTGTTCTGAAGTTCCGAAAAAGGTTTTATAGTGTCATTTTCAAAACAGTGGCAAGCTAAGAGGGGATCACTTTCCTGTGATAGGGTGATTGGAGGAATGTTTTGGTGTAATGTTAATGGAGAGATAGGACTAAGTGAGGGGTTTTGGTGGAGCTTCTTTGAGATATTGTGAAATATGTCGAGTGTTGTTTGGGTTATCGGGAGGTGTAGTTTAGAAGAATTTCCCGGGGTAGGTATTTTCCAGGGGAGATATTGTAGTGTAGTTTTATTACAGTGAGATTCGAGTTGTGTCCACTCTTTTTCTTTATTGTGGCAATGCCAATCTATTATTCTAGTGAGGTGGGTGGCATGATAATATTTTTGGAAGTCGGGTATACCTAATCCTCCCATGTCTTTAGGAAGAGATAGAAGCGAGCGGTTCAATCTAGGTTTTTTGTTTTTCCATATAAAATTTTTTTGTAAGTTTTTAAGGGTCTTGAAAAAGGTGTTGGGAATTTTTATGGGTAGAGCGCTAAAGTAGTACAAAAGTCTCGGTAAAATAGTCATCTTCAGAATTGATATTCTCCCAAACCAGGAAAAATGTTTTGGTGACCATTTTTTAAGGTCTGTCTTTATCTGGTTAAGAAGAGGGATAAAATTTGTATCAAACAGGGTTTCAAGCTTCGGGGTAATTTTGATACCTAGATATTGTAGTGATCTGGATTCCCACTTATATGGACAGTTATCTTGTGCTAGCTGTAATTGTTGGGGTTTTAGGGATATGTTGAGAGCTTCAGATTTATTGTGGTTAATTTTAAAATTGGATATGTAGTTAAACGTTTTAAATATTTTGTTTAAATTAGGAATGGATATGTGTGGTTGTGTGAGAAAGAAGAGCAGGTCGTCTGCATAGGCTGCAATTTTTATTTCTTTTTTGTTGATTTGAAAGCCGTGTATTGAGGTATCTAGTTTGATTGCTCTTATTAAGGGTTCCAGTGAAATAATAAATAGTATTGGTGAAAGGGGGCAACCTTGTCTTGTTCCATTACTTATGGCAAAGGGGTCTGAATAGATATCATTAATTTTGACTTTAGCTTGGGGATTTGCATATATAGCTTTAATCCATTTTATCATATTTTCTTTTAGACCTATATGAGTGCATGTGGACAGCATATAAGGCCAAGCCACTCTATCGAAGGCCTTCTCTGCGTCTGTGGACAGGAGAAGGCCTTCTTTCTTAGAGAGTTGAGAGCTGTGTATTAGGCAAAGTGCTTTCATTATGTTGTCTCTTGCTTCTCTTCCAGGCATAAATCCTACTTGTTCGACCCCTATTATTTTATTAAGAATTGGTTTAAGTCTATTGGCGAGAATTTTCGTCAGTAGTTTCAGATCGATATTAAGTAATGAAATGGGTCTGTAGTTAGAGCATTCTAGGTGGTCCTTTCCTGGCTTGGGGATGACTGAGATATGTGCCATCAAAAACGTTTTGGAACTAACTTCAGAAGTTGTCAAAAAGTTAAATGTAGAAGCTAGGTGTTCCGATAGCAATAGGGCAAAAAGTTTATAATATTGGGAGGTGAAGCCGTCTGGGCCTGGGCTTTTGCCTGTTTTTAATTCATTGATTGCATTAAGTACTTCATTTTGTGATATAGGTTTTTCTAAATCGTCTGCGTCCTCTTTAAGTAGAGTAGGGCTGTTACTGTTTTTTAAAAATTCTTGGATGGTTTCTTTTTTGTCTGTGTTGATATGTGAAGGTTTCCTTTGTGTTTCAAGATTATAAAGTTTTTCGTAATATTTTTGGAAATTTTTAGCTATTTCTTCTGGAGTATAGACAATGTTGCCTTTGGTATCGTGTATTGCGTGAATATGTCTGCTGGTATTGGCTTCCTTAAGGGCTCTAGCAAGGAGTTTACCCGATTTGTCTCCATGTTCATAAAATATTTGTTTGCGAAAAAAAAGAGTTTTTTGCATATGTAAGTTTAGGATTTTTTGTAATTCTAATCTTAGATTTGACAATTCTGAGTGTGCTTTGTCTGAAAGAGATTTTTTGTGTTGTGTTTCGAGTATATTTATTCTTTGAACTAGTGTGGTAATTTCTTTTTCTTTTTCTTTTTTCTTTCGGGATCCCCATTTCATTAAATCTCCTCTTATAACACATTTATGTGTTTCCCAGTTATTTAGGGGGTTGGTGTCTTTGCTTGAGTTTGTTTCAAAAAAGGCTTGAATTTTGTTATGGATATCAGAATAGATTCTCTTATCTGTAAGTAGGGAAGCGTTAAGTCGCCAATTAAAATTTGGTTTTAGTTTTGGTTTTTTCCTGAGTGTTAATGTCGTCGGGGCATGGTCAGATAAAGAGATGTTTCCTATTTGTGCTTTAGCTATTGATTTCAGGTCTTTTTGAGATATGAAAATCATATCGATTCTGGAGTATCTCTTATGAGGCTTAGAAAAATAGGTGTAGTCTTTATCTGTAGGATGTGTGAGTCTCCACGTATCTACCAGTGTTAAAGATTTAAGTAGGGTCTTGATTCTTTTAAGGATCTTGTAGGTTACTAGTGTATGACCGTTAGATGTATCGTATCTGGGGTCTAAGGGCAGGTTGAAATCCCCTCCTAAAATGATGCAGCCTTTAGCAAACCATTTGAGTTCATTCGTTATTTTTGAGCAGAAATTTATCTGCGCTTTATTAGGGAAGTATACATTTGCAAGGGTGAGGGGTTCCCCTGCCCAAGTGCCCTTTAGAAACAAGTAGCGGCCTTCTGGGTCTATTAATTGCTGTGAGAGGAGAAATGGTGCATTTTTGTTTATTAAGATGGAGACTCCTTTTGTTTTTGCGTTCGGGTTTGTAGCATGATATGCATGTGTGAAGGTGTTATCAGTGATTTTGGGGATATTTGTGCCTTTGAAGTGTGTTTCTTGGAAGAATACAATTTTAGGGTTAGCTTTTTTGAGTTCATAGAGTATCTTGGTTCTCTTTTGGGGAATGTTCAGACCATTTATATTATGTGAGATGATGTCTGGGGACTTGTGTAGAGAGGTATAAGCCATGACGGCTGGATCTCCTAAGGTTTAGTAGAAATGAGAAGCTGGTGAATGGGGGAGTAAAGGAATAGTGAGGAAAGAGAGTATAGGAATGTGGAGAGCAACCTAATACAAGGTTTCAAAAATGAACCACTTTTAACAATATCTTGATAAGCTCTGGTATTGAGCTTATAGGGTGTGGTTCTAAAACAATTAAAGAGTAGCTGAGAAACTAAAATATCGTCCTTACTGTTGTGAGTATCTTCAATTGTTTATTTTAGGGGGTGGTGGGGTAGCATTCACTTCGAGATGAGATTGAGAATTACTTCATAAAAGTAATGTGAGGTGATAACTTAGTCTATCACATATGAGATTTGCTAGCCTGGGGGTGTTTGAGTGTACATTGAAATATGAGTGAGGTGATTGGTTCAAATTAAGGTAATATAATTGAGTTACTCACATCAGAGGGAGGATGGACAGATAATGTTGCGCAGGATCTCTATCGAGATTCATTGCCTTGATTCAGTCTTGATCCGTGTAGTTTCTTGCTAATGGTAGATATAGTATAAGAACATATAAACAACATTATGCGATTAAACTGTATTCTATCAAGAGGTTCTAAACCTCCATGTTTCTTCCTTTGTTCAATCCTCTACGACGGGAATCCCCCATTGCTGTGGGAGTTCCCCTCAGAAGAGGTGCGAAAATCTATTAAATGTACCACTGAACTTTAAACTTATAACAGGTTAAACTTCAAGATGTATGACATGGTCTATGGTGTATCATAATGTCCTTTCTTTTATCTTTTATCCCAAGAGATTGATCTAGAGGGAGCTGTAAAGAAAAAGTGAACTTTAGGGTTTCAAATAGATCGTTGTATATGTGAAGCAATAACCTTAAATGCTTGATCAAAATAACCCTCCAGAGGAAGAGTCATGGTAACGTTTTCTCTGGGTAAAGTATCAGCATTATGCCTTAATAAAGGTTGGATGGCAAAAGGACAAGTTCACAAAAAAAAAAAAAAAAAAAGAGGGGTATGTCCAGTTTTCTTGTTGCTCCGTTTTATGACTGTGTTAAGAGTAGAGTCTCTTCTGTTGGAATCTCTGCAAAAGGAAGAAATCTGACTTGGTGTATTATCAATCGGTGAAGAAGAATACAAGGTATGCAAGTTGAGTGTGTGAATCAAATCTTGAGATGAAGTTCGTTGAGAGATCTGGTAAACTAGATGAAGTGGACCATGTGTCCGGAGGTGAGGGCCGGTTTGTTATTTATTAATGATGTTCTCTTGTCTTTGGTGTTTTAGCTGCAGGTGAGTGTTTCCCATTATGATTTAGTTTCCTGTTCTGCTTCCCTTTTGAGTAAGGGGAGCCCGAAGGGGAAGGGCTAGAGGAATTTGCGTCTTGATTAGATATTTGTGGATTAATAAACTCTGCGTACCAATCAGGGAGAGGTATATAATCCAGATGAAGGTTTTCGCAGAAGGAAGCTAGATCATCTGGGGTGCGGAGGAGGAAAGATTTACCTTGAAAAGATGCTTGGAGGGCAAAGGGAAATTTCCATCTGTAAGAAATGTTCCTTTCCTTCAAAATTTCAAGTAGTGGTTTGAGTGCCCTTCTATTTTTGAGAGTTATAGGGGATAAATCCTGAAAGAGGAGAATCTCTTTTTCGTTGAAGATAATGGCATCATTTTGTCTGGCTCTTTGGAGAATCTCCTCTTTCGTAGTAAAGTTGGACAGGCAGCAAATGATGTCTCTCGGTGGTGCATCTTCTGATGGTTTGGGTTTTAGAGCTCTATGTGCTCTGACAAAATCAATTGGCGATTCTGAGGGTCTATCAGTTAAGTTGTTAAATATTGAGGTGAGAGCTGGTTTGATTTGTTCTGTTGTGATGGATTCAGGTATTCCGCGTACTCTGATATTGTTCCTCCTCCCCCTGTTGTCCAGGTCCTCTAGCTGCCTGTTCATGGTGATTAAATGTTGTGAGTGGGAATCTAAGATTGTATCAATTCGTGCGATGGCCTTGTCTCTCTTTCTCCCTGCCCTTTCATTATTAGTCATTTGCTCCGTGAGCATGAGGATGTCTGCTTTAAGATCAGTGATAGCGGAAGAAAAAGAGTTTTTTATATCAGCAGCAATCTCTGTCATGTCCGCATAGGTAAGTAGCGAGTCATGGTGGATATTTTGTCTTACCATCTCCTCCGATGCTGCAAGTGAGATATCGTCGTCCTCATCTTCGTTTTCTCTTGCTGCTTTCTTTGTATGCGCCATTTTCCCGTTAGTTCCTTTTTCTTTGTGAGAGCCCTTCTGAGGAAATGAGGGAAATTGTTTATTATTGGCAAAAGATGAAGAGCGTAGAGAGCGGCCAGGTGTGTTGGTATTGTTTGTTAAAAATTTGTCCATTTCCACTTTGCAGTGACAATTTGTATTGGTATAAACCAAGTAATGCTTACTAGCCCCCAGGCTGCAATAAGGGTATTTTTACCACTGCATGTTAGCTCGTTTGGACACAGAGATCCAAGAGGTCTATGATAGTATTGATGAGTATACGATAAGCTTTAAAATGTCTTTCTATGGTATGGTATGGGGGTAATGTATATGAATCTAGAAGAAGTAATTCTATGAGTTTGTATGTGTTGGAGATTCAGCACTTTTAGTACTCTTTTACCCACGTAGGAGAGATGTGATGTGCCTTTCAAGCAAGCTGTTATCATGAATTTATATCTCCTGTGGAGAAATAGAGGCTCTGTGAGGCTCTATGAGGCGTCTCCTTCTAGATGAGGAAAATTTAGTTTGGGGCCTAACTCGCGGCCTTCACTCCGTTCCACCCGAGTGTCTACGGCCCCAGGTGATTCTTATTTGCGGGTGTAGCCCCGGCGATCCACAGATGTAGTGGAGTAGAGGGTGGGTGTTAAGTTAAAGGGTTATGTCACGGCAGTGTGGCGTTCCGGCGGTGCGTCCGGTCAGAAATTGAGCCCGGTGCTTCACACGCGGCCTAGGCCGCTGCGGATAAATGTCTATTTTTGGCCAGAAATCGATGGTACTCGATGGCTATCAGTCTCTTGGAAGTCTGGAGTTGATATTACCTTGAAAATATGCCGGTAGAGCAAGGATGATGAAGGATTTGGGAGATTGTTAGACGGAGCTTCTCCTCTGTGCATCCGCTCTCTCCGCTCGCTCAGCCACGCCCCCAGTGAGTCTTTTGAACATGTCATTTTTTCCACAAGTTTTTGAAAAATGTGGAAAGAAAATGAAAACGCTTTTTTTTTTTTAACACAAAGCTGTCCATTTATACAATATTTCTAACACACAGCATGTACCCAGCAAAAATGAAACCCCAAAATATATTCTGCTACTCCTCCCGAGTATGGCGATACCACATGTGTGACACTTTTACACAGCGGGACCACATACAGAGGCCCAACATGCAGGGAGCACCGTCAGGTATTCTAGCTGCATACATTTAGAATCTAATTTGACCATCTTTTACACTATTGTGAGGCACTGTGGTGGCATATATAGGCACTGTAGTGGCACAGATGGGCAGGGTATTGGCATGGATGAGCAGTAGAGTGTCACGCATGGGCACTGTAGTGGCATGGATGGGCAGTGTAATGGCAAGGATGGGCAGTGTAGTGGCACGGATGGGCACTGTAGTGGCACGGATGGGCACTGTAGTGGCATGGATGTGTCACGGATGAGAACTCATGTGGTATGGATGAGCATGAATGAGGCACAAATGAGCCATGGATGGGGATGGATGAGCCACGGATGGATGGGTGAGCATGGATGGGTGGGTGAGCACGGATGGATGGCTGGGTGAGCATGGATGGATGGATGGGTGAGCACGGATGGATGGATGGGTGAGGCCGGCTGGGTGGGTGAGCATGGATGGATGTCTGGCTGAGCATGAATGGATGGCTGGGTGAGCATTGATAGATGGCTGGGTGGGTGAGCATGGATGGATGGCTGGGTGAGCACGGCTGGGTGGGTGAGCACGGATGGATGGCTGGGTGAGCATGGATGGATGGATGGATGGATTCACGGGTA
>BLSH010390195.1:1203459-1229467 GCA_018402905.1 Glandirana rugosa
CTCCCTGGTAGATACCTGGCGAGAAATAAACCCCCTTAAAAAACAATTCACTCATTACTCACATCCCCACAACTCATTCTCACGCATAGATCATATACTTACCACAGTAGGCACTCTTCCCCAAATCTCCTCGTCACTAATAGTCCCGATACCATGGTCTGACCACAATACCACTTTGACTACTCTCTCAACGTTCCTTCCTTCGCAGCATAGGAGACCGTGGTCACTTAATGACACCCTTCTCTCACACCCATCTCATGCCCTAGAGATAGAAACCTCTCTCAAGGAATATTTTGCTCTGAATACCACTTCTGAAATATCCCCCCTTCTAGTATGGGAAGCCCACAAACCAGTCCTTCGCGGAACCCTAATAAGTTTAGCCGCTCGCAGGAAGAAAGAACGCCAGAACAAATTCACCACCTTGGAGCAAGAATTTACTCTTGCCCAAGAGGCTTTTCAAACCTCACCTACCCCCACCCAAAAGGCCAGGTTAGACAAAGCTAAACTTGAGCTTGATCTCTTCATGACTGAAGCGGCAGAGAAGGCTTTACGGCGCTCACATCACCATTTTTACACAAAAGCCAACAAGCCAGATACCTTTCTTGCCCTTTCTCTCAGGAACCTGGAGAAACCCTACAAACCCATTCGGCTAAAAAGAGCCCCCGGCTCCTTCACTAGCAACATAGTCAAAATCTTAGACATCTTTCGTTCACACTTAGCTGACCTCTACTCATCCTCATCCCCTGCGGAATCACCCTCCAAAACCCTTGACTTTCTAAATGCTATCAACCTCCCGGCCCTTTCCCCACAACATCGAGCCCTACTGGAACAACACATCACTGAAGATGAGATTCGCACAGCTATCCAATCCTTAAAGAAAAATAAACGCCCAGGCCCAGATGGCTTTACGGCTGCCTATTATAAACAATACATGAATATCTTAACTCCTTCTCTCGCCAAAGCCCTCAACTCCATCCTCCAAGACTCAGTATTTCGACCGGACTCACTGAGAGCCTCCATCTCAATGATCCCCAAACCCCAGACAGATGATACCTCTTGGTCTAACTTTCGTCCAATATCTATACTAAATAACGATATCAAACTCCTAGCCAAAATCCTTGCATCCCGACTAAATACTTTTATTGGCACCATGATACATAAGGACCAAGTAGGCTTCATGCCCTCCAGACAAGCAGCTGACAATGTGCGTAGAACGGTCCTCCTAACGCATTTAGCCCGCACACGCAAAATACCCATGTGCCTGCTTTCCCTAGATATAAAGAAAGCATTCGACAGCCTTTCATGGTCCTACCTCCGGGCTGTTCTGGAAAAGTGGGGCTTTGGCCCACACTTCCTACAATGGGTCTTCTCCCTATACTCTAAACCGTCTGCACACGTTGCCTATGCTGGTCACACCTCAGACCCCTTCCCCATACAAAGAGGTACACGACAGGGATGCCCCCTCTCCCCACTCCTATTTGCCATGGCCATCGAACCGCTAGCCCAACTGATTCGAGAAAATTAGAGTATCAAAGGTTTGGAAATCGCAGGTCACAAACACAAACTTTGTCTCTTTGCAGATGACATATTGTTATTCCTCACATCTCTGCAAGTTACCGTTCCTAACCTCATGGCTAATCTCTCACTATTCGCCTCCATCTCTGGGCTAGTGATCAATCCATCTAAATCTAAGTTTCTCAACATATCCCTGCCCTGTACCCTGCAATCCCACCTGCAAAAGACCCTCCCTTTTAAATGGGCCACACACACTCTACCCTACCTGGGCATCAAACTGACCCCTGATCCCACAAACCTTTACGTAGCTAATTACCCTCCCATGCTTCAATATCTCACCAAACTGCGCTCCTCCTGGACCACCCTCCCACTCTCTTGGCTAGGCAGAATCACAGCCACGAAAATTGTCATCCTCCCGAAACTATTATATCTCTTTCGGGTGTTACCCACCCCCGTCCCTCCTCATTTCCTGTGCATTATACAACGCAGAACCCTCAAATTTGTATGGGGCTCGACCAGGCCCAGGGTCTCTAAAAAGGTACTTCATCTTCCGAAACTGCTAGGGGGCCTAGGACTCCCACTATACCACAAATACTATCAGGCAGCTCAGTTAGCTATTCTGACTAAATATCATGCCACTAAAGAAACGCCACTATGGGTTTCTCTCAAATCCACTGACTGTGACCCTCTCTCAGTAGCCAAATTCCTGTGGCTACATCCCATAGATCGTAAACCAATACGCAACCCCATCACTAAACAATCCCTTCTCCTATGGGATAGGCTTAAATTCAAATACAAATTACAATCCCCCCACAACCCACTCCTATCCTATTTGCGCAACCCCTCATTCTATCCCGCCTGGACCTCCCCTTCCTCCTTCTCTAAATGGCAAGCTGCGGGCCTGATCCGAGCTTACTCCTTCACTACTCCAGATGAGCACATCTCCTTCCCTACCCTATCCAACACTCATGACCTTCCTCCCTCAGAACTGTTCCGCTATCTACAACTAAAACACTTCTATTCCCCCTGCCTTCGTTCTTCCTCAGACATCCCACACAAAACATTTTTTGAGAAAGCTTGTGATCGAGACCCCCACATGCGAGGACTGATCTCCTTACTTTACCGTCAACTCTTAGACATCCCCCCCCCATCCTACTCTCCCATATGTAAAAAAATGGGAAACTGACCTCCACATCCAACTGACCAAAGAGGAATGGCAGGAGATCTGGCTGTCCACCAAATCAGCCTCACAAAACGTTATAGCCTCTGAAGCCAACTACAAAGTTTTATTCCGCTGGTACCTGGTGCCCGCACGTGTGGCAAAATACTCCGCTAACCACCCCCAAAACTGTTTCAGGGGCTGTGCTGAGAGAGGTACCCATTTGCACATTTGGTGGGAATGCCCACATGTCCAAGAGTTTTGGAGAGATGTTTTTAAGATAATATCCACCCTCTTAGACAGTCCCTTAGATCCCAGCCCTAACACAGCCCTATTAAATGCCAAACCTCCTGATATCACCAAACCAATTTAAGCTCCTGCTGCAAGTAACCACAGCAGCCAAGCAGACAATAGCAAAGGCATGGAAATCTCCCTCCCTTCCTCTCGCTGAAACCAAACATAGGATCACAAACGCTATGATTCACGCCAAAATTGAAGCAACCGTCTTAAACTCTATACCCAAATTTGAGAAGCAATGGCAACCGTGGATTAAACATTTCCTACCACAGGACCTTGATATCAACCTTTTTCTCCCATAATAATCCTTCATCCTTAGTCTTTATCTTTTCATCATGACAAGCAGCAGCTTTCTCCATCCGATCACCTAATCCCTCTACTCTACTGGGGTCCCCCTCTTTACCTTTTTCCTCTCTTATCCTCTCCCTTTCTCTTTCCTCTACTTACCCTATCCTCTTCGATCTGTTCAAACAATGCAGCATACTTTAAACCGCTGAGATCTTTCTACTATAATGAGATACAGGTCTCGCTTACATTCACATTGAAGCAAATATCTCATTTGATAACTGTATTTATTGCTGATTGTAACCCTCCTTCTTAATGTTACTCTATCTTTAAAGATACTCTAGATCCGTCAAAATGTATTTTACTACTTATGCTGCACTATGATACCTTTGGACCATCCGGTCCTCATTGTTGTAACCTTTTTATTCTTCTTAATAAAAAGTTTGAACAAGAGGTGGAGTAAGTTGCAGCTTTCAGCTTACGCTGAATTTTTATCAACAGAATTCAAGAGGAGGGTTCTAAGCTCCCACCTGAGGGATAGGAGCTCAATCGAAAGTGGAGCATTGGGGTCATATTTGTTTAGTTTCTCCACTTCTGATATTTTAGTTGTGAGGGTATCCAGACGCTGCGTCCTCTCTCTTTTTTGATATGAGAGTTCATTTGCATTAAAATACCTCTATCAAATGCCTTATGGGCATTCCAAACCATGCTGTGATCGGGTAACGAACCCACATTGTTCATGAAGAAATCAGAGCGTAAAGTGGCGATTTATTTTGTGTATGCTAGTTGTTGTAACAGAAAATTATTAGTATGCCAAAGGTGGGTTTTAAGATGTGATGGCGAGTCTGCTATGGATATGCTGATGGGTGTGTGGTACGACCACAGCATGGCATGAATTTCAGACAAGATGACTTTCTGAAGAAGCAATTTATCTGCAAGAAAAAGGTCAATTCTGGAATATGTTTTATGAAGTGGGGAAAAGTATGTGTAGTCTCTTTCAGACCCATGATGGCAGCGCTAAATGTCAAACAGGTTTTGGCCTTCCAGGAATTTTTTCAGCTGAGATTTGTGCCTCTTGGACGCAGTGGCGAAGTCTAGGTATATGTCTGGTACTAAATTGAAGTCACCACAAATGATCACATTGCTTCTGCGATCAGGTTTAATGGATTGCATTAGCTGCTTGAGGAAGCGCATTTGGCGAGTATTGGGTGCGTAGACAATTATCAAGATATAGTTGGCATTATTGATAGTGCATGACAGTATAATGTATCTGCCATTCGGGTCTAGGGTCACTTGGTGAGATTGGAAAGTTACTGCATCTTTAACTGCAATTAGGACTCCTCATTTTTTGGAAGTGAAGGAGGCTTGAAAAATGTGTGGAAATCGCTTGTTGGAGCAAGGAAGTGCAGCAGATAGTTGAAAATGAATCTCTTGGACACATAAAATGTCAGTTATTGGTCTGGGCTGTTTTCCACAGGGAGTGGCATTTGGCAGGGTGGTTGAGCCCGTTTGCGTTTATGGATAAAATATTGAGCGGCATGTCTGTTGTGGAAATGGTTGGTATGGGTTGCGTGGGTTAGTTGAAACTGGAAGGAATGATCCTGTTGTTAGTCCGTGTGGTTTCCTGCAATGACGAGAAGGGTCCGGGCAGGGTGTAGGTGTGGTTTTCGCTGAGGTTCTGAAAGCTAAACCTAACAAAGTTAACAGAGAAAAGGTTAGTAAACTATAGCATAAGAGAACAATATGTTGATCGAGGGTAGAAAGTTATGGTGGAGTCTATGGCAAATCAAGTAAGGTAAACTCAGAGGATTCACAATGGGGGAAGAAAGTCAATTGCAATGGCTGTGTAACAATACAGTAAGCCATGAACTGGGGAGAGATTGGTGTAGATGTGGGAAGCCCATCCACGGGTAGGGAATTTCATCCGTGAGAGGAAGACTGGACTCTCATGGTTGTTCCAGGATGATACCCCAGTTATAGAGTAGTTTCCTACCTCCTGTGAGAGTGGTGATGGTGTGGTCTGAGCCATTTTTTGTGATCAGGAGAGTTGCAAGATAATGCCATTTGATTATGCAGCGCTTTAGTGACAGGATTCAGTTGTCTGTGCATATGCAGAGTATATTTAGAGAGACCTGGATAGAGCTGAACTTCTGCGTATGGTGCTTGAAGGGTTGCTGCAGCTCTGGCAGCCTCCATAAGCATTTCTTTTGCATGAAAAAGTGCACCTTCATGAGCACATCCCTGGGACCTGAGGCAGCTAGATGAGAGGGTTTGGGTACTCTGTGTATGCGATCGATAGAGATTTCAAATGGGGATGCATTAAGGAGGATAGTGTGCATGAGGTCACTGGCATATTTGTGAAGGTCTGCAGGTAATACCAATTCGGGTATACCGCGTAGTTTAACATTATTCAGCAGGACCTGTCCTCCAGGTCCGCCAGTTTGGCCTTGACACAGGCTTGGTCATCTTTTACTTCATCAAAGGCATCAACAAGGTAATTTGTAGTTGTGGTGCTTTCCTCCATTTTGTCTTCAATGTAAGAGACCCTGTCCCCAGACTGTGTATATCGGAGGAGAATTTAGTTATGAGTAAAGACAGGTCTGACATTAGGAATGACTGTAAGAAGAGGAGCATGCCCTTTAAGGTAGTGTCCATGACAGGCTGGCCAATGGTGGGAAAAGCTGCCATAGAAGACTGTAAGGCCTGGTTGGATTGGAGAGGAGCCAGCAAGTAGGTCTCAGATTGAGCTGTGGATGAGAGATCATCCATCCTCATGCGGGCTTTGGCAGGGCTCCCTGAGTGTGGAATTTCCCTCGCTGAACTGCCCAGCAATAGGGGCAGTAATTGGGATTCCTGATCTCCGTGTTTCATCAGGGAGCTCTGTGTAAGAGGATCATGCCACAGCCGCACCAGTGCCATCTTGGGCATTGCTGACCTTGGGAGCCGGCTTGAGGAAGAAAGCTGTTAGCTTTTGTGGGTGATGATCATCCTTCCACTTACAGGACATGGCTCGGGAGGGCGTCTGTGCTGTGAGGAGGCCAGATGGTGAAGGATTGTCCATGAATGCAGGCTGATGCTGCTCTGGTTCTCTCCCCAGTTGTCAGAGCTCCGGTTCTATGCGGCCATCATGCTCATTGGCGAACCATGCCCCCCTGCGTTATGTATTCTAAACCCAACATGGGCAGTAGTATTCCACAACCCCTGTGCTCTGCCTTACACACTCCTGCACTATATAGACAATACTGTACATTATATACTTCTCACCAAAGTGTTCATTGTCTCAACAGTTACTGGTTGCTATGCAGTCCCTGACTATTTTAATGAAGTACTTCTTTAAGGGAGGCTCAAAGAAAGCAATCAAAGCATATTTTATACAAGGGAGCCTGGGTTTTGTTTAATCATGCCCCTTTAAGCTGCTCCCACTGGTAAGAGTTTGACCACACCCACATTTTGCTGTGCCAAGCTACATGAGCCACAGTTCACCTCTTGCCTCAAGTGTCCGTCATTAGGAAGTTCAAAAGTTGGGAGGTATGCTTTTACTAACAGCCTCCTAGAAACTAGTAATGCTGTCAATGGTCAGTGCCTGATGCAAGGAACTAAGACATTAATTCCCCATCAGGTCTGCTATCTCCTTTTGAGATGATAGCCGGCAGTGGACAGAATCAATATCCAATAGCAGGCTATGGCCTGCTGTCAATCTCAATTTACCCATGGCCTACTGTCAATCACAGGGGGAGCAGACTTGATGGGCAACTAGTGTCCCTGAATAACCATCAAGCTCTGCTCACCCAGCTTTAAAATTGGTTGACCGCTGCAGTGCTTGTATGACAGCTGCAGCAGTGGGAAGGAGCTGAACTACACTTCTGTTTCAGTGCACCTCTGCACGTGGTGCTTGCCAAAAAATAATGTACCTGTTTCCAATAGGTACATTAATCTGTTGTGCAGTGTATTAGACACTCTTTATGAATTCCTATGATTATTCCCTTAATGCATTCACTTAGACCAGGGGTCTTCAAACTGTCCAAACAAAGGACCAGTTTACTGTCCTCCAGGCTTCAGGGGGGTCGGATTGTGGCCAGTGGGGGTAAAAAAAGGTCCCAGACCCAGCATTAGTGAGAATAATTAGTGAGCCTCAGGGCTGGTGGTCAGTAGAAGGAAAAGTAATGTCCATCATTAGTATAAGTGGGAGGAATAGTACCCCATCATTGGTATCCTTGAAAAAGCAGTGCCCCATTGTCAGTATCAGTAGAAGGAATAGCGCTTCATATTATTGGAAGGAATAGTGCCCCAAGGGCCGGATAAAGGCTAGAAAGGGCCACATCTGGCCTTCAGGGCACAGTTTGGAGACCCCTGACTTAGACCAAGGGTCAATAGAAAACAAAAAATAACCTTATAAAAGTCAACTTTATGCTAATTTGCCAATATTAATAGATTTTTACATTGTAGATTAGATTCAAGAGAAGAACTGGGAGGGTTGTCAGCAAAAAGGATTTTGTTTTGTTGAACCGATAAATACACTGTCAAAAGGCATATATACAGCATATACTGTATATGTTTTATATGCAAAAAGATTTTAATTCTGGTTACATATTCCTGTGATTCCTGAGACTGTCACTTTACATTGATAGGAAATTAACTTTATTGTTTCCTGGTTCAGCCTTACAACTGCCCAATCCATAGAACAGGCAATGATGCTGATTTATTGTCCATTGAGAAGACTGGAGATGGAGAAGTGACATATGAAGTTACATCACTGAATTAGAAAACAGATCTGTGACCTACTTGAACATGACATGTGTGAGGTATGTAAATTACTGGGTTGCCACAGAAGTTCATCATTTTTTTAGAAGGGAAGATCGCAAGCATATACGTATCTCAAAACTGTATTTTGCTGTTTTCCTGGAGTGTTACTTCAAAATATTTACTCATGCCTAGTCCCGACACATCACTATGCAAGAAGGGAGGGGGGGTGCAGTTAAACTGGTAAAACCCAAGATTTAATTTGATCAAAGATGCTTGAAAATTCATGCAATCAACGGTAAATTGTAAATCCAGGAATTGAAGCACTTTTAAAAATCTGCTGGCTTTAAATGGGTTAAATCCAACAAAGTGCATGCCACCTCATGGACATAACCTTTATTTACTATTTCCATTTTTATTGAGTGCTGGGAGTACAGCTACCACTATACATTCAGCACTCTTATACTGGACATTCGGGTCTTTGATACAGCAGTTGCAGAGTTGTTTGCAGCTTCCTCCCCTCTCACCCAATCATATAAGGTTTTGTTTTATTTGAACCCATTCACAAAATACAAAGTACCGTATTCTGTGTATTTATAAAACATGCAACACTAAATGCAAATAAATCAGTCCTATCCAGTTCATCAAATACACAGTTCACCTACTATATATTATCAATAATACATAACAATGTGTACCATATAAATTAAATCAATCAACAAATTGTGTATCACATTAGTATGAAAATCAAAAACTCAATAACAAATCACCAAATGGGAACAAAGAGAATAAAAAAATGAAAACAATATAATGCAAACAAATGACAAGTGCGTTTAATTTTTTCTATGGAATTAGTTCTGTCATGGCTTAAGCCTAGTACACACAGGCCGAATGCCAGGCAACATCGGCTGGTTCAATAAAAACATTCGGCCCAAGTGTATGACAGCCGGTCCGACAGAAGCCAGACGTTCGGCTGGCTTGTGTTGGAAGAGCATGTTGGAAAACCAGTCGATGGCAGAGAGAGCTGACCGGAGTGTTCTGGCGGGGGGACCATCCCCCTATCAGAACACAATAGCCCAGCGGGGGAGATCGCTGTACTAATATTGGATTGTTAGTACAGCAGATCCGACCTGAGTGGTCAGGTTATTTTTTGTTTAACGTGCTGGCAGGAACTAAAAAAAAGACGATTAGTCTGTATTAGGCTTTAGAAAGGGACATGCTCTGCATAACCTTTTGATACAAAGGTCTATTTAGGAAGGTGAGAATATGCTCACTGGAAAAGGTGGAGGTTATAAGCATTTTGGCACCATGGTATATTTATGACTTCACATATTGCACAAGGATATTGGAAGGTGCAATCTATGGACAATATCATTGGTTTGCAATATATTGCCTTTGGGTTTTTGATTCTCTATTTGATTTCTTATTGTATTTTTGATTTTTATACTAATTTGATACACCATTTGTTGATTCACTTCATTTAAGGGGTACATAATGCAATAAATAGGATTGATATATTTACATTTAGCGTAGCATATTTTTTTATATACACATTTTGTTGGGTGATTTTTTCTACGTCAAATACCAGCTGCTTAGAGTTACATTAGTTAAAAGCTGTAGTGCAAGATAGCTTATAGGAAACAAGGTATTCTGTGACTGGGCAGCTGAGCGGAGGGGCGGGCAGAGAGACTGCTTTGAAGTAGAATGCATTTCTCCTGTTGGAGTGACTGGAGTATAGCTATAGCTGTACTCCTGGTACTCAGAAAATTGTAAATAGCAACTAAAAGATAAGATAAGATGAGGCAGGATATATCTCTTGGACATAACTCTTATAAAGAAAATCATTTTACTACTCTTTTAGGTAGTAAAAATGGAGCAATCCATTGCATGGGATCTACACCTTACAATGCTACAAAACAGATATAACATTTTTGGAACTTTAAAGTGTTACTAAACCCAGGACCACCCATTACCTTTATCTGGTCTCCCACAGTAAACAGAACATGGAAATGCAATAGTTTTAGTAAATATAAACTGCTAAATACCTTTTTTGTTCATCAGCAGTTAGAGCAGTCTTGTGACTTCTATCAGTGTCTGGTTAAAGCTTGTATGGGGAGTTTTCATTCTCCTCTGGCTGTCCTATGAGGCTGCAGGACCCCGGGCCCTCTGTCTGAATAGTGCCGATTGGCCCTGTGCTAATCATATGCACTCTCCCAAGAAAAATAAAAAAAAACTCTCTAGCAATACACAACAAACTGAGCATGTGCAGCTTGTCCCCAATGCCCTGTTCTATAAGGAGATGGTGTGGGGAAAGTGGGGGAAGGGGAGGGATAGAGAAGACAGGATCAAACAGCCTTTTTGGGCAATGCAGATGAATAACCCCTTAGGTTCCATGGTGAGTATAACAAGCATACTTTACTGCATATACAGACTGATTTTACTGTTGTGGGTTTAGCAACCAGTTCCAGACCACCCACCACAGATATACTGCTGCAGGGTAGCCGCCCTGCATCGGATCTTGTACATGATCCAACACTTCCGGGTCTGGGGCGCGCATACACACTGCCAGCGACCTGTTCCCAATGTGATTAGACAAAGCGGGAGCTGATCTGCGGGTACCGCCAACACCCACTGATTATTAGGCAGAGAGCCAGAATGGTGATCTGCCTATGAAATAAGGCAGATCACTGTTCTCTCAGTAGGGAAGGCATTAATCCTGTGTTCCTGCTAAGCAGGAACGTGGATCAATGCCTTCCCCTAGTAAAAGCACCTCCCACACAGTGAGAAAACACTGGTTAGGCGTACAGTTAACCCTTTGGTTGCACCTAATGTTTAACCCCTTCCCAGCCAGTGTCATTAGTACAGTTACAGTGCACATTTTTAGCACTGATTATTGTATTGGTGTCACTGGTCACCAAAAAGTGTCAGTTAGTGTCCCGGCTGTCCGCCGCAATATCACAGCCCCTCTGTAAGTCACTGATCGCTGCCATTACTATAATAATAAATATATAAAAATATCCCATAGTTTGTAGATGCTATAACATTTCAGTAAACCAATCAATATATGCTTATTGGAATATTTTTTTTTTACCAAAAATATGTAGCAGAATACATATTGGCCTAAATTGATGAAGACATTAGATTTTTTCTGTGTTTTTATTGGGTATATTTTATAGCAGAAAGTAAAAAATATTGTTTCCTTTCAAAATTGCTGGTCTTTTTTTGTTTATAGCGCAAAAAATGAAAACCCCAGTAGTGACCAAATACCACCAAAAAATAACTATATTTGTGGGAAAAAAAGGACATTGTTTGGGTACAGCTTCGCACGACCACGCAATCGTCAGTCAAGTTAACGCAGTGCCATATCGCAAAAAGTGGCCTGGTCATGAAGGGGGTAAATCTTCTGGAGGTCAAGTGGTTAAGGTCCACTATGGATTTTATTAAGATATGCATCATGCTTATATGTTGCAAAAAATTGTTCTGTGTCTGCAAAGAAAAAACAAAAGCAGCAAGGTTTAAACACACATAAGAACAGGTCATTCTATAGTTGTGTTTATTTACTGTGCAACACAAGTGCAAATACAAATAATACATTTATTTTATTTCAAGATAGCAGGTTGCATAGAGTACTAAGCTTTTGTAAATATCCTTGTCCATAATGCTCATTAGTTTGCAACAAAAACTGCTGTTGATTTCTTTCAAAGAAACAAAAGAAACAAGGGGCATTTGGGTTCGGCAGGTACACATGGAAAGTGACAGCTGAGCAAGTCTAACTGAAACAAGCACGTTTTTTTCTCTCTAATGCTTTTAAGGAAAGGAAACAGCTGGTGGCTGAAGGTTTTAAATGACTAAAACAGGGAACATTCTCAATGCCATTTTCCTAACTCGAAAAAAAAATGAGTGATCGGAGTAGCAGACTGAATGAAACGCTTTACTAGAAAGGTGCTTTGTCATGTACAAGAGTGTGATTTGACATTGGTCATTATTTTGTGTTTTCTATGTCGATTCTTTAATACTAGTAAAAACCTATCCTCACAATGGATATATGACAATAGGAAATTATGACTGTGGCTAGAACAAAGAGACTTTAAAAACCAAAAACAAAAATATAATCTATTGCAGCTTACCAGTTCTTCGATGTTGGTGGCTGCATTTCTTTCCCTTTCTCTGGATTTTTTATTTTATTTACCTGGTGATTATACCAATTATACACTTTCTGTCCTAGGGTGGATGCGCTCACTACACTGTATATCTGAAGGGTGTTGAGTTCCCACCTTAGGACTACAAACACATCTTCTTCTTCACAACTCCTTTACATAGGGGAAGGGGAATTAGTAGTATACAGAAGCTAGGTTTTTTTTAACATTCAATGTTTATTGGGTTTTAAAGTTATACATAAAAAATGTGTTAAAAGTGTAAATGTTGCTGCCTTTATACGTTATAAATGTGCTTAATCATATTATATAAAAAGTGGTATCTCTATAAAGTGCAAAGTGTTCATACATAAGCCCATACACATTTAAGAAATATATAATCTTTAAAAAAGTGCAAAGTGCTCGAAAGTACACCAATCATAAAGTGATCAACAGTTCAATGAATCCAACCTAATAGTCCATGTAGTATCAAAAAATGTGTAGAAATAACGTTCTAAAAAATACAGATAAGTCTTATATTCTTATTTTCCAAAGTGCCATGGGTCAGTTTTTCAAAGTAGAAAAAACATACCTGTGCTCAGATCCCAATAGCTTGTACATGTAATGAACTACCAGGTGCTAAAGGGGTGTGATCACATGTTCCAAATACCAAATTGAGCCTCTGCACACTGCTACCCCTATCCCAGCAAACTATGCAATGTAAAAATCCCTGTTTTACATTGCATAGTTTACTGGGAAGGGTGTAGCAGTGTGCAGAGGGTCAATTTGGTATTTGTAGTGTTCACATGTGGTCACACCCCTTTAGCAGCTGGTAGTTCATTACATGTACAAGCTATTGGGATCTGAGCACAGGTATTTCTTTTTTCTGTTATATACAGGTCAGAGACCAGATCTGAACCTAGTCGCTCTCCCCCATCTTGTGTCTTTATGCCCCAGGTTGGCATGGTGTCCACCGTAACATTTGCAGTGGCAAGGCAGTGAAGGACTGGCCAGAAGAGGGATTACTTTGATGGAGTTGGTCAGCTTACACATGTATTGTAATATATGTGAACTAAATATCCCTGTTTTACATTGCATAGTTTGTTGGGAAGGGTGTAGCAGTGTGCAGAGGGTCCATTTGGTATTTGTAGTTTTTCAAAGTGACTTGTGCAGTAAACAGCATATTCGTATGCAAATAAAGTGGATCAACATGTGCTTCCCTCTTGTTTACACACTCACCAGATAGCAACATCCCTGCAGTGTTAAATCGCATATAAGCAGGTCTGCTTTGTATCCTGATCTCTGGTGGGCAAGACTCCTCAGCGGTATATTAGATCGCCAAGTGGATACATATGGATGGATGGAAAAAACTCTCATAGAGTAAATCCAGTTATAAGTAGTTTATTAAGTCAATCAGCAGTAAACACAGTTTAAGCAAGCTTAAAAATGCACTTCATATGTGCGAAGACTGGAAACAGGTTATTTCCTATTGTCTGGGACAGCGCACGTTTCACAGACCAGTTTTCCTTGACCGGAAGTGACGTGATTGCATACCCAAAACCCAGCCTTAAGCGTTTCGTCATCAGACGTTGTCAGAAGCGGTACCATCTTGGGACACCTTACATCTTTTATAGGTATGCGAGATCGCTACATTAATTCCACCGGCTGCAGTTCCATAAATGCAATAACGCAAAAAGGAAGGTATAAAAACATGTCAATGTTCCAAATCACTCAGCTTTTCTCTAAAAGGAATGAAATGGGCTAGAATTGATCATATTTTATTTAACCACTTGCCGACCGCCAACCGCAGGTTGACGGCGACAAGGTGGTTCGTTATCGCAAATCGCCGTCATACGACGGCGGCTGCGATAACGCGCACTGTGAGCGCGCGCGCGCCGCCGGAGGCGTGCCCGCGCGCTCACTGTGTTCGGGGAGGGCCAGGGAGCGGGTGCGGCGGCTTCGATTGCCGCCGGCTACCCGCGATGGCCCCCCCGGAGCGAATGAGCGGAGGTCCGTGTATGTAAACACGGACCTCCGCTCTGTGTGAGGGGGAAGGGCTGTGATCACAGCCTTCCTTTACGTGAAGGCTGTGATAACTTCCCTTCCCCTGTTAGGGCATCCCCCATACAGTTAGAACACGCCCAGGGAACATAGCTAACCCTTACCCCCCCCCCTGCAGGTTAACCCCTTCACTGCCAATGGCATTTACACAGTAATCAGTGCATTTTTATAGCACTGATCGCTGTATAAATGCCAATGGTCCCAAAAAAGTGTCAAAATGGTCCGACATGTCCGCTGAAATATCGCAGTACCGCAAAAAATCGCAGATCGCCGCCATTTTTAGTAAAAAATAAAAAAAAAATAAAAACCCCAAAAATGAATTCTCATCATCCGTAAACGCGGCCACTTTTGCGCAAACCAATCAATAAACACTGATTGCGATTTTTTTTATCGCAAATATGAGGAAGAATATAAATCGGCCAAAAACGGTGAAAAAAAATGTTTTTTTATAGTTTTTTTTTGGATTTGTATTTTAGCAAAAAGTAAGAAATTTGGGTTTTTTTGCAAAATTGTCGCTCTTCTTTTGTTTATAGCGGCGATCAGAAATGACGCAGAGGTGATCAAATACCACCAAAAGAAAGCTCTGTTTGTGGGAAAAAAAGGACGCAAATTTCGTTTGGGTAAAACGTCGCACGACCGCGCAGTTTTCAGTTAAACCGACGCAGCGCCGAATCGCAAAAAGGGCTCCGGTCCTAAAGCTGGAAATCCTTCCGGGGCTGAAGTGGTTAATAGAAATATAACTAATTATATACATATATATGCAAATGTCTCTGGGCGGCGATCTCACATATACTATAAAAGACGTGAGGTGTACCTAGATAGCACTGCTTACGATGACATCTGATGACGAAACGCGTAAGTTGGAGTTTTTGTATGCAATTACGTCACTTCCGGTCAAGGAAAAGTGGTCTGTGGAATGCACGCCGTCCCAGACAATAGGAAATAACATGTTTCCAGTCTTCGCACTTATGAAGTGTATTTTTAAGCTTGCTTTAAGCTGTTTTTATTGCTGATTGACTTAATAAACTACTCATAACTGGATTTACTCTATGAGAGTTTTTTTCCATCAATCCACATGTATCGACCGGGGTCGGCAAGGTGTCCGTATACGGACACTGGTGTCCGACAAGGGTCTTTGCAGTGTCCGCGGCCACCCATTCTGTGTTCAGATGAATATGCTGTTCTACTCCTCCTCTGCCAGCCGAGAGTGTCCCACCCCTGAGAAATCAGAGCTGTGGCCAGGACAACTCACAGTGGAGCCATTACACATGGTCTAGTGACTAGTGACTCTCTGTCCCCTGTACCTCCCCCATCAGTTTTTCAGCCTCTCTCCTCCAGGCTGCTGCTTGAGTGGGCAGAATGGGGTGTGCCTGACCCCCAAGATCACGCTCGCCTGGAGGGAGGTGTGAGCAGCTGAGTAGACAGAGCCAAGTAAATGTTCCTGGAGGTGAGCTCAGCTAACAATGCATTGTGGATTTACAGGCACCTCTTTACTAAGGGTGCTGAGTTACTGCTGCTTAGCATAGAGGTGCTAGCTGAGAAATGGGGTAGCAACTCTTTGTCATATAGAACAGTGATAATTTGTCCCATGTGCCATGTATGCAATCTCTGCCTGTCCCATGTGCCATGTATGCAATCTCTGCTTGTCCCATGTATGCAATCTCTGCCTGTCCCATGTGCCATGTACGCAATCTCTGCCTGTCCTATGTGGCAAGTATGCAATCTCTGCCTGTCCCACATGGCTTGTATGCAATCTCTGCCTGTCTAGTGTGGCATGTATGCAATCTCTGACTGTCCCATGTGCCATGGAGGCAATCACTGCCTGTCCCATGTGCCATGTATACAATCTCTGACTTTCCCATGTGGCAGGTATGCAATCTCTGCCTGTCCTGCGTGGCATGTATGCAATCTCTGCCTGTCCCGTGTGCCATGTATGCAATCTCTGCCTGTCCCTTGTGGCATGTATGCAATCTCTGCCTGTCCCTTGTGGCATGTATGCAATCTCTGCCTGTCCCATGTGCCATATACGCAATCTCTGCCTGTCCAATGTGCCATGTACGCAAACTCTGCATGTCCTGTGTGCCATGTAGACAATCTCTGACTGTCCTGTGTGCCATGTACGCAATCCCTGCCTGTCCCATGTGCCACGTATGCAATCTATGACTGTCCCATGTGCCCATGTATGCAATCTCTGCCTGTCCCATGTGGCATGTACACAATCTCTGCCTGTCCCGTGTGCCATGTACGCAATCTCTGACTGTCCCGTGTGCTCTGTACGCAATTTCTGCCTGTCCCATGCGGCATGTATGCAGCTCTGACTGTCCCATGTGCCATGTATGCAATCTCTGCCTGTCCTGTGTGGCATGTACACAATCTCTGACTGTCCCTTGCGGCATGTATCCAAACTTCTGCCTGCCCCATGTGACATGTCTGCAATCTATGGCTGTCCCATGTGCCATGTACACAATCTCTGCCTGTTCCGTGTGCCATGTGTGCAATCTCTGACTGTCCCATGTGCCATGTACACAATCTGTGCCTGTCCCGTGTGCCATGTACGCAATCTCTGACTGTCCCATGTGCCATGTATGCAATCTCTGCCTGAGCCGCGTGGCATATATGCAATCTCTGCCTGTCCCATGTGCCATGTACGCAATCTCTGCCTGTCCCATGTGCCATGTATGCAATATCTGCCTGTCCCATGTGCCAAGTACGCAATATCTGCCTGTCCCATGTGGCATGTATGCAATCTCTGACTGTCCCGTGTGCTATGCATGCAATCTCTGCCTGTCCCATGTGCCATGTACGCAATCTCTGCCTGTCCCACGGGCCATTACGCAATTTCTGCCTGTCCCATGTGGCATGTATGCAAACTCTGCCTGTCCCATGTGGCATGTATGCAATCTCTGTCTGTCCCATGTGCCATGTACGCAATCTCTGCCTGTCCCATGTGCCATGTACGCAATCTCTGCCTGTCCTGTATGCCATGTATGCAATCTCTGACTGTCCCGTGTGCCATGTACACAATCTCTGGCTGTCCTATGTGCCATTTAAGCAATTTCTGCCTGTCCCATATGCAATTTACGCAATCTCTGACTGTCCTGTGTGCCATGTACGCAATCCCTCCCTGTCCCATGTGCCACGTATGCAATCTCTGACTGTCCCATGTGCCAGGTTTGCAATCTCTCCCTGTCCCATGTGCGCAATCACTGCCTGTCCCGTGTGCCATGTACGCAATTTCTGCATGTCCCATGCAGCATGTATGCAATCTCTGCCTGTCCGGTGTGCCATGTACGTGATCTCTGACTATCCCTTGTGGCATTTATCCAATCTCTGCCTGCCCCATGTGGTATGTATGCAATCTCTGACTGTCCCATGTGCCATGTAGGCAATTTCTGCCTGTTCCATGTGGCATGTATGCAATCTCTGACTGTCCCATGTGCCATGTACGCAATCTGACTGTTACTTGTGGCATGTATCCAATCTTCTGCCTGCCCTAAGTGGCATGTATGCAATCTGTGCCTGTCCCATGTGCCATGTATGCAATCTCTGACTGTCCTGCGTGCCATGTACGCAATCTCTGCCTGTTCCATGTGCCAAGTACTCAATCTCTGACTGTCCCATGTGCCATGTACGCAATATCTGCCTGTCCCATGTGCCAAGTAAGCAATCTCTGACTGTCCCATGTGGCATGTGTGCAATCTCTGACTGTCCCGTGTGGCATGTATGCAATCTCTGACTGTCCCGTGTGCTATGCTTGCAATCTCTGACTGTCCCATATGCCCTGTATGCAATCTCTGCCTGTCCCTTGTGCCATGTACACAATCTCTGCCTGTCCCATGTGCCATGTATGCAATCTCTGCCTGTCCCATGTGGCATGTATGCAATCTCTGCCTGTCCCATGTGGCATGTATGGAATCTCTGCCTGTCCCATGTGCCATGTATGCGATCTCTGACTGTCCCGTGTGCCATGTACACAATCTTTGCCTGTCCTATGTGCCATTTACGCAATTTCTGCCTGTCCCATATGCCATTTACGCAATCTCTGACTGTCCTGTGTGCCATGTACGCAATCCCTCCCTGTCCCATGTGGCAGGTATGCAATCTCTGACTGTCCCATGTGCCATGTTTGCAATCTCTCCCCGTCCCATGTGCGCAATCACTGCCTGTCCCGTGTGCCATGTACGCAATCTCTGACTGTCCCGTGTGCCCTGTACGCAATTTCTGCATGTCCCATGCAGCATGTATGCAATCTCTGCCTGTCCGGTGTGCCATGTACGTGATCTCTGACTATCCCTTGTGGCATTTATCCAATCTCTGCCTGCCCCATGTGGTATGTATGCAATCTCTGACTGTCCCATGTGCCATATAGGCAATTTCTGCCTGTTCCGTGTGGCATGAATGCAATCTCTGACTGTCCCATGTGCCATGTACGCAATCTGACTGTTACTTGTGGCATGTATCCAATCTTCTGCCTGCCCTAAGTGGCATGTATGCAATCTGTGCCTATCCCATGTGCCATGTATGCAATCTCTGACTGTCCTGTGTGCCATGTACGCAATCTCTGCCTGTTCCATGTGCCAAGTACGCAATCTCTGACTGTCCCATGTGCCATGTACACAATATCTGCCTGTCCCATGTGCCAAGTAAGCAATCTCTGACTGCCCCATGTGGCATGTGTGCAATCTCTGACTGTCCCGTGTGGCATGTATGCAATCTCTGACTGTCCCGTGTGCTATGCTTGCAATCTCTGACTGTCCCATATGCCCTGTATGCAATCTCTGCCTGTCCCATGTGCCATGTACGCAATCTCTGCCTGTCCCATGTGCCATGTACGCAATCTCTGCCTGCCCCATGTGGCATGTATGCAATCTCTGCCTGTCCCATGTGGCATGTATGCAATCTCTGCCTGTTCCATGTGCCATGTATGCAATCTCTGACTGTCCCGTGTGCCATGTACACAATCTTTGCCTGTCCTATGTGCCATTTATGCAATTTCTGCCTGTCCCATATGCCATTTACGCAATCTCTGACTGTGCCTGGTGCCATGTATGCAATCTCTGCCTGTCCCATGTGGCATGTATGCATTCTCTGACTGTCCTGTTTGCCATGCATGCAATCTCTGCCTGTCCCATGTGCTATGTATGCAATCTCATACCACAAGCAGTCTTTATATAAATGTTATTTTAAACTTATTTGTACTTGTAGAACTAAAGAGTATACAGAGTGTTTTTTGATGGTTTTAATTTGAAATGTACTGTGGTTTCCTTCACTAAGATCTGTACTTTGGAAAATGTCCGCCACAGCCTTGGTCCGTGCCTATCCCTGGTATCAATTTGGTGATCTATTATACTGCTGAGGAGTTTTGCCCACCGGAGATCAGGATACAAGGCAGACCAAGAGAGGAGCACGCATGGATCCACTATTTGCATAAAAATATGCTGTTTACTGACACATGGCACTTTGGAATTCAGGATATAAGACCTATCTGTATTTTTCAGATTTTTTTTCTACACATTTTTTGATACTACATGGACTATTAGGTTGGATTCATTGAACTGTTGATCACTTTATGATTGGTGCACTTTTGAGCACTTTGCACTTTTTTAGAGATTATATATGTGTGTGGACTTATGTATGAACACTTTGCACTTTATAGACATACCACTTTTTATATAATATGATTATGCACATTTATAACTTATAAAGGCAGAGCCATTAACCCTTGTAACACATTTTTTCTAATACACTACTCCACCTAATGGAGGATATAGGGGAGGCAGCAGTCTTATATATACACACCCTTTTCATATACTGATTATCTAAGCGCAGAAACCATATAATCTTATTAAGGTTATACATGTTTTATACAGAGTAAGGGACCTAGAGCAGCATGGTTAAAAACAGACCACTCAGTAAAGGCATAATGTGCAGCACATCAGTAATGACTAAATAGAAATTGTATAGTAAGGAAACCGCATTTATACCATACTCATAAAATGCATCAGACACTGTCAACCATGTCATTGGGATCCATGGACTCCACATCTGATTACATTTAGAGATAGAACCTGTTCTAAGAGCTATACCTTTTTCATAGTGTTAGGTTAGGTTTACAAGAGCCACCATCTCAGACATATTGAGTGTTTGTGCAGAGCTCTAGAGTCCAGTGATGAGCATCTTAGCGGACATGAGAATAATGATTACAATGCTGTGGAAATGTATGGGTAGGTTTTTGATGCCTTGGTGTAGTAAAGCTAGTGCTGGGTCAGGTTTAGTAAGAATCCCAGTGATTTGGGAAATAAGGTGGAAGACTTTATTCCAGTAGCTAATGAGGCCCTTGCAAGCCCAAAATATGCATGAAAGAGTGCCAATATGTCCTTATCCCCTCAACTAAAAGGTTGAGTTCTCAGGAGAAAACTTTGCCAAACGGTATGGAGTTAAATACCAGGGGGGTAAAATCTTTTGAGACATTTGCCAGTGGTGGATACAATTTATCCCCTATGGAATCATTCCACTCTCACAGCCTCTATCTTGCTACTCCTATGGGCGACTTTTGCCCATAGGAGAGCGTTCGTGTCGATGGGGCGTATGCGCGTGGCGTCCCTCCGGCATGCGCGCATGGTGGTTCGGCTGGCGCATTCGCATTGGGGAGGTGTTGCGCGTGCACGGCTCGGGAGGCCAGTGTGCATCACACAATCACCTGTGTTGCTGTCTCCCTCCCTGTCGGCTACAATTGATTATATTGATCACAGCTGACTGTGGGAGAGTTTGCACAGATATTTAGCCACAATTGCAGCCATCCACCCAGTCATTCCCCTGGGATGTGCATGGCATGAGGACCTGTATTTCCACTTGTTTAAAATTCGAGTTCGATTCCCGGCCAATTCACCATTTTTTTGGAGATTTTTTCTTAGATGACAGCACCTTTATTTCTGATCAAATAGGAAAGTAATATATTTATTCAATTATGTTGTTACAACTGATTATATAGACACACTCTGAACCCTGCTCTGGCCCTATGGTTTTTAGGGGTTTTTAGGCAGCGCCATTTTTTGTGCAGTACCATTATTACAGATATATTTTACTATCTTCTCAATCTTCGTTATTATTATTTTTTGATGCAGTCAGTAAATCACGCAATATAATTAGATAAACATCTCCCTTTTATCCTTCTGTACTCATAGGCGATAATTTAATATATTTAATATATATACTGCTGTTTTTAGCAGAGGAATTATATACTTTATTATTCCTTGTTTCTTACTTTTCAGTCTAGGCGTCCATTGTTATTTTTTGGGAACGCAATATTCCCTTTATTTCTTGTTCGGCTTTGGTCAATAAAGTCACGGGTATGATGGATATGAATAATTTACCACAGTGATTACATCACCTCACATGCATTCTCGCATTTAAAACTTTGATTACAAAACTACACTCTGTTTGCATTTTCAGGTTTTTGTGCACGCTATTTGACCGCAGTGTGCCCACTGCCCAATCTGGAGGCTTTTTAGAAAGAGATCCACATGATATATATATACAACTAACATAATTGATACGCCATATGATCCAGATGCATACCATATTAGGCATGGAAGTATAAATAACCAAGACATGGTCCCATGTGTTTTCATATACAATGGGTACGGAAAGTATTCAGACCCCTTAAATTTTTCACTGTTTGTTATATTGCAGCCATTTGCTAAAATCATTTAAGTTCATTTTTTTCCCTCATTAATGTACACACAGCACCCCATATTGACAGAAAAACACAGAATTGTTGACATTTTTTCAGATTTATTAAAAAAGAGAAACTGAAATATCACATGGTCCTATGTATTCAGACCCTTTTGCTCAGTATTTAGTAGAAGCACCCTCTTGATCTAATACAGCCATGAGTCTTTTTGGGAAAGATGCAATTAGTTTTTCACACCTGGATTTGGGGATCCTCTGCCATTCCTCCTTGCAGATCCTCTCCAGTCCTGTCAGGTTGGATGGTGAATATTGGTGGACAGCCATTTTAGGTCTCTCCAGAGGTGCTCAATTGGGTTTAAGTCAGGGCTCTGTTTGGGCCATTCAAGAACAGTCACGGAGTTGTTGTGAAGCCACTCCTTCGTTATTGTAGCTGTGTGCTTAGGGTCATTGTCTTGTTGGAAGGTAAACCTTAGGCCCAGTCTGAGGTCCTGAACACTCCGGAGAAGGTTTTCGTCCAGGATATCCCTGTACTTGGCTGCATTCATCTTTCCCTTGATTACAACCAGTCATCCTGTCCCTGCAGCTGAAAAACACCCCCACAGCATGATGCTGCCACCACCATGCTTCACTGTTGGGACTGTATTGGACAGGTGATGAGCAGTGCCTGGTTTTCTCCACTCATACCGCTTAGAATTAAGGCCAAAAAATTCTATCTTGGTCTCATCAGACCAGAGAATCTTATTTCTCACCATCTTGCAGTCCTTCAGGTATTTTTTTAGCAAACTCCATGCGGGCTTTCATGTGTCTTGCACTAAGGAAAGGCTTCCGTCGGGCCACTCTGCCATAAAGCCCCATCTGGTGGAGGGCTGCAGTGATGGTTGACTTTCTCCCATCTCCCGACTGCATCTCTGGAGCTCAGCCACAGTGATCTTTGGGTCCTTCTTTACCTCTCTCACCAAGGCTCTTCTCCCCCTATAGCTCAGTTTGGCAGGACAGCCAGCTCTAGGAAGGGTTCTGGTCGTCCCAAACGTCTTCCATTTAAGGATTATGGAGGCCACTGTGCTCTTAGGAACCTTAAGTGCAGCAGAAATGTTTTTGTAACCTTGGCCAGATCTGTGTCTTGCCACAGTACTATCTCTGAGCTCTTCAGGCAGTTCCTTTGACCTCATGATTCTCATTTGCTCTGACATGCACTGTGATCTGTAAGGTCTTATATAGACAGGGCTGTGGCTTTCCTAATCAAGTCCAATCAGTATAATCAAACATAGCTGGACTCAAATGAAGGTGTAGAACCATCTCAAGGATGATCAGAAGAAATGGACAGCACCTGAGTTAAATATGAGTGTCACAGCAAAGGGTCTGAATACTTAGGACCATGTGATATTTCAGTTTTTCTTTTTTAATAAATCTGCAAAAATGTCAACAATTCTGTGTTTTTCTGTCAATATGGGGTGCTGTGTGTACATTAATGAGGAAAATAAATGAACTTAAATGATTTTAGCAAATGGCTGCAATATAACAAATTGTGAAAAATTTAAGGGGGTCTGAATACTTTCCGTACCCACTGTATTTTTAATCATTTTTGGAATGTCATTCACTACATCCTGGAGTTTTGTGTAAGTTAATGCTACCAATGCCACATTGACCAGACACATGTTTTCAGAAAATTATATTCCATAATGAGATGTTACAACTTTAATGTTTACTGACTTTTTGATATTTGATATTTACAGTACAGATGTATGACCAACCTTTGAATACCCCTGAGGAAAGAGAAACATATGCTCTGAAATGTCGGGTGGAGGAATTTCATACCTGATATTGGTGTATTTACAGCATGTCACAAAAGTGAGTACACCCTTCACATTTTTGTAAATATTTTATTATATCTCTTAATGTTACAACACTGAAGAAATGATGCTTTGCTACAATGTAAAGTAGTGAGTGTACAGCTTGTATAACAGTGTAACTTTGCTGTCTCCTCAAAGTAATTCAACACACAGCCATTAATGTCTAAACCGCTGGCAACAAAAGTCAGTACACCCCTAAGTGAAAATGTCCAAATTGGGCCCAAAATGACAATATTTTGTGTGGCCACCATTATTTTCCAGCACTGCCTTAACCCTCTTGGGCATGGAGTTCTCCAAACCTTCACAGGTTGCCACTGGGGTCCTCTTCCACTAATCCATGATGACATCATGAAGCTGGTGGATGTTAGAGACCTTCACCTTCCATTTGAGGATACCCCACAGATGCTCAATAGGGCTTAGGTCTGGAGACATGCTTGGCCAGTCCATCACCTTTACCCTCAGCTTCTTTAGAAAGGCAGTGGTTGTCTTTGGAGGTGTGTTTGGGGTCATTATCATGTTGAGATAGCGCTCTGCGGCCCAGTCTCCGAAGGGAGGGTATCATGTTCTGCTTCAGTATGTCATTACATGTTGGCATTCATGGTTCCCTCAATGACCTGTAGCTCCCCAGTGCCGGAAGCACTCATGCAGCCCCAGACCATGACATTCCCACCATCATGCTTGACTGTTAACAAGACACACTTGTGATAAACGCAGGTATCAGATCGCTGCCCTCCTCACCGACAGGTGATCGAGGACCCCTCTGATCTAATACTGTGCTTGTCACAAACGTAACAATGCCACTCTCAGCTGCTTTCAGCACAAAGATTTCCCAGTTTGTGGTGTCACCGTCTAAATGCCAGCCGCCTGAGAGTGTTTGTTACCGGGCTAATTCAAATAATTAACCCTTTCACTGCCACCACCTCTATTGGAGCCAGAGGAGCTCAAACTTTCAGCAATACCAGTATTTCAGAATAACCATCTGTAACACACGCTGTCACCACAGACAGGTATATCCAGATGTGTTATTTTAAAACCAGTATCGCTCTTCAAAGGAACAAATCTGTGATAGTTGCATTAAGAGTAGTGTTGAGCGAACCCGGACTGTAACGTTCGGGTCCGTACCGAACTTTTGGGTGTCCGGGGCACGGACCCGGACCCGGACATTTCAAAAATCGTTTCGGGCTCGGTCCGGGGTTCTGCTATTTTACTCCACGTGTTGAGAAGCTGCAGGGCAGCCAATCAACAAGCGTTTCACTGGTTTGCCCTTAGAAGCCATCACAGCCATGCCTACCAATGGCATGGCTGTGATTAGCTAGTGCATCATGTGACCCAGCCTCTTTATAAGCTGGAGTCACGTAGTGCTGCAGTCACATGCTCTTGGGTTAGTGTAGGGAAAGGAAGCTGACAGCGTGAGGGAGAGAATAGAGACATTTTAAGACCTGATCCTGCATCCTGAGATATATTACTTTACTACTGCTGTCTGTGCTGTTGCTCTGAGGACAGATAGCAGAAATTAGAGATTTCACATACCGCTGCTTTGAGTTGCAGATCAAACTCTGCTTAAAACAACGATCGCTACGATCGTGCTCAACGATCAGATTGTTGGAGGAATTTGAGATTTCAAATACTGCTGCTTTGAGTTGCAGATCAAACTCTGCATAAAACGATCGCCACGATCGTGCTCAACGATCAGATTGTTGGGGGAATTTGAGATTTCAAATACTGCTGCTTAGAGTTGGAGATTGCAAATTAAACTCTGTCTAACGAAACGATCGTACGTTCGTACACAACGATCAGATTGTGGGATCGTACACAACGATCAGATTGTGGGATCGTACACAACGATCAGATTGTGGGAGTAATTTGAGATTTCACATACTGCTGCTTTGAGTGATCTGACTGCACTAGGTAGAGGCTTCTGCTTAGAGGGACAGATTCTTGTTCCAAAACCATTGCCAACTCCTATAGGGCCAGCTGTTGCTGTTAGTGACACATTATTTTTCAAAAATCATCTCCATCTCCTAGTTCAAAAGGGAGAGTTCCCAGGTGTTGCTTAGAGGGACAGATTCTTGTTCCAAAACCATTGCCTACTCCTAAAGGGCCAGCTGTTGCTGTGAGTGACACATTATTGTTCAAAAATCATCTCCTAGTTAAAAGGGGAAAGTTTCCAGGTGTTGCTTAGAGGGACAGATTCTTGTTCCAAACCCATTGCCTACTCCTATAGGGCAATGTCGTTGTCGACCGGGATATCCTCATCCGTTACCCAAACCTTGTTC
>BLSH010390195.1:1261697-1285702 GCA_018402905.1 Glandirana rugosa
AGATCCATAACACGGAGGAAACTTGTAGACGCCAGAAGAGGAGCCAGACCCACCGGAGACAGGAGACCAGGCTATGTGAAGTGATCGGTGTGGAAATTTCCCGGATTACCCTGATGTTCCTGGCCGGATGTCCCTCAGTGACCCCAAGGCGTGTTAACTTCTAAATTCTGGTAAGCCTCCACTCGGATAAAAGTTGGAGTCCCTTTTTACTCTTTCACATTCAATACTCACCTTGAAGTGTCACCAATTATTGAAGATTCATCACCTGGATTCAGCACTTGGATTTCCATTCTAACCAATGGACACTTTGCACTTTATGCACTTATAATCATTACTGTTTATTTTCAAATGATTTTTAATGCTTAATTATATTTATGCACTGCACTTTGTACCAAGAAATATATTCATCATATTGCACACACAGCTTCTATCTATACAAATATTGTCATAATAGACGTATCATCATGTGACAACTGTCATACATTCAGCTCAGCGCTACCACCACAAATATATTACTTATTCTTGCGATTTTGTTTGGTCGATAGAGGTGGCTGCTTGCTGTTCCCACTTCATTTATTGGGCTTAGCGCGAAAAAAACCCCCCTAAATATTGCGTTATATTTAAATGCTCTTATAAGCTGTGGTAACTGGGTCATGCATTGTTCAGTCAATATTTTCCAGATATTGTCAAAGCGAGAACCTGTTGAAGAATTAAAGTCTAGTAGTCGTTCAAAGGTTTAGTTCCATTGGACTAGTATTTTTAAATCAGAAACATTGATAGAATTAGTTTTCTTTCAGTTCCGTAAAACCAAGGTACGAGCAGCTAATAACACATGTGTGACAACCGGTCTGGAGTTTGTGGGAAATTTTTCAGTGCCAACATGGAGTATGGCAAGTTCAGGTTTTGGTTGTGTTATGACTCCTGTAAGTGAGGAAATTAGTTGGAATGTTTGGTTCCAGAAACTTTTTAGGTTCGGGCATCCCAAAAAGTGTGCATGAGGCTACCTATCTGCCCACAGTTCCACCAGCATAGTTGGGATGTATCAGGGAACATATTAGCCAGTCTATGTGGAGTATATTGCCACCTGTTGTGTATTTTGAGCATCATTTTCCAATGACTGATACAATGAGTAGCTTTGAAAATTTCTCTAAATGCCGATCTCCATTATTTCTCTGTAAATTTGGAGTTTAATTCCAGGTCCCATTTACTGAGCGCTTTGTTTTTTCGAAAAATATTTTTTCCTTGTATATAGGTATAAAAGAGTGCCACGTGTTTTGAGGAATATGTAACTCTGGTAAGGGGTGCGATCTTAAGAAGTGAAAAATGCGAACACTAGAAAAATGTAAGTGTCGTGGTAGGTTGTATTCTGTTATCAACTGCTCGACACTCTTAGGCCCGGAACTGTGATGGAAATCTTGGATCTTGCTAATTCTGTGCTTTAAAAAAGGTTTTGTAGACATCATAGGAATTTTGGCATCTATTACGTATAGTGGGAGTTGGTATTCTATTTTTGAGGCTTCGGTAGCACTATGGCTCTATAAGAACCTCTATGGATAGAGGGGGAGAGATCACCCGTGCCCCATGGCTGCCATGCATCTGCTACTAGGAAGGCCCTCAGATCTTTCATTGGAGCCAAGGATCTCTCCATCTCTACCCAAAGGGGTACATTATCCTTGTTAAACCACCATTTTAATTGGTCAAGCCTGACAGCCCACAGGTAGTCACAAATATCTGGTAATCCAGCCCCTCCTGATTTTTTGTTCATTATGAGGTTTGAGCAGGGGCACCTCACCCTTTTCCCTCCCCATATAAATTTCCACATGAAATTCGACAGGGTTTGAGGTAGTGGGATGAGATGGGTGTAGGTAGAACTCGGTAAATGTAGAGTATTTGGGGTAAAAGTACCATCTTAAAAGCTGCTACACTTCCCATCCAAGATATTTCTTTTTTGGATAAGTCTCTCAATTGGTTTTCTATTTTGGCTATTAGAGGATTAAAGTTGGCTTAAACTATGGAAGATGTAGTTGATGTCAGGGTTATTCCTAAATATGGGATGCCCTGGTCTGTCCATTTTATAGGGTAAAGTTTGCTTGAGTTTTCATCTGGTGGACTTTTGTACTCCCAAGCTTAGAATGAGCGATTTGTTGAAATTTTACCCTGCAGTAAGAAATGTGCCCAAACTTTGTCAATATACATGAGCATGCAGAAGGGGTGTGAGTGGGTTTGTTAAGAGAAGTATAACATCATCCAAAAATAAATTGATGACATGGGAGTTAGGTTTAAGGTAGAAACCAGTGATCGCTGGATGTGTTCGGATTGCTTCAGCGAGGGGTTCTATCATTAAGTTAAAGATGTAGGGTGATAGAGGGCAACCCTGTCGAGTCCCATTAGGGGTCAAAGGGCTTGGAAAGAAGCCCAGAGGTATATGCCTGCACAGTAGGACAAGAATATAAGGCAAGCACAGCGTTGATGATTGATCCTTGGAACCCATACCTGGTGAGAACCATTGACGTATATCCCCAATGGACCCTATTGAACGCCTTCTCTGCTTCTATAGAGAGTAGCAGAGAAGGCGTTCGGGATCTCTCTGCATAATGTATAATATTCAATATTCTCCTTGTCACATCCGAGGTCTGGCTCCCCTTCACAAAACCCATCTGGTTGCACCGTATCAGTGACGGGATGATTCCAGTCAATCGCCCCGCTAAAAGTTTTGCATATGTCTTGATGTCAGAATTTAGTAGTGAAATCGGCCTGAAATTTGCCGGTGTTGTGGGGTCTTTCCCTGGTTTTGGCAATGTAATAATGTATGCCCTCAGCATCTCAGGAGGAAAAGATGAGGTTATTGCGGCCTTAGTAAATATCTTTTGCACGTATGGGGATAGGGCGTCACTAAATATCTTGTGGTATTTATTAGTGAAGCTGTCTGTGCCAGGTGACTTGATGGTTTTCTCTATTTTTATTGTTGTGAATAGGGTGTTTAATAGTTCAAGATGAGCTTTAGATAAGGAAGGTTTTTTTATTTTTAAATTGTCAAAAACGCTCCGTGTTTTTATATCTTTTTGGTAAATGAGTAGGGGTATAATGTACAGAGCCTCCCTTCCCCAAATCTCTCTCCCATGTTGAGGGCATGTGGCCTTGTATGGTTCAGGAAAGGGGGGCACTCGCTCGCTCCCCCCCCCCCTTTCCTGGCCTGCAAGGCTGTATGCTCGGATAAGGGTCTGGCATGGATTTTGGGGGGGGGGGGGCTGGCCATTTTTTAAAAAAACTTTTTTTTTCAGCATTATTTTGGATCCTGTGCTTTGTATGATTACAATATTGAATAGATAGCATGACCTGCTATGATTGATTGTCTTGGGCTACTGAGCAATAAATCCTAAATTTAGCTTATTCTCTCCCCACCATATGGCCCAACCCTCTTATAACACCCCAGTATTAATTCTGGTTAAAAAAAAAGTCTGTATACATATATTTTTTTTCCATTAGTCTGATCATGGGGTCTCCTCTTTTGTAAGCAGTGGTGGGTGGTTCTCCAAATGCTGCAGAGAGTCGTGCTCAAGTTATGATGTGGCACCACTCTCTGCAGCGTTCTCATGTGAGCCCAGATCATCTGGATAAATTAACCCTCTGGGTGAGTCCTTAATGGATTGGGTTCACAGAAAGTGAATTAAATGAGGCTGGACAGGAAGTGACAGGAAAACTCCCCAACAGGACACAGAACGTAAAAAGGAAACTAACATGGGTTTTAACTATTCTATACTCTATCTAAAACTAAACAGAAACAGAAGTGTTTGGCTAAACATTCTTTAACAACTTTAAGTTTGAATGGATTCCTGCAGTTACTACATGTTTTTGCCCAGAGATCCAAAGAGCAGATTAATCCAATGCACCTCCGAGTAGTCAGAATTCCCATAGTTCTATATTTCCCCAAAGCCTTCTTTATTCCTTGCACAGGTTTCATAGGAAGTTGTTTAACAAAATAAGTCAATTTGTCATAAAAATAAATTGCCTATCCCTCAGGTATAAAGAATATATATGCATAGATCCTGGTTCTTCTGGCTCCCCAGAGAAAGGTGCTACTCCTAAAAGAGCACACAGTACATCTTAAAACATGCTATTGCAATCTTAACATTTATGTTTTCTTTTTAGAACTAAAAATGTAGAATGCTATATCTATTAAAGACAACACAATTTGGAAGGAGATGCACTTGGGGAAAAGAAAGCAGGATTCATCTACAATGACAAAAAATGGAAATTATAATACCCAAATAGAGTATAGTAGATTATACTCAAATGGTAAAATAATTATACTACTGACACAATGTTATGCAGTGTATTTAGTAAAAATCTGTAAGATGCATTACCTCCATTTGTACTGACACATTAATTTATTTTATATGTTCTTTTGTCCTATATCTTCTACATTTTGTCCTAATCTTTACCTTTCCTTCTGACATTTATTCCTTTTTGTTAGTGGAAGGGCAATCCACTGAAATATAAATTAATCTATTTTTTTTCTGGCTTTTTTGTAGGATAACATATTGACCTCACAAATCTATAGTCTGGCATTTTTCTCTATACAGACCAAGCCATGGCAGTCCTTAAACACCTATGAACATGGGCTTACATATAAGCCCATGTTTACATAGATGTTTATTATGGTCCATGCAAAAGGAAGAAGGGTGCAAAGAGTTATAGAGGAGAGCTCACCAGTCTATGTCTTCAGGGGGCAACCGTGGTTCCCTATCCTAGCAATCTACAGTATATTCTATTTGTATGATCTTATGTTTAGTTTATTAATTCATATCAATATTTTTCACCAACATTGGTAATTCAATTTATTGTTCAGGTATCTACCTGGCTGGTACAAAGGACTTAGAGATAATCCAAATAGTAGATGGTAGATAAACTTCACTTAATTCATCTAATTTTAATTTAATTTATCTTTTCATATAGCTTTACTAAAGCTGTTAGCCACCAATTCACTCTTTTTATTGTTGCCAGTTAGTGAACTGAGTGGGTGTGCATTCATGACCTCACGCACCAAAACCTCACTCACCAAAATGTAATCATGAATACATTAAGTGTGTGTACATTTTAGAAGATTTTATACTGCTACAAACACCACTGCTGCAAACACCATGTTAGAGTCGTTTCTGTCAGATGGGAATGTGGGAAAATGTGTACAAAAATTCTCAGAACATTTGTTTGTCATTCAAAAGATTTTGTTTGCTTTAAACATTGGATGATTTTGGAATGAATGGACTTTAGAAAACAAAAACCACATACACTGTTAGAAATGTGTTTGTTCGAGAAAAAAATTCCATCCCACTCCTTCAAATTTTCTTGTCACTGTGGTCGAAAACAAATGTCGATTTGATGCACTAACAATTAGAAAAACAAACTAACTTTCTTAGATATTTTCCCATCTATGGCCAACTTACAGCCATGTACACACTACAGTTTTTTTTTTTTTTTTTGTTCAATCCAGTGTGTTGCACAAAAAAAAGTGTCAGCTCTGGTCAGAGCCACTGTACTAACCATGCAAGGTTAGTTCAGCGATCTCCCCCGCTGAGCTGTTGTTTTCTGACAAGGGGACGGCCCTCCCTCCAGAGCACTCCTATCAGTGCTCTCTTCCATTGGCTGAGAGTGCTGATCAGGAGCTGGTCGGCTGCTGGTTTTCCAGCATGCACGTCCGACAGACCGACAGGCCGAATGTTGTTTTTTTCTTTTTACATTCGGCCCATGTGTACGGGGCTTTATGCTACAGTTTGGTGATAAGACTGACACTCTGTCCAACAGGCACATTAGTGGTGGTGGAACTGATAGTGATTACAAATAATCCAAGGAGCAGGAGGGGCAGTTTAACATAGAAAATTAAAGGAGTGGACTGGACAATTTGCAGTAGGTGTAGAAGTTTCATGTTTACTCATATGAATTACAACATTTTATTGATTATAAAGACAGCCATTGATAAAGAGATTTTCCTTCATTTTTAAGGCTGCATATTCAATCATAAAGAAAATGCCCAAAACATGCAATTTTTGTAGTATCCTAATGCATGGTATCTCTCATTTCCTAAAAGATGCTTCATCTGATTATCCCATGTGATGATCAAATCTGTTGCATCACTTGGGATAATTAAAAAGTGTGTGAAATGGAAAAGCTGCTTTGTCCCTTGTCTTGACATTGCTGAATGCTAAGCCTATTAAATACATAGTTTTGGAGAAGACTATAAGTAGGTTATGTCATCTGTCTGAAAATAGTTTTAAGTTGAGGTCAGCAAGTTAAATATTTTCAAAACATTTTTTGTTATGTGCTATTCATTATAATGAATGACCATGCTTTCACTCTACTCAACTGTATAATTAAAAAATATATATATATATATATTTATTTTTTTATATAGCATAATGGTTGATCAAGCTAAACTCAAATCTATGTTTTTTTGAGTCAGATAAAATACACATGGGTTTGCCATTGCTAACCATATTGCCTAGTTGTTATTCTGACCCACTACTTTCACGGTTGCAGAGCAAATCTGTAGATCAGGAAAAGACAGAGAAAAGTCTAAATCAATATTTGCATACAGGCAGTCCCCGGGTTGCAAACAAGATAAGGTCTGTAGGTTTGTTCTTAACCGGTTCTCAACCGGCTTGCATACATTTACTGCTGCAGATTGGCTCTGTGGTGTGAATCGCTGTCTTTAAACGGCGGCTCGTGCGTGTGCAGTAGCGGGCGGGATCATGCCGCCTTGGTGCGCTCTCTTGCCCACTGCACTCTGCAGAGTTGCAGCAGCGGCTCGGGTGGACTCTATCTCCAATGGCGAGCCGCGATTGCTTGATAGAACACAAAAACGGGGAACAACCAATATGTAAACATGGCAGTTCCCCGCTCTGTCAGGCAGCATGTCAGAGATCTACTGATCCCTGTACTTGGGATCAGTTAGATCTCTGGTGCCCCTGAAAGCCCAGCCCCCTCAAAGTTATAACACACCCAGGGAACACAGTTAACCCCTAGATCACCCCAACCAGGTTAAACCCTTCACTGCCAATGACATTTATACAGTAATTAGTGGATATTTAAATATCTGATCGCTGTATAAATGTCAGGTCCCAAAAAAATGTCACAAATGTCCGACATGTCCGCCCCAATATCAAAGTCCCGATAAAAATTGCAGATCGCCACCATTACTAGTAAAAACAAATGTAAAAATGCCAGAAATAAATTCTCATGGTTTGTAAGCGTGGCAAATTTTGCGCAAACCAATCAAACGCTGATTGTGATTATTTTTACCAAAAATATGAGGAAGAACATAAATTGGCCAAAACCGATGAATACATTTTGTTTTTGTTTTTTTGTTCGATATGTATTTTAGCAAAAAGTAAGAAATATTGTTTTTTTTTGCAAAATTGACATTTTTTTTGTTTATAGCGGTGATCAGAAATGACGCAGAGATGATCAAATACCACCAAAAGAAAGCTCTATTTGTAGTAAAAAAAAGGACGCAAATTTTGTTTGGGTACAACATCGCATAACTATGCAATTGTCATTTAAATTGATGCAGTGCCGAATCCCAAAACGTGCTCTGGTCCAAACATGGGAAATCCTTCTGGGGCTGAAGTGGTTAAGTTGAATTTGTTTGTAAGTTGGAACAAGTACATTTTTTAAGTGTAACTCCAGCCAAAAAAATAATTTTTACATTTTTTGGATAGCATAGGGAAGCTATGAATGATGGCAGGTGATGCCATCATCAGAAGGCATCATTTGGTTATTAAAGGGCAGCTAGCAATCTTTTTTTAATAAGCTATCATGACACACCCTGTGTGTCTCTTGCAGCATCTCCCCCGAGAACCACATTGCAGCTGTTTTATTATTATTTAAAAAAACAATGACAAGATTATATTGAACAGTGATGCATTTCAAAAGGATAGCATTGTTAATTTTTACCAGGAAAATAAACATATATTTTTATTTTTAAAATAAAGGGCTTTGTTTTTCCTGTAATATCGTCTCAGCAACATCCTTAGTTTTGTGGAGTCCAGCACTAGCATGCAGATTTATTAATTATAAGCAAACGCCAGTAAATCGTGCCTCCGGAGGAAGCACAATTAATAGAGTCTGACATCTTTATAAGCCAACATTGAACTTAAACTCCACAGCCGTCTGTAGCTCAGTAGGAAAACAGCAAGCAGGTGGTACAGGCCTGGTAGTTTTCTTAAACAGATTATAAAAGGGTAGCCTTAACAATACCTTTAGGAACAAACCTATAAAAGCAAGGGGTGTAAAATAAACAGATCTGAACATTAAATCCAGAAGCCTATGAATCTTTAGGTAGAATCAAAATATTCCCTTCTGAACTAAGTATACACATACAGCTGCATTGAATTCCTGTTTGTGAACTGGGAATTTTCCACCTAATACCAAATTTCCACAAAAACATTGAGTGGAGAAATATATTTAACCAGGCTGTTTTTAACATGTACAGCAGAGTATAACAACTGGGTACAATAAATAAATAAGTAAATCACTTTTGCATTTGGATATTCACAATGTAATGCTGGAAAACCTTGAAGCCATATCTAAGAGAAAAAAATATATAATTTTACCAAAAGCATTTTCCTGTGTTAATCTCTCCCTGTAGTCCTTTTATCTTCACTCAAACAAATTTATAGTCACTACATGCTGTACTCAAAGAGGGAAATCAACACATTTGTTGAATAACTAATGTGTGAAGATTGATTACGGCTTTAATCAAAAGTATATTATTTATAGTGAACACATACTTATTATTGAACTCATTTTTTAAGTGACTTGCATATTTTTAAATGCTTGTTCCATTTTTCCATATTTTTTGTTTTGTTAAGTATGGAGGTGTGTAGAGTAACCATTAGAAGGAGCTCTACAGTTACCTTATTAAATGTCTATGTTTAAAGCAGAGCTAAGCTTTCCATTTTTTCATGCGAAAATGAATGATGCGGGGTGGAGGCGTATGTGTTTAGCTCCTGAGCCTATCCAGGAGGCTGCCGGCTGCTAGGCCTAGTCGAGGCCTATCCGGATGCTGAAGCTGCACAGTTCTTTGAAAGCTGACAGAGGGAGGATGTCCTTGGATTCGGTCTGATACTGCAGTGGCAAAGTGTCGCTTGGAGGTTGGCAGAGAAAGGGCTACAACTGTCCCGGGACATGGTGTGAGTACAGATCTGTGAGAGGATCCTTGAGACTGTGTTGCTAGAATTTCCCCTGCCCTCATATCAGCTTAATTGAGTGTGCCAGCTAGATAGGAGACACTGGAGAGTGTCTTGAAGAACAGAGTCCAGATTCTGTCCTTACTGCTTAACAAGGGACCTGTTCTGCTAAAGTCAGCCTGTCATAAAGTGCCTTTGGTGGTCTGCTACACTGAGTTAGAAAGGAGACACTGGCTAGTGTCTTGAAGAGGCAAAGTCCAGCCTGTCCTTGATTGATTGAAGGGGACTTGTTTCGCTGGAGTCAGTCTGCTGTGTGAAGCCACTGACCGCCTGCTATACAGAGCCAAGGGAGAATTTGTCCTCAGTTACAGGAGGCCCGGGAATAAATACAAATTTCATTAGCAACTCCTTCGGGGGTACCCGCTACACAGAGATGAAGTGGTATAACGTTTCTCTTACAGAAAATAATCTGCCGCAATTACTTTAATTTTTGCCAGCAACTGGATGTTTATTAGGTTGGTTCTACCACTGCACTTTTTTTATGCAACTTTAGCTAAATCTATTGGCTAGCTATGAAGCTAGCCAATGTATGGTGGTGCTCAGATTCTACAGAGATTGCTCTCAAAGATTGCATCCATAAAATACGGCATGGTCAAAGGGTAGACACACAGGCTGCAGGAATGGGAAAAGCCAAAAACCGACTGCACAGCAAAGTACACTCCCCATTCTTACCATGTCAGAAGGCTTTAACATACTCAAAAAGAGGTGGGGAAAAGGCTATGAACATCCACCTCCAGTACATGCAAAACATTTTTACAATTGTTGAAAAAAGCAAATGAGAAAAGTATTTACAGTTTTGCAAGCTTGACATTTTTTTACCTTAATATATAGCAGACATTACATAAAAAAGAACAATAGTATCCTATTAAACACATGTTCTTCAAAAATAATTGTAGGTGCATCTGAATTTACCATTTACTCTTATTTTCTGCCTTATAGATACCTGTTATTAAAGTAACATTGTCACTCTCAAATAACTGTACTGCACTGCTTGCACTACAGTGAGATGAGAAGATGTTGCAAGGGGTGACTATTTGCATTGACACTTCTGATTCACAAGTCTGTAGCTTATCAATCAGCACTTGGCGACACTTATTCCTGCCCTCAGTTTTTTTGGTTGACAGCTCTGTCTCTTTTGCTTAAACCTTCCCACTGTGAGCTGCAGTGTCTGGAAGAGAGGGAGGCTTTTTTTTACTTTATGAGGTTTGTGCATCATATAATACATGAATTTGGAACATGTGCAATAAAATAACAACCACTTTCCTGGCTTAAACCACCTTGTTAATGTTTTGCACCAATTTCACCAAGTATCTGTGACACTTTTGGTTCTAATAGTGACTCATGTACCAAAATCAGGTAGTTTTAACCACTTCAATATCAGGCATTTTTACCCCCTTCCTGCCCAGGTCAATTTTAAACTTTCAGCGATGTCGCACTTTGAATGACAATTGCACGCTCATGCAGCACTGTACCCAAACTACATGTTTTTCATTTTCAACTAGAGCTTTCTCTTGGTGGTATTTAATCAGCACTGGGTTTTTTATTTTTTGCTAAATAAACGAAAAAAGACTGAACATTTTGAAAAACTTGTTTTTCTTTGTTTTTGTTATAAAATTTTGCAAATAAATAATTGTTCTTCACACATTTAGGCCAAAATGTATTCTGCAACATTTATTTGGTGAAAATAACCAAAATCAGTGTATATTATTTAGTCTTTATTACATTTTTTTTCTTTTTTTTACGATTTTTTCTTAACACGCTGTGACCACAGCAATATGATGTTACGTTAGTAGTAACATTGCACTACTCTTGGGAAGTGATCAGGATTTTTTTTTTTTTTTTTTACATATTATGATTGCTTATAGCAGTGAATTTCATTTCCATAAGCAAGCATTTAACTGATTAAAACTGATTTATTCAATTTGTTTTGTTGTGGTTAGCTGTGATTGGCCAGAGCTAATCACATGGTACAGATGGGCTGTGATTGGCCCTGTCTGTACCATGTGATCACATTGACCAATAACAGCTAGCAACACAATTGTACACAATGGATGGCATGAAAGGAAGCCATCCATTGTTTAAAACTGTCATGAGATCCGCTGTGATTGGTCACAGCGATCACATGGTACCAGCAGCGAACCGGTTTACACAGTCAGTGACAGATTGCGTCGCTGCGTTGTGCCTTCTGAGAGGGCATCTTATGATGTCCACTTAGAAGGAGGGAAGTTCCACGTGACCGTCAATCTTCTAAGGAAATGGAAAGGTGGTAAAATGTGCCACTTTTATATTGTGGAGCATTGAATGCAACAATTCAACATTGTAGGTCACTCAATGAGCCAAATTCAATATAACATATTAACAACAAAGAAGGGCAGAAATCACGCTCCTACCAAAACGAACTAGTGCTTAATGAATAATAAAAATTGCATATGTGACAACCAAGTTGTGTTCAGCGATATTCTAAACAGTACATACATAATAAATTCATTAAAGTCCAAAAAATTCCTTCAATAAAGTGCTTGCTGTTCAATCAAAAGTGATTGATGCAATAGAATAAAGTGCTTTTGTGCAATATGGTACCTTGGGTGCCAGAAAAAAAAATCAATCAATGTTCCAAATGGACAGGCAACAACACTCCGCACTTACCAGAAAAATGTAACTTTTTCTCTAAGGAAGTCTAACAGCACGCACAGGTACAGTAAGTGGGTCTCCCAATTGGAACTGTAATCACCCGGACATTATAAACCAGTCAGTCTGTCTTTGATATCTGGGGTACTCTTCTTTTTTACACAAATCCACAGTAACACTGGCATGGGGAAAATACAAAGGATAATCAAGTGCATTATTTAAAAAAATGTTATTAAAATATAAAAATCTACACATACTGTACATCAAGTCAGATAAACCGAGCATCAAAAATAATGGCAAGGATGCCGGTTTGCATTCCACCTGCATGCCATTAACAGGAAGTGACGTAATCCAGAAGTCCAATCCAACGTTTGTCAATAAGCGTCTGGCCCCTGATCAATGAACTAGGCAATTCATAGACTTGCACTGAGAAGAAACATAGCACAACCTTTGTGCTGAAAACAACCATCTAAAAATTGATGAATAATGCATATTTACTATTCATGGTTCAGAACAAAATCTTTCATCTGGTACATTTAGGCAGGCACAGTGGGGTATATGCTGCAGTGAGTGAAGTCCACAGCAAAATGATTTTGTTTTTCACAAGAAGCATTGGCTGATGTGAATGATGCTTTGCACAAAAGAGCTCTCAGAAGACCTACGATTAAGAATTGTTGACTTGCATAAAGCTGGAAAGGGTTATACAAGTATCTCCAAAAGCCTTGCTGTTCATCAGTCCACGGTAAGACAAATTGTCTATGAATGGAGAAAGTTCAGCACTGCTGCTACTCTCCCTAGGAGTGGCCGTCCTGTAAAGATGACTACAAGAGCACAGCACAGAGTGCTCAATGAGGTGAAGAAGAATCCTAGAGTGTCAGCTAAAGACTTACAAAAGTCTCTGGCATATGCTAACATCCCTGTTAGTGAATCTACGATAGGTAAAACACTAAACAGGAATGGATTTCATGGGAGGATACCACAGAGGAAGCCACTGCTGTCCAAAAAAACATTGCTGCACGTTTACAGTTTGCACAAGAGCACCTGGATGTTCCACAGCAGTACTGGCAAAATATTCTGTGAACAGATGAAACCAAAGTTGAGTTGTTTGGAAGAAACACACAACACTATGTGTGGAGAAAGAGGCACAGCACACCAACATCAAAACCTCATCCCAACTGGAAAGTATGGTGGTGGGGTCATCATGGTTTGGGGCTGCTTTGCTGCATCAGGGCCTGGACGGATTGCTATCATCGAAGGAAAAATGATTTCCCAAGTTTATCAAGACATTTTGCAGGAGAACCTAAGGCCATCTGTCCAGCAGCTGAAGCTCAACAGAAGATGGGTGTTGCAACAGGACAACGACCCAAAGCATAGAAATAAATCAACAACAGAATGGCTTAAACAGAAGAAAATACACCTTTTGGAGTGGCCCAGTCAGAGTCCTGACCTCAACCCGATTGAGATGCTGTGGCATGACCTCAAGAAAGCGATTCACACCAGACATCCCAAGAATATTGCTGAACTGAAACAGTTCTGTAAAGAGGAATGGTCAAGAATTACTCCTGACCGTTGTGCACGTCTGATCTGCAACTACAGGAAACGTTTGGTTGAAGTTATTGCTGTCAAAGGAGGTGCAAACCGTTATTAAATCCAAGGGTGCACATACTTTTTCCACCTACACTGTGAATATTTACATGGTGTGTTCAATAAAAACATGGTAACATTTAATTGTTTGTGTGTTATTAGTTTAAGCAGACTATGAGTGTCTATTGTTGTGACTTAGATGAAGATCAGATCACATTTTATGACCAATTTGTGCAAAAATCCATATCATTCCAAAGGGTTCACATACTTTTTCTAGCAACTGTATACTGCGGCAGGGTGGCTCTATTACGCGAAACAACATACCTGTACATCATTTTGCGCAATAGAGCGGGGCAATCACCGGGACCCGATGTCTGCCGGCCACCCGCGATCGCTCCACAGAGATGCACAATAGGGATCTGCCTATGTAAACAAGGCAGATCCCCGTTGTGACAGGGAAGTACACAGAGATCTTCTGTTCCTTGTAAGCAGGAACAGTGATCTCTGTATTCTTCCCGTCAGTCCATCTCCTACACAGTTAGAAAACACTCTCCGGGAACACACTTAACCCTTTGATTGCCCCTGATGTTCACCCCTTCCCTGCCAGTGTCATTTATACAGTAACAGTGCAATTTTTAGCACTGATCACTGTATTGGTGTCACTGGTCCCAAAAAAGTGTCACTTAGTGTCAGATTTGTCTGCCGCAATGTTGCAGTCACGCTAAAAATCGCTGATCATGGCCATGACCAGTAAAAACAATAAGAAAAATGAAAAGACCATAAATCTATCCCATAGTTTGTAGACGCTATAACTTTTGCACAAACCAATCAATATACGCTTATTGGAATTTTTCTTACCAAAAACATGTAGAAAAATACATATTGGACTAAATTGTTGAAGAAATTTGATTTTTTTTGGATATGTATTATAGCAGAAAGTTAAAAATATTGTTTTATTTTTCAAAATTGTCACTTTTTTTTTTGTTTATAGCGCAAAAAATAAAAACCGCAGAGGTGATCAAATACCACCAAAAGAAAGCTCTATTTGTGGGAAAAAAGGGATATTTATTTGGGTGCAACATTGCACGACTGTGTAATTATCAGTTAAAATAACGAAGGGGGGGCGTGGTCTAGCTCTGGTCCTCCTGCACAATGAAGCCTTAAATCAGCATTCCAGGGACAAAACAAGTTCCACTATCACCACAAACATGGGGGGAAATGATCACGTTGCCCGTCTTCCTGCAGCCTTAAAGATTTGCTTTCCCAATCAACTGGAAACATACCAGCGATGTTTCGTATGGTCGCAGGAGGCGGCCACGTGGTCAGGGATGGAGCAGCCATACATGGCAAACTACTCCGCACCAGCTCAATGGGAAACCGGAGGCCCGCCCATCGCAGCCACTCTGTCTCTTTGCCTTATAGACTTACAGGCTGTAACAGAGGACATCAAAGCTACCTTATCAGTGGCAATTACAGATCTAAAGGCAAACATACATTAAGAAGCAGCTGGAATGGGGACGATTGAGCAGACCGCTACTCGCCATGCTGACGTCATCAGGCAAGTACAAAGGTCCTCTGAAACAAATCTCTTCCACATTCTAGAAATCTACAGACATCAGGAGGAACTCAATAATCGGGGCCGCCATCACAACATTCGCATAAGAGGGGTCCCAGAGTCTGTAGAACAACAACATATAGAGCAAACTGTTGCAGGTATATTCAATGATTTATGGGAAAGGCCAGCAGACTCCCCTATCGAGATGGAGAGAATATATAGGGCACTGAGACCCAGGGGACGTGAAAATGATCCACCTAGCGACATCATATGCTGCCTAGCGAACTTTCCACTAAAAGAAGCAATTCTTAGAAAAGCTAGAGAGCATAATCATGTTCTCTTAAATGGGACTAATATTAAACTGTTTCAAAACCTATCCACCATCACTTTGCAACACAGAAGAGCCCTATGCCCCCTGCTGGATCAGCTCCGCACAAGAGGAATTCCATACAGATGGAAATTCCCTTTCTGTTTATCAGCCACATGGAGGGGACACACAGATCATCTTTGTAAGCCAGACGACCTGCAAGCGTTCTGTGACTCGCTGAACATGTCCTTAATTGAAGTACCGCGTTGGTACTGCTCTTTCTCAATCTCAGAAACCTGGATCGAGGTGTCCAACAATTGTACCCCAAGAGCACAAAGACACCGTGATTGACGATGCAGAAACAACTCTACTTCATCGGCACATAACCCAAACCACAGGGATGAGGCCTCCAGGAGCCCAGGTTCATACCCACCTTAAAGAAGAGACCACATGGATACCTCATGTCCATCTCAGATTTCAGATCCTCCTTGCAAAAGTCAATCTTAATCCTCTTGTTCCGAATCACAGGAGAATCTTTGATATCCACCAATCAGTTTTCAGTGTGCCTATCATGTGAACAGCAAGTAAACTTTGTTTACCAGTCTTGATTCCTTTTCTTTTATTCCTCGTACAGTTTTACCAAGCATTGTCATTTATATTGTCTACTTTTTGTCTATATTGGGGGTATCTATTGAAATAAAACAGTTCCCAGATGCTACTTATCAAGATCCCACAATATCTATTTGACCTACATAGAGTAGGTACCAATAGCTACCATACTCAGCATTAGACTTTGTGCTGCCCCTCACACTCCTCATGTTTATGGCCACCATGACAAATGACGTAGATAAAATGTTAATCCTGTTTTCTTCATATTATTGTGCTTGTTATCCCAAATTGACATACATTTGTCACCCTGTGGCAATTAGATGGCCTAGGCTATAAGAAAATTGTCAAGACCCAGGAAACTGAGCTGCAGCACGGTGGCCAAGACCATACAGTGGTTTAACAGGACAGGTTCCACTTAGAACAGGCCTCGCCATGGTCGACCAAAGGATTTGAGTGCACTTGCTCAGCGTGATATCCAGAGGTTGCCTTTGGGAAATAGACATACGAGTGCTGCCAGCATTGCTGCAAAGGTTGAAGGGGTGGGGGGTCAGCTTGTCAGTGCTCAGACCATATGCCGCACACTGTATCAATTTAGTCGCATGATTGTCATCCTAGAAGGAACCCTCTTCTAAAGATGATGCACAAGAAAGCCCATAAACAGTTTACTGAAGACAAACAGACTAGGGACGTGGATTATTGGAACCATGTTCTGTGGTCTGGTGAGACCAAGATAAACTTATTTGGCTCAGATGGTGTCAAGCATGTGTGGCGGCAACCAAGTGAGGAGTACAAAGACAAGTGTGTCTTGCCTACAGTCAAGCATGGTGGTGGGAGTGTCATGGTCTGGGGCTGCATGAGTGCTGCTGGCACTGGGGAGCTACAGATCATTGAGGGAACCATGAATGCCAACATGTACTGCGACATACTGAAGCAGAGCATGATCCCCTCCCTTCAGAGACTAGGCTGCAGGGTAGTATTCCAACATAATAATGACCCCAAACACACCTCCAAAATGGCCACTGCCTAGCTGAGGGTAAAGGTGATGGACTGGACAAGCATGCCTCCAGATGTAAATGCTATTGAGCATCTGTGGGGCATCCTCAAATGGAAGGTGGAGGTGCGCAAGGTCTCTAACATCCACCAGCTCCGTGATGGAGTGGAAGAGGACTCCAGTGGCAACCTATGAAGCTCTGGTGAACTCCATGCCCAAGAGGGTTAAGGCAGTGCTGGAAAATAATGGTTGTTACACAAAATATTGACACTTTGGACCCAATTTGATCATTTTCACTTAGGTCTGGAGACATGCTTGGCCAATCCATCATCTTTACCCTCAGCTTCTTTAGCAAGGCAATGGTCGTCTTGGAGGTGTGTTTTAGGTCGTTATCATGTTGGAATATTGCCCTGTGACCCAGTCTCTGAAGGGAGGGGATCATGCTCTGCTTCAGTATGCAACAGTACATGTTGGCATTCATGGTTTCCTAAATGAACTGTAGCTCCCCAGTGCCGGCAGCACTCATGCACTCCCAGACCAAGACAACCTCTGGATATGACACTGAGCACATGCACTCAACTTCCTTCTAGGCAAAGCCTGTTCTGAGTGGAATCTGTCCTGTTAAACCACTGTATGGTCTTGACCACTGTGCTGCAGCTCAGTTCCAGGGTCTTGGTAATCTTCTTATAGCCTAGGTCATCTTTATGTGGAGCAACAATTCTTTTTTCAGAAGCTCAGAGAGTTCTTTGCCACATTGCACTTCCAGTGACCAGTATGAGAGAGTGAGAGCAATAACACCAAATTTAGCACACCTGCTCCCCATTCACACCTGAGACCTTATAACTCTAACGAGTCATAAGACACCAGGGAGAGAAAATGGCTAATTGGACCCAATTTGGACATTTTCACGTAGGGGTTTACTCACTTTTGTTGCCAGCAGTTTAGACATTAATGTCTGTGTGTTTGCAAAAATGTGAGGGGTGTACTCACTTTTGTGAGATACTGTATATCTTACTTAAGGGAAAGATCGGTCCTCAGCCTATCACAATCACCAACGTCTATGCTCCTAACACCAAACATGTCACATTCTTCCACCAAATTGTGGAACTTCTGAAATGTTCAACAGGGATTCTTATTCTCGGGGGGAGCATTCAAATTTCCTCTTAATCCACTCTTGGACACATCCTCAGGCACCTCAGCCATGCCTTATAGAGCGCTAAAACAAATCAAACTGCAACTCCAAAATCTCATGTTACATGATACCTGGAGAATGCTCAATCCACATGGCAAGAACTACACATACTTCGATTACTTTCTCATCTACCAAGCTGATAACCCCTTTCTACAAAAAGCCACAATAGAGCCCATGACTCTTTCTGACCATCAACTGATTACTATTCATCTTGTCTTCTCAGAAACCATCTCCAGAATGAAAACCTGGAGACTCAACACCTCCCTACTCAAAGATCCAGCAGATACTCAAAGATTCACTGCTTGCATTCGAAAATACTTCTCACTCAATGACACTGCAGAGACATCACACCTTACTCAATGGGAAACACATAAATGTGTCATCCTTGGAAAGTTTCTAAAAGTTGCCTATTGCTGTCAGATATAAGAGCACTATACTCTTCTCCCATGGCGAGAGTCCGTGTAAATGGCCACCGGTCAGATGCCTTTCACCTCCCCTTTCCTCACTACTTTTCATCCTTACCCTTGAACCTATACTAACAAAATACGTATGAACCCAGATATTAGAGGTATCACTATTAAAAATCAGACATATAAACTTGCAGCTTTCGCAGATGATCTTCTGCTTTTTTTAACTGAACTTCACATTTTTTTTACCAAACCTACTGGAGGACCTAAAGCATTTTCCAGATGCTCTCCAATCTAAACATAAACTATTCAAAATCAAATGCCTTGGATATAATGTTACCTCCCAAAAGGGTCTTATATTTCCAAAAAAAACATCCCTTTTACCTGGGCCAAGGACTCTGTCACCTACCTAAGAATTAAAATTCTTACATCTTTATCAAACCTGTGTCAATATAACTTCACCCCAATCCTAAAGGAAATGAGGGAAGACTTAAAACGCTGGAACGCACTTAACATGGTTTGTTAGAGCTTCACTACTCAAAATGACTATCCTCACTCGCTTTCTCAACCTGCTACAAACCATCCCCATATGAATACCCTTTTCTTTTCTCTCCTCTTTTTGTCAAACATGTTCATCTTTCATTTGGAGAGGCAAATAGCCTAGAATTAAACTTGATTGTCTTACCCTCCCAAAAATCTAAGGAGAAATTGCCTTCCCTGATCTAAGCTAATACTGCAGGGCAACTCATTTAGCCCATGTTATAGATTGGAACATTCACCACACTGTAAAAGACTGGGTGACACTAGTGACACATAGTTACTCCTCAATGCTTGCGATCCTTACCCTGGATACACCCACAACATATTTCCTCCCAAACTAAACTTCACCCCCTGATTGGCCCCACATTGGAAATCTCCCATATCTCGCCAACCCTTACCCCTGGTTGACCCTGCTAACTCCATTATGTACCAACCCAGACTTCCCTCCAGGCACAAATGACAATTTTTTAGGTCAGATCTGGCCTCATAGGGATTTCTTGGCAACTCTTTTTTTTCACAAAGATTCCTTGTTGACGCTTGATGACCTTAACACCAAATTAGCCCCTAACTTTATCAAAATGTGGACATACATGCAAATAAGACAGCTCTTGTTGAAAGCACCCACCATTAGATGAAAAATGCATCAACTCTGGAAGCGCTATGCTCCAAAAAAAAAAAAAAAATCTCAAAGACACCTTATTTCAGAATTATATTCTTCATTATGTGAGGACTACTCAGCATTCTCTAGCAATGCATGTCTGGCCTGGGAACAGGATCAAAACATAAAGATTAACTGGTTGTGAATGGGAATCTATCTGCTCCCACATACACAAGGGCTCCCTTAATGTTGCTACTCAAGAATGTGGATTCAAACTCCTCTCGAGATGGTACAGAATAAACTTGTGCATGGTTGAAAATTTTGTTTTTTTTTATTTTCGTTTTTTTTTCTTTCGGAAATTCAAAAAATTGTGAATTCGGAAATTAAAAAATTTGGAAATCCTAAATTCGGAAATTTGCGGTAATTCGGCAATTGCGGTAATTGTGGTAATTCAGAAATTTGAGGTTATTCTGCAATTGCTGTAATTGCGGTAATTCGGAAATTCGGCAATCAGAACAGCCCAAAATCCAAAATTCAGAAATTCGGGAATCTGAAAACTTGAAAATAACTAAGAACATTTGAAATAATAACTAACTAATAACTATTAAATTATATGTATTGGAATTTCCTTGAAAGTTTAAGAGACCTTAAATATGAAATGTCACTAATAGCCATATTTTCAAGAAAATTACAATACCTATAATTTAATAGTTATTTATTATTATTTAAAATGTTCTTTCTTATTTCTGAATTTCCAAATTTCTGAAATAAGAAAGAACATTTGAATTAATAATAGCTTATTATAATTTATAATAAGTTAAAATAATAAATTAATAACTTATTTCAAATGTTCTTCCTTATTTCCAAATTTCCTAAATTTGGAAATTCGGAATTAAGAAAGAACGTTTGAAAAAATAATAAATAACTATTAAATTATAGGTATTGGAATTTTCTTGAAAATATGGCTATAAGTGATTTCATATTTAAGTTCACTAACAACCAAAGGAAATTACAATACCTATAATTTAATGGTTATTAGTTAGTTATTATTTCAAATTTTCTTAGTTATTTTCAAGTTTTTGGCTTTCCGAATTTCTTAATTTCCAAATTTCGGATTTTCGGCTGTTCTGATCGCCAAATTTCTGAATTACCGCAATTACCGAATTACCACGAATTTCCAAATTACCGTAATTGCAGAATTACCGCGATTCAGAAAGACGAAAATTCGGAAATTGAAAAATCGGAATTCGTCCGAATTGACGAATTTTGCCAAATTCGGTAAAAACTAAATTCGGAATGAAATGAATTGCACAAGCCTAGTACAGAACCCCTGCGCTGCTTAACAAATTTTCTAACTCCATACCTAATAGATGCTAGCGATGTGATGCTAAGGACGGATCAATGCTGCACATCTGATGGTCATGCCCTTTAATCCAAACATTTTGGAAACTAGTACTTGACACTATCCTTTCGGTTACATCAGAAAATTTTGAATTCTCCCCTGCTCTATACCTGCTTCTTCATACCGCCATCCCAAAGAAGCGATAGCTCAAATCATTAGCAATGTTTATGATAAACGCAGCCAGGCATTACCTGTCACTGGTGCTCCTCTACTATCTCAATGAAAGGGGAATGGTACCGCAGACTCCACAATATAGAAAAAATTGAAGAACTCATTAGTATTTCACATCAACTTGGTACAGTTGGCAACACTTCAAAACAACACCTGCATATTCTGAGACTGATTGGTGATTATTTTTCAACATAATCACTTCAGTGAAATAGTCTCTAACAAACTCTAAACCTGGTGCTTTTCCTCCCTGTCCCTAAAGTGAACCTGTTGAAAAAAGGGACCATTCATTTCACCTCGTAATTAACGCTTAACCCCAATAAGCTTTTACTTAGCCTGTTGTAGCTCATGCGGAGAGAGAGGGGATTCTGGAACCCCCCTTTTCCCTCTTTCCTCCCCCCCTCTTCTTCTTCTATCACCTATGTTTTTTTTCTCTCTTCTTCTTTCCTTCTATCTATAAAAATAAACACATCACTTTTTACAGCCAACAATTTCTCTTTAAAAAATAACATGACCATAGACTATGTATTGGCATTAACAAGCCATCTCTCTTTCTTTTTGGTTATCTCTGTTTAGAGAATAATAAATGGAGCCGCTCTGTTATGCAAAGCAATGCTCTTTAATATATGTTATTCTCAAAACTCTTTTGTTCCAATTAACTACCTGTTAATTCATGTTGTATTAATGTAAAAACAGTGAGATATGTTACCTGTATGTTTCATTAACTTTGATAAAAAGTTATGAAACAAAACAAAAAAAAAATAATGCAGTGCCATTTCGCAAAAAATAGCCTGGTCATTAAGGGGGTAAAACCTTCCAGGGATGAAGTGGTTAAAACAATCTTTTTCTGATGGTCCTCCAAAAACAACTAAACTTGCCATTTAATACTCACTTTTGTAATTGGTTATCTTTGAAAAAGGCACTTCAGAGCAAAGAAATCTCAATCATAGGATTAGTCATAAAAAGGAGGCGCTGATACAAATAAAAAGCAATATGCCACGTAGCATGGACATTGCAATGCTGCCATATTGTAGTTTCATCCAATGTTCGATAATAGGGACAACAATGGTTATAGCCCATAGGTCATACCTCAAGCAGGCCCAGCCTGCTTTCAAAATCAGTGGTAGTGACATGGCCTTCGAGATAAGGAAAGTAAAACTGTTTATTGCACATAAATATGAATTGTGATTATTTCGGCCCATGAGAGTACACCCTGGAGCTCAGAACAGTTTTAACTGACTACTGTTCTTATTTCATAATAAAGGATGCATTAAATAATTTACCATAATTAAACAGGCTTCGATATTTGTAGCTTGCTACTGATAAATAGCTCTATTAATGTAGCAAAATAACTCAAGAACAGAGAAAAATGAAATCATTAGGTACTGCAGTTATCTATTCATTAAAAAAAATCTTTAAATATACATTATGTTCTTTAAATGCAGCTAGTGTAAGTACCAGAATTTGATATGATATTACCCTCTTGTTCTTTTTACAGCAGCAGTAAGAGTGGAAGAGGGAGAGGCAGCACTGAGAGCCAACCAGGCACACATATGATGCTGGCAGGTGGAAAGAGTAGAGTTAGTAGGTGGATGAGTGAGAACTGCTCCTTCACTGTTCTACCAGTAGGCTGGGGCAACGGGGTGACTTAGCTGTATTGATTAACTGCAGAAGAGGAAAGTTACGTCACCAATCTGGCCCTGCTTTCTGGTAGGGTTGTGTTAACCTCACTTGCTGCACAAAATGGAAAACAGTTTGATAGGCAAAACAGCTTCTAAATATGTAATTGAACTGTGTGGTATGCTGCATGCCTGGAATTCCACTTTAGGTAAAATTGTTATTATTGTCAGGGCAATTTATAACATGGAGCACACTTTTCCAAAATAGAAATATTCATTTGAAGGCCATCAAAAGCCCCAGTGGCACAATATGGAGTAAGTAACATATCCAAAAAGTAGTTGTGTCTCTGCACATGTATTTGTAATCTGGAAGCGTTTTCCTGGAATTATTGTATTGCTGTTTTCTTACCTAGCTGTTAAGAGCGGCAGTGCTCTTTCACACTATGAAGACATTGAGAGAAACAAATTGTAACTGCTGGAAATATGTTAAATGATAGCAGGAAAGATTAGAGACCAGAAATGTACATACATTTCATAGTTCATAAATTGTGCCATGTATAAACAAAATATATTAGAAAACAGTGTTCCTTAATGGTATACTTAATGCTATTCATAAAAGTTCTGTAGTAGCCTTATTTTATGGACACCATATATAATTCATCAACAGGAACCAAGATTCCTGTAAGCAGAACAAATGCAGTTTTTTGTCGTCAGATGACAAGATAGACGAACGAACATCTCCTTGTTTACCGTTGATGCACAGAACTCATTTTAAGTGAATGGGAGCACATTTCACCATCTAACATCTTGCTGAGCTTTTTCAAGGAGTTACGATTTTAGCAAAACTTTACACGAGGGTAAGTGAATTTTACTCAAGACACGTAGTTGCCATTTGTTCCTCTACAAGCAAGCAGATAGAACAGTAGACTGCTGTTTTTTGACGTAAACAAGACGAATGTCCTTAGAACCAAGGACAACTACTTAATATATACCACAGGTATTTTATTCCGATGATGTCTTGAAAATACTTATCGTAATTCATATGGTAATTCCTTGTGACAAAAGATTATATAAAACAAATATGTACCGTGTTAAATACTTGATACTTTACATACATGTAAAGACCAGAGATTAGAAAGGACGATAGTAAATTGTATAAA
>BLSH010390195.1:1322099-1346685 GCA_018402905.1 Glandirana rugosa
GGGATCTTCTGAAACCTTCCTTCTCGAAGACGAAGGCCAACGGATCCACTCTCCTTCCCTGCACCCTCGTCCATATTTGACAGGTACCTGCTCCCACGTCCCTTCCTCTCACCTAGGCAACCGGAAGCAGAAGCTCTTCCTTCCAAAGTCTTCTAGGGCTTATGACAGGTCCTAGAAGACTTTGGGGCCAGTCCCAGACCGCAGCACCACTCGCGCATGCGCAGTGGGCACTGGGTGCCCATAATAGAGATGCTGGCGCCACCAAGGGAGGAAATGGGGAGAACACGGCTGCAGTGAATACACTGCTGGACCATGGGACAGGTGAGTGGCTGTTTATTAAAAGTCAGCAGCTACACTTTTTCTGACTTTTAATAAACAAACAAATGACTGGAACTCTGTTTTAAGTTGACTTTTTTAGCCACTTCCTGACCGCCGTATGCAGAATGACGGCCGGGAAGTGTTTCAGTTATCCTGACTGGGCGTCATATAACGTCCTCAGGATAACAAGCTGCTGCGCTTCGCGGCAATCGGTGGTGTGGGGGGTCAGTCTGACCCCCCACATTACCGATCTCGGTAAAGTGCTTCCATCCGAAGCACTTTACCATGTGATCAGCCGTGGCTGGTCACAGCGTAACACAGGAAAGCCGTTTATGGGCTTTTCCTGTACTCGGGTCTGCAGACCTGAGGTGTTGAGAGCCGATCGACTGCTCTCCTGACAGAGGGGGGTTTGTGCTGATGATTTATCAGCACAGCCCCCCCTAGGATCGCCACTAGACCACCAGGGAGCCTGCCCAGGGACCACCAGCAATGTGCCCACCCAGGACCACCAGGGAGCCAACCAGAGACCACCAGGGAGCCAATCTGGACCACCAGGGAGACCACCCTAGACCACCAGATAAGGGGCATAGTGCCCAATATGAATGGCACTCAGTGCCACCTTCAGATGCCACCCTGGACCATGAGGGAAGGGGCCCCTTTCAGTACATATGCCCACCAGTGCCCCTATCAGTGCATGCCAGTGCCACCTACTAGTGCCCACCTATCAGTGCCCATCAGTGCCACCTATCAGTGCCCAGTGCTGCCTATGAGTGCCAATTAGTGCTGTCTGTGAGTGCCCATCAGTGCCGCTTATCAGTGCCCATCAGTGTTTCATATCAGTGCCCGTCAGTGCTGCTTATCAGTGCTGCCTAACAGTGCTCATCATTTCTGCATATAAGTGCCTCATCAGTGCCACCTCGTCAGTGCCAATCAGTACTGCCACATCAGTGCCCGTCAGTGTAGCCTCATCAGTGCCCATCAGTGATGGAGAAAATTTACTTTACAAAGTTTTGTGACAGAAATAGAGATTTTTTTTTTTTTTTCAAAATTTTCGGTCTTATTTTGTTTATAGTGCAAAATATAAAAACCGCAGGGGTGATCAAATACCACCAAAACAAAGCTCCATTTGTGGGAACAAAATGATAAAAACGTTGTTTGGGTACAGCGTCGCACGACTGCGCAATTGTCATTCACAGCGCAACAGCACTGGTAGGTGAAAATTGGTCTGGTAGGAAAGTGTTCTAAGTGCATGGTATTTAAGTGGTTAAAAAGTCATTGTGCGAATGTCTCAAGCATTCTCTCCACTGTCATGAATAATCCTGTATTTGTCTAATACATTTATTTCCTGTGATCATCAGCTCCATCTACTGGCTATAATGAAGTATCTTCCTGCAATACCCCAACAAGGAAATGTCTGCAATATGGCAACTAGTTGGTGATTACAATTATAGAAAACAAACATGTTAGGCAAAATACAGGCATTATTTATGACAGCTGGGCAAATAATTGAGACTTTTTTTTTTTATAAATAGACCCCTTAGGCTTTGTTTACACTTGTGGTTGGGAGGAGATAAAAACAAGTGGATGAGCCCTGTTTTTACAGCTCCCTTTAAGCAGCAAAGGTATATGTATAGGGGGTATGCTGTGGCTGAGATGGTTTTCATTATGGTGCAGCAAAAATTATTCCCATTATCTCATTTAGCTGGCAGTTCCACCCACCAAACACAACCCATTCAAGTGAATGAGGGCATGCCACAACTACCCCACAGCTGTGTGCAATGCATGTGGTTGTGGCACAGTGGTGAGGGCTTTAAGGGTAAAAAAGGCAACAAGGAGGAGACATAATGCCTCCTTACCACCTGTCAAACACCATCTGAAAAGTGATCAACTACTAGTCGCTCTTCAGACACTGATGTCAGTGTAAAAAAACTTTTAGGCCCCGTTCAGACCTTGTGTATCTGCCCTATGTGAGTTTGTCACCTAAATGAAGTTCCTGCTTCTTTTTTTGGCAACAAGCTTAGCGTGTTTTTTAGCCGTGCAATTTGCCATAATTGCAGTGCAATTCTGTTGCGTGACAATCGTGGCAGAATCGCACTGCATTTGGGGTGCTATTAAGAATAATGGCACCCAAAGGCACGTTCTGCCGCAATTTGAAATCACAGGCAGAATCATGGCAATTCTGCCCGAGATTTCAAATCAGCTAATGTGAATAGGGCTTAAAGCCCCTTTCACACTGGGGCATTTTTCAGGCGCTTGTGCGCTAAAAATAGCACCCTTATAGCGCCTGAAAAACACCTCCCCCAATTTACCCCAATGTGAAAGCCTGAGTGCTTTCACACTGGGGCGGTATGCTTGCAGGACGTTACTAAAAGTTCTGCAAGTGCATCTTTGGGGCGGTGCAGTGAGCGGTGTTTACACCACTCCTCCACTGCCCCTGCCATTGAAATCAATGGCAATCGCTTCCGAAGTGGCTCCACACCACCTTGGAAGCGCCGCTGCACCGACCTTTTAACCCCTTTTTAACCTCTTGTGGGGGTTAAGTGCCACGCTGCCGCCTGCATAGCTGCGCCATAGCACCGATACAACAGGGGAAAAGCGGCACGCCGATTTACCGCTACCGCCCCCGCCCCAGTGTGAAAGTACCCTTAGTGTTTGCTGGATGTCATTCGCAGTTCACTAAGTGCTTTCACCTATTCCCTGGAAAAGCTCTGTAACCCAGCATACAGAGATGTTTATTCAGGTATATACTATAAATAAAGCTAGAAAATGTGGTGCCCAAACTACACAAGCATGGCCATGGGTAACATATCATTTACAGTTTATTGTTAGATTTTAAAGAGAATAAGCTGCACTACTTCCAAAGGACAAAAACATTTTATTTTTAAACGCAGGCCTGGCTTGCACTTGTGTATTGTGGCTTTATTTCTCCCACGATAACACCTTAAACTTGGCTTTCTCAGATACTGGGCAGTGAACTTACAAACTCTAAAGCTATACAGTGCTGTACAAAAATGACTAATGAGATAATAGGAGAAGCTATGACTTGTTGGTAACGAGCTGTCGTCCGAAGGTTAATGCTTAGTGTTCTCCTTGGAATTTTTCTCAAGGGCAGCAGACAGACTGTAGTATAAGAGAGATGTGTGGGAGACTGGTAGCAGCTGGCTATGCAGACACAAAGAAGGTAGAGCAGATTTATTATATGTGGCAGAATCAGGATGCAGGTAGGAGTGGGCTGGTAGGACTATTATTATTCGATGATCTGATGAAGGCATAAAACCGCTCTGGAGATGAATGGATTTCAAGTTTCAGTTTAGCTGCCACTTCTTGTGAAGTCAAAGGTTCCCATAACACAAGAACTCATTTACCATATCTGCCTACACAATATATAATAGAAAGGATGAAGATTTATAGTGAGCTGTGAATTCAGGGAGAATTATTAAACTTGTATGTGTGTACTGCAGATGTCCCTAGTAAAATTTAAGATATTCCTGTGATGATATAATTTTTTTAAAAATGTTATACTCTACTACTTTAATGCGTCTGAACATTTGCTTAGCTTGAAAAAATGTATTGCAAGCATACGTTCAGTTGTGGAGTGGGGCAATCTTACAGTAATAAGTGTGACACAAGGATAATTTAAGCAAACTTTGACCTGACATAGCTTTCTGTTCACTTTACTAATGTTTTGAAAAAAGAAAATTACTAGGTACAAGGCAGTGTATGGTAATTGGACTTAAGCTATATTTACAGAGGCTGAAATAATGTATTTCGCCAAATGGATCAGTACTACATTACATTTATTGGGTATTGTGTCCTGTTGGGTATTGTGCCTTGTTAGGTACTGTGTTATGTAACTCTTATGCAAAAGCTGTATGCATCTGTGGGGGGTTAGTTCAATGGGGATCGCCTTCCTTGGGAAAAAGGCAGTCCAAATGGCAGGTTTTCTTAAAAGTTGACTTGTAGCCAGGTTTATTTAACCGCTTGCCGACGGCTGATCGGCAATTGACGGCGACAGAGTGGCTCTGTAACGCGAAACGCTGTCATACGACGGCGGCCGCGATACAGAGCCACAGTGAGCGCGCGCCGCCGGAGGCGGGGGGGGCAGGGAGCGGGTGCCACCCGCGATGCCCCCCCCGGAGTGAAGGAGCGGAGGTCCGTGTAAGTAAACACGGACCTCCGCTCTGTGTGAGGGGGAAGGGCTGTGATCACAGCCTTCCTGTACGTGAAGGCTGTGACCACTTCCCTTCCCCAGCTAGGCAAGCCCCCATACAGTTAGAACACGCCCAGGGAACATAGTTAACCCTTAGCGCGCCCCCTGCAGGTTAACCCCTTCACTGCCAATGGCATTTACACAGTAATCAGTGCATTTTTATAGCACTGATCGCTGTATAAATGCCAATGGTCCCAAAAAAGTGTCAAAACGTTCCGACATGTCCGCCCCAATATCGCAGTACCGCTAAAAATCGCAGATCGCCGCCATTACTAGAAAAAATAAAAAAAAAATAAAAACCCCAAAAATGAATTCTCATCATCCGTAAACGCGACCACTTTTGCGCAAACCAATCAATAAACGCCGATTGTGATTTTTTTTATCGCAAATATGAGAAAGAATATAAATCGGCCAAAAACTGTGAAAAAAATGTTTTTTTATATTTTTTTTTGGATTTGTATTTTAGCAAAAAGTAAGAAATTTGGGTTTTTTTGCAAAATTGTTGCACTTCTTTTGTTTATAGCGGCGATCAGAAATGACACAGAGGTGATCAAATACCACCAAAAGAAAGCTCTATTTGTGGGAAAAAAAGGACGCAAATTTCGTTTGGGTACAACGTCGCACGACCGCGCAATTGTCAGTTAAAGCGACGCAGCGCCGAATCGCAAAAAGGGCTCCGGTCCTAAAGCTGGAAATCCTTCCGGGGCTGAAGTGGTTAAAAGGTTGTAGGTAAATCAAATAAACAAAACAGAAAATAAATCCTTGCCATCCAGGCACTAACTAAACATTTCCAGTTTCCTAGCTCAGAGGCAAAGGGTTTCTCCCAGTCACCCACAAAACAAAGATAATGCAACCCTTTTGTTTCAGTCGCAAAGCAAAGTTCAATTCATCAGCTCTCTTAGGCTGACTTCCTTTATACCACCTGTTGATGGACACAAGTGGACCACAAAATCTGGTTCGGCATCCACCCTGCCAAGGTGACTGGGAAAACCTGTGCTGGTTTCCACCTTGGTTTCCTGTAAATGAATGCATGCGAGGTGAAACATAATGTCCAATAATCACCTCGCCTTTCATAACGCCACAGTGCCCAATTGGTTTCAGTTGCTTTTCTGTACCCAACACTTTTATAAACATGCCCTTAGACACAAGCTGAGACACTTTGTAGTCAATTCACTAACATTTACCGCATGCGACAACATGGTCACGTGACTAATTTCCATAACTTATCACATGCGGTAAGTAAAGTCTAATTGACAAAAAAAATGATAATGTGGCATTAACTGCAAAATGGAAAAATTGCCAGTAAACATTGTCAATAGACATGCGGTAAGCTCTTAAGTCCAATTCAGAAACAGAACAGAGAGTAAAAGAAAATGCAATATTTATCACCAGGGTTTTGCTGGCGGTATCACATACGGTATTTGTCAGAAAAAGCCTGGGGATCCCCCCACCCCCCCATAGCTGGATGTACTGATGACTCATCAGCTGTCAGCAGGTTCCCAGGGTTTTTTTTTTTCAAATGACTTTTATTGAAGAAATTGTCAAGAACGCAATACATAAAAGTAGAAGTAATTCAAAGATCGGGTACAAGTGATTTGTATCATGTACAGGTTACTCTGTGTTGACATCTGTCTTTCTCCAAACATCCATAGTACATAGTAATAGAACTATGAACAGGTTGCAGTATGAATCAACCCTAGAGAAAGAGAAAAAAAAAACAATTTGTAAAGGGGTAGTGCTTGAACTGATGGGTAGGTCACATCGTGTCTGTGAAGGTGGGTTGATAGCATGTAAACCTTATGTTTCATATCATATTGGGGATAGAGGTTGCTAAATTTGTGTTAGACGTCCTGTATGCTCACCGGTATGTCCTGCATACCTTAACGAATCCGGAGGAATTAGTTGTACCTGTATATGTTATCTGAAGAATGTGGGGGGGGGGGCAGGGTAGGAAGAGAAGGGGAAGGAGTGGGTTGCATCTGGGAGGGATTGCAGAGATTAAAAAGGGAGAAGAGCAGCTTGGGTCTAGTTAACGAGTGTCATATTTCAGATTTGTTCTGGGGAGTCTGCTAGGTATCTATGTATCTGAGTGACCTATTAAGTTCTGAGGATTAGGAGTTATTAATGATTTGATATGTTTGTATTAGGAATAAGAGGGGTTGAAAGGTCCTTTCAGTCCTTCTGTCTAAGATTTCCGAGTGGTTTAGTGCCCATGTGTGAATGTCTTTTATTGGTGTGTTTACGGGGGTTGCGGCTGTAATGTTTGTAAGCATATGATGATTGGAAGTGGGTCCAGCAGGCCCAAAGATGAGAAAATTTCTGTGGGGTATTTTGCAATATTGAGATGAGTTCTTACATCTCTGCTATTCTGTCAATTTGTTTGTATGGTTCCTAGGGTTGTAGGCAGGGCTGTAGATAAGGGGGGGTTGGGATGTTCAACCCCCCAGAGCATCCTGCCAAAAATAAATGTCTCTGCCCTCTCGTCTCTCATGGCGCCAGCACCGCAACAACAAACAGCGGAGCACAGCAGTCAGTATTGCGGGCAAAGTGGATGCAGCAGGTCAGGTGTAAGGCACACAGTCACAGGCACTTACGTTACGCTGTTATAACCAGGCTGTTCTGGGTTCCTGTAGACACATCATAGACACAGTGGATGCGGGTGGCATCTGTAGTCCCACCCACCGTGCCCGACTGTCTCTACATTCTGTACTTCCCGCCATGGACTTCAGAGGAGAATGGAGCAGAGAACATGCAAGGTAGCAGTACTGCTTCTAAGGAGCTGAGCCTCCTTCTTTCCTTTTTGGCTAGCTTGCTGCCTGAGAGACGGTCATCACTGACCACTTACCACCACTGCTGTGCTGCCATTGTGGTAAGTGAGTCTGTGGCAACTGGCAAAATTATCCACTAATCACTGGATTTGTGGGTTACCATTTGCCACTGCTTGGTTGGTACTGACAGTCCAGCCTGGCTCTGTCAGCCATGTTGTGGTGCTCACTGCAGAGCCAAAGGGCCATTGGTTGCCAGGTACAACAACATTGCTGCCAGAGCCAGGCTGGACTGTTTGCTGCCCTTAGTGCCCTGGCCCTTTTTTAATTGTGTTGAAAAGGCAAAAATAAGCCCTGGTTCACACTAGGATGTGGTGAAGAAAACCTGCAATGCATCTCCCTCACAAGGCTGCCCCTTGCACCTGTGCTGCCCATAAATAAGATGGCGGCCAAATACTACTGGGGTGGAGTTGGACTACAGCTGTGCGGCTTAGTTCCCGGCTTGGTGCTCCATCATCTCTTCCAATTCCCAACCAACCACTGCCTGACCTGCCATTACGTGACTTCCACATCCCTCTAACAGCCAATCACTACACCCTCTAACAACCAGACCTGTGATCAGTGGGGAGGAGAGGTAGGGACGGCTCCTCCCTCCTCTGTATAGTCCACGCTGAAAGTCTGGAACCTGTCCATATTGTCGGTGTCACACAGTAAGTAAATGACATGTGTGGTGTATGGGGACACTGACAGCACCTGTTATGGTGATCAGGAAAGACCATTGTAAGTGTTCAGCAGACAATGTACAGGGATAGGAGATCAGACAGTACATGGATGGTCTCTGACCATCTCCTGTAGTACAACTGCAGTCTCTGACCATCTCCTCCAGTATGTCTGCAGTCTCTGACCATCTCCTGTAGTACGTCTGCAGTTTCTGACCATCTCCTGTAGTACACCTGTAGTCTCCGACCATCTCTTGTATGCCGGCAGCCTCTGACCATTTCCTGTAGTACGTCTGCAGTCTCTGACCATCTCTTGTACACCTGCAGTCTCTGACCATCTCCTGTAGTACATCTGCAGTCTCTGACCATCTGTTGTAGTACCCCTGCAGTCTCTGACCCTCTCCTGTACTGTGTCTGCAGTCTCTGATCATCTCCTGTACTATGTCTGCAGTCTCTGGCCATCTCCTGTACTATGTCTACAGTCTCTGACCATCTCCTGTACTATGTCTGCAATCAGGGCTGCTGATAGAAATCGTGGGGCCCCGTACAGACTATCTAACAGGGCCCCCCCAAGAAAGTATTAAAGCTATATTTCGCTAAAAATAAAATAAAACTATTAGCAGACACAAATACAACATAACTCACAGAATTCCTGCTAAATATAAAATATAAAAGTGAGTTAATAAATAAAAATGAAGATGAGATGAAAAAAATATACAGGCTTTGGGATCAGAGGGACAGAGGGAGAGAAAAAGTTAAGCTCCATGCACAATGGGCTTAAAAAAACCTCCAGTTCACTTGGCAGAGAAACCACTCATATAGATCTTTTTAGACGAAAACAAAGTTTAGACGAGTTTAGGAGAACCAGAAGGGTTTTTTTTCTATCTCTAAACGTTGAGCTTAAAATATGCCTGTAATGATCCTAATGTATGGACACATAGGATAACATTGAGCTGCTTCTTCAGGCAAGCACTAAACTCTTGTAGAAGCAGCATTTTTTTAAGCCAGTGTGCATGGAGCCTAAGTTGGAGAGATAACAAACTCCATTGCTGAGAGAAGGGGAGCCCTACACAGGGAGGAGGATTACTGAGGGACAACTGTCTCTTTCTTAGCAAATAAAAGCTGGCAGCAGGGAGAGGGAAGGAGAGCAGCTTTCATCTGCTGGAGAAAAAGAGACACAATTGTCATCTGTCACTAATCCCCCCTGTGTGGGGCCCCATGTGTGCTCCGGGGCCCCGTACACCAGGGCTAGTGGTCCCCCCCTATCAGCAGCCCTGTCTGCAATCCCTGACCATCTCCTGTAGTACGTCTGCGGCTTATGATCATCTCTTGTAGTACGTCTGCGGTTTATGATCATCTCTTGTAGTACGTCTGCAGTCTCTGACATTCTCTTGTACGTCTGCAGTCTCTGACCATATCTTGTAGTATGCCTGCAGTCCCTGACCATCTCTTGTATGTGTGCAATCTCTGTCCATCTCCTGTAGTACACCTACAGTCTCTGACCCTCTCTTGTAATATGTCTACAGTCTCTGACCATCTCCTGTACTATGTCTGCAGTCTCTGACCCTCTTCTGTACTATGTCTGCAGTCTCTGACCATCTCCTGTACTATGTCTGCAGTCTCTGACCCTCTCCTGTACTATGTCTGCAGTCTCTGACCATCTCCTGTACCATGTCTGCAGTCTCTGACCAACTCCTGTACTATGTCTGCAGTCTCTGACCATCTCCTGTACTATGTCTGCAGTCTCTGACCATCTCCTGTACTATGTCTGCAATCCCTGACCATCTCCTGTAGTACGTCTGTAGTCTCTGACCATCTCTTGTACGCCTGCAGTCTCTGACCATCTCACGTAGTATGTCTAGCAGTAAATGAAATGCACAACCCTTTGGTGTGTCAGGGGCTGCAGTTGAGGCCCTGAAAACCTCATTGGTTGGCCATCACTGGGATGCAATCTCAAACCAAGCTATACATCCACACAATAAATGGAGTGTGTAAGAGTCAGAACAGGCTGTTCTGGTTTAAAGCAGACCTTTCACCATGAAGGCCTCTTTCACACACACTGCAGTCCCTACTTTCATAGCTGTGTGTGCTCTCCTCATTGCTAATAACACGTTCTAGGAGTTTTCTGTCTATTGGTGAGTCCCCCACCTCCCCAGTCCATGGTAAAAAGAGAGTTGTACCGCTCTAGGCTGGATGGCCTCTGCCCCAATCCCCAGGTTCAGAAAAAGGTGCACTTCTGCAAAGCTGAAGGCAATGAAGAATAATTGCTGGATGGCTGCACTCCTTGAAGGTGATTTTTATTTAAGTTGACATAAAATCCAAGATCCATACAGTATTCCAGAATCAATAGGTATTGTACAAAAAGTCTTACTCGTTTCACACCATTGTGTGTAGGTGCTTAATCATAACCCTTGTACAATACCTATTGATTCTGGAATACTGTATGGATCTTGGATTTTATGTCAACTTAAATAAAAACCACCTTCAAGGAGTGCAGCCGTCCAGCAATTATTCTTCATTGCCTCCCCAGTCCATGGTGTGCAGGCAGTGAGATGATGTGCTGTAACCTCCAGCAACCATTCAGTGAGCAGTCATGATGTGAATGGGGGGGGGCGAAGAAAATGTTTGCCCAGGGTCCAATCAATATTAAAGGTGGCCCTGGTCCTGCACCACGATCAAATTGCACTGCCCTTGCAATCTACAGCGGGTGTCAGTGAAATCTTAACGACAACCCAAATGCTCTGTGCAATGGTTTTGCACAGAGTGACCCTGATCCTCCTCTTCTCTATGTGCCACAATAGAAACATGCTTACTACGGGGCACACAGTGCATTCTTGCTCCTGTGCTGTGTGGGTCTAAGGGCCCCCCTCCCCCGCTTCACCACTTGGTACCTGCTGCTGAACCCCCCCAGGACAAAAAATTATCTACAGCCCTGGTTGTAGGGAAGATGCCCTTGTCTCCATCAACATGAGGACAAGGTGCTTTGGGTTGGGGAGCAGAGCCCTCCCTGCCCTAAAACATCCCCGCATGTTGAGGGCATGTGGCCTGGTATGGTTCAGGAAGGGGGGTGCTCACTTGCCCCAGCCCCTTTCCTGACCTGCCCGGCTACATGCTCAAATAAGGGTCTGGTATGGATTTTTGTTTGTAAGCATATGAGGATTGGAAGTGGGTCCAGCAGGCCCAAAGATGAGAAAATTTCTGTGGGGTATTTCGCAATATTCAGATGAGTTCTTCCATCTCTCTCTGCTATTCTGTCAATTTGTTTGTATGGTTCCCAGGGTTGTAGGGAAGAAGCCCTTGTCTCCAACATGGGAACAAGATGCTTTGGGTTGGGGAGCAGAGCCCTCCCTGCTCTAAAACACCCCCCCCCCCATGTTGAGGGCATGTGGCCTGGTATGGTTCAGGAAGAGGGGGTGCTCTCTTGCCCCAGCCCATTTCCTGACCTGCAGTGGCAACATGAGACTTCTCTCAAAGTTCTCCCCAGTGTTAATGGACACGGTTAGTATCAGCATTGCTGTGTGCCACATGCGTGCTGCTCCTTTGCTCCTTTGCCATAAAAATATGTACCCAGTGTTATTTACTGGTAATGGGGGTCAGGAAGGTTTCCTTCCTTTTTTAGATTTTCTATTTCTATTGAAAAAAAAAAAAAGAGAGAAAAATGAAAAAATTATACTTTACATCCGTTAAACACAAGATCAGTAATATAGACAACAGGTCTATAGCTCTCTGTATTTTATATTCACTGTTAAAGATTTGCACATGAAAAATGCAAAGTAAAGGTTTACAGAGAATATCCGATAAATGAGCACTGAACATATATCATGGTGTATTCAACAACTTATATTGTTTATGCCTATAGGAATAGCACCCAAACAAAAAGGTACTGAATACATTGGACAGATGCAAATAATAATTATTTTGCTGTATATTACAAATGGGGAAAGGTTGGAATTATATAACAGTATAAAACTGCAAGCATGCACATACTGTAAGCATTGCTAGCATCCAGAAAACTCTGCAGAACTCAAACCTAAAGACTTAGATTCAATTTTCAGTAAGTTTAAAGGCATTGAAAATTGAATGCTTAGGAACAAAACTGTTTTCATCATTACCAGCTCTGTCTTGAAAGAAGAGCTACTAGGTGATCCTGATCTAAGATTAGACAAAGATGTGTGAACCTGCACATTCAAACAGAACACTAACGTTTTTCACCTGTCCCGGATCCAGCAAGATCTGTGTTGTGTGGAATTCTTTGTGGAGCACAGCCGCCTGTCAAAATCTTTTCACCAGACTAGCTCTTGCTTGCCGCACTCTCTGTTCAGCCCTAAGGATAGCTTAAATGTAAGACTCCTTTAGGAGTATGAGGTCTCCATATGATTAAATGGAGATTTGATAATGCAAGCTCATGCAGGCTCCACAGAGAAGATTTTGAGAAGTGGCTGTGTGTTGTGGTGGGGGCTATGCAGCTGAATTTGTGTCAGGTGAACATTCAGTAGACAAAAAGGCATGTTTGTAGACATAACTGCAACTATATTTTTTTCAGAGTTTTCACTGAAGCATGCATAACAATGTGAATATATTCAGCAGCTAGATAGCCTAAGCACTTTCAATTTGGATGCAATCAGGCAGGTCCTTGCACTACATGGTGGAAGGTAAATATAAAGGAAATTGAACAATAAAAATGTATAGCCAGCATTAGTTCACAAAGTAATAATGTTCAAGTTGGATTTCTACAACTTCTTCAACCACTACTGTGACACTGGTCAGTTAGTCTAAAACATCTGATGATTAAGGATGGGCTCGTGCTTGTTCGGAACCAAACATACCCGAGCCCACCAGGAAGTGAACCCTGCACTGCGCTAATAACAGTCAATGAGACATTTCCCCTATGCAAGGCTGTGGTGATTGGGGAATGTCTCGCTTCTTGGCAGGATCGGGCACGTTCGGTTCCGAACAAGCTTGAGCCCATCCTTACTGATGATGTGGTCTCAAGCATATATGATGCATAGATGCAGGAAAACATTGAGGGCCCATTCATACCTGTTATTCTAATGTGTCAATACACATTATAGTGTGTTTTAATGTGCGCTATGTTAAGGTGCACCAGAATGAACAAAGAAACAGACGTGCAGCATTTTTTCTATCGCAGCACATCACAAGGCACTGGAACAGATAGTTATAAATGGGTCCTAAAATAAACCTATGCTGACCTGTCCTGATGAAAACACTAATTGTTGGGATGTCATGCTGATCTTGTGGCTTCAATTTTTTATCTTGGTCACTAACCTGAAAAGAAAGCAGAAAAGGTTTTCCCAGGGCCACAACCTCAGCCTCAGGCTGGGTTCACACTATCCGACAAAAAAACGGTCCTACTTTGATCCTACTTTGCTGTGCGATTTACGGTCCTACATGGGGTCAAAGTCGGACCATTTGTCTGTGAACAGGGATCCGACTTTGATCCCGACAATGCCAGGCACTTTGTGCTCTGGGGATCTTGAAGGGGAACTCCACGCCAAATTTAAAAAAAAAAACTGGCATGGGGTCCCCCTCCAGGAGCATACCAGGCCCTTTGGTCTGGTACGGATTTTAAGGGCAACCCCATGCCGAAAAAACAGCGTGGGGTCCCCCCCCAAAATCCATACCAGACCCTTATCCGAGCACGCAACCCGGCAGGCCAGGAAGGAGGGTGGGGACGAGCGAGCGGCCCCCTCCCTCCTGGACCATACCAGGCCGCGTGCGGGGGGCGGAGCTGTGACCTCATATGGGCGGGACCTCCAGGTGATGTCATCTGGTGGCCACGCCCCATGCCAATATAAGGCACAGCACAGAGCGGTGAGGGCATCCGTGAAGGAGAACGCGTCGTGTCAACATGGGAAGAAGAAGAAAAGAAGAAGCAGAAGAAGAAGAGAGGGAAGAGGACAGCGGAGAAGACCGGCAAAAGAGCAGAAGACGCCGCAGAGAAGAAGAAAAGACCCCTCAGAAGATGAAAGACCCCGCAAAAGAGCCGAAGAAAAGAAGACACCGGAGAGGGGAGAAGACCGCCGGAGCAGATTTAATAAAATATTTTAAAAAGCTGTGTATTTTTTTTGTGTACATATTTCTCTCCAGGTAAATGGGAAGGGGTACGCTGTACCCCATACTCATTTACATAGGGTGGGGGGCCGGCATCTGGGGGCCCCCTTGTTAAAGGGGGCTTCCAGTTTCCGATGAGTCCCCGCCCGCAGACCCCGACAACCACCGGCCAGGGTTGTCGGGAAGAAGCCCTTGTCCTCATCAACATGGGGACCAGGTGCTTTGGAGTGGGGGGGCGCAGAGCCCCCCTGCCCCAAAGCATCCATACTCCCCATGTTGAGGGCACGCGGCCTGGTATGGTCCAGGAGGGACGCTCGCTCGTCCCCACCCCCCTTCCTGGCCTGCTGGGTTGCGTGATCAGATAAGGGTCTGGTATGGATTTTGGGGGGGACCTCACGCTGTTTTTTTCGGCATGGGGTTCCCCTTAAAATCCGTACCAGACCAAAGGGCCTGGTATGCTCCTGGAGGGGGACCCCATGCCAGTTTTTTCTTTAAAAATATGGTGTGGAGTTCCCCTTCAAGATCCCCAGAGCACAAGTATCATGCCAAAGTCGGATCAGTGAAGACACTGATACGACTTTGATCCAACTTCAATGCCTTTCAATGGGCTGAAGTAGGATTAAAGTTGGACAAAAGTAGTACAGGAACCTTTTTCAAAGTCGGTTCGACTTTGAAAAACACATGTCGGAGCAGTTAAGACGGCTCTCATAGGGAATCATTGCTTTTGTGACGTAATGCAACTTGTGCTCTTCATGTCGGTCCGAGAATCGGACTAGTGTGAACCCAGCCTCAATCCAATAAAATAACTAGAAAGGTTGATGCAGCTGAAAATACTCAGTGGAGTCTGGTATATGAATATAACAACAGAAAAGAGCACAAAATACACCTCACTGGTTGTCCAAGAAATTAATATAAAGTAGTAAGAATGAACTCTATAGTCTGTGTAATTCAAAACAAAAATCTTGTTAAAGGGGTTGTAAAGGTTTTTTTTTTTTTAAATAACAAACATGTTGCACTTACCTCCTCTGTGCAAGGGTTTTGAGGGTCTTCTTGAGTGCCCCCCATGGAGAGCCGCTTTCCATGAGGGCACTCGTGCGGGCGCATTCCGGAGTCCATTTACACAGACAGCAGGACTCGGCCCTCACTGGGTTTGATTGACAGCAGCAAGAGCTAATGGCTCCTGCCACTATCAATCATTCCAATGAGGACCCAATACAGCAGCTCGAGCTGCTGCGCTCGTCCCTGCCGCTGGTTCAGGTAAGTAAAATGGGGGCTCTGGATGGCTGCTGCACTACAGAAAGTTTTTCAGCTTAATGCATAGAATGCATTAAGCTGAAAAACCTCGAGGGTTTACAACCCCTTTAAGTCCACATGAAAGTACAAAAAGTTTATAGGTTACTGCTGACTTTCAGAAAAGAATACAGGGCTGCGCCTATTGGTTCCCCAGACCATCAATGCAGTCTCTGCTGTCTCTTTTCTCAAATTTTCATTTACTGCATACTTTTGTAGCCAGGAGTTCCGAAAAATATTCCTCTGGCATACAGACAATGGTGTTTATTGCTTAACATGGGAACTCCCTCTAGTGTTTGCTTTGGGAGAAGACTGTAATTGCAGCCAGGATGATGCTTTGTGGGAGTTGTAGTGTGGAACGAGGAAATAGTCAGCAGAATCTTAATGTGCAGGACTCCATTTCCCATCAGGCTGTGCTATGCTGGAGACTTCTGGGAGGTGCAATGCATTGTAGAAGAGTTATTTAAGGGGATGGAGGAGCTAACAACGGCCTCTTGGGATAGCGTGATTGATCAGAGAGGGACCCTGCATTCTGCTGCCATCAGATTTAGGCCTGCGGCCTAAGCAAAGCATTCCAGCCGACTGAAATCATTTGCAGGTGACACAGCTAGTATTGCTTGGCATTATTTTACCTCCTAAGAACTCTTTATGCTAGAACAGGGGGGATAATATAGAAGCTGATGTTACTTATGTGTTTGTTTAGCTATAGTTCAATTTCTATCTGATATAGAGTATCTGTGCATTATAGAATACTGATTACAAGTTGAGACAGAATCCATTTAGTGGTACCACTTTATCCTTTGGGTCATCTGTTTGAAATAGGGATTCACTGTACTATTTAATTTATCGATTACAGTAGACACTATCAAATTACCTATTTTGCAAAGACCCATTAGGTATTGTTTAATTTCAATTGGAGGAATTGCATTCTTTTCAATTATTAATATTGTTGGAGAATACAGGGAGTGGTGAAAGTATACAAATCATCTACTCTTTTCCCAGAAATAGGAGTTAAAGTAAACTTTCTAACTCTACCTGTGTTGTGGTCTACATTACTAAAATAGTTATTGATCATAAAAACTTGCAATATGAGGGAACCTAGAGTGTCATGAGTGGTGGAGGACTCTCTGAATGAGGAGATCCAAGGGGGAATTGATTCTTTAAGCAACCCTCAAGGGGGCAGCGCTACACTTTTTTCTGGTCGGTGATTTAGATGATTTAAAACTAGGCATGATCAGGCTGCTAGCATTTGCAGAAGGAGGATAGTAAGCAGCATGTTTCCCCCACAACAGTTATACTTTAAAGGAAATATATCATGAGAGACATAGAGACTAGCATTTGCAACATCATCTTCTGACAATACTGGTTTTCTGGCTATCATACTAGCCTTGCTTCTTACTAGGTTACTGTCTAGGAAAAATCATGCAGATGCAGATGATTTTGTTCTGACTCTTGTGAACTACATGCTTCTGCTTGGTTAGTAGCCTATATAATTCTAAAGACAGTTGTTTAACTTAAGAGGCCAGGCAACTAGGATATTCAGAATAAGGTCAGCAGTAGCCACATACTTCTCATGAGACAGGTTTTTTTTAAAGATTGTTTCTACTTTTGTTGAGAAAAAATACAACCCCGTCTGGGTGATCTATGTACATTTCAGGAAGTTTAACAAACCATGTTGCAGGCCTACCCTTTGTTACTCTGAAGAAATAGATGTTTCTCTGTGTCCATGTGCAAAGTGAATGTGAATAGAAGTAACTATTTCATAGGTGACCTCAATGCACTGTTTAATCGGGCAACTACGGTTTAATGTTAATAAACGTAAATCTGTGCACTTGGGGGCTAAAAATATGCACGCATAATACATGCTAGGGGGAGTACAACTGGGGGAATCACTGGTGGAGAAGGATCTGGGTGCTCTGGTAGATCATAGAGTTAATAATAGTATGTAGCTGGGGTGGGCAGAGTGGTGCGGTGGCAAGTATACACACAGTCCCAGTGCGATAAAGAACTTGTATTGAAATAGTGCAGACGGTTCACAAACAGCCTAGTGGGAAAGCAGCCCATCCAGGAAACCCTCACAGGTCCAACAGAGTGTAGAGAGCAGAATTCAGCCAAACTGACAGAGCCAGTTGAGGGAGGCAGAATGCGGCCTGGCCATCATGTGCTCTCCTTGTCAGGAACCTTTCCATGCCACCAGTTCTGTCCCTATCAGGCGGCGTACCTGTCCCTACTCTACAAACTTGCAAAATGTGCGCCATCCTGGGAGCCATGGCCTTAAAAAGGCTTTACCTGACCCAAGATGCATCATTCAGTGGGATAGCTTCCCCAGTGACCCAGGAAACCATAAAGGAACCATGCTCTTCTTGACTTCCTCTCCAACTGCAGTGCCATTGTGGAAGAGCGCCACTTACCGAAAGTAGACTGCACCTGCCTACAAGCATACAATGCTAAGCTGTGGTTTCCAAAGCGAGTGTAATATTGGAAAAATTTATATTAATGCTGATGGGACATGAGAATAATATGGCTTTGACGATATGACTTTAAAAGGCAGATGACAATTTTCACAGCCTGCAGTTAACAGGGCTAGATAAATGCACAAGGTCATTATAATATGACTGGTAGGACTCTTAAGGCTATTCAACGACCCCCCCCCACACACACACACACACACCAGACCAGCATGGGGTCTGAAGGATGACGAATTGTTGGACGTCATGTGTTGATCATCTGCACTAAAGAAACTCAAATGGACCCTGGGAGAGAAAACGGAAAATTGTATACTCACCTTTCCGTAATTTTCCTTTACTGTCGCATCTTCATGGCAGCATACACTTGGGTTGTGACTCCGCCCCTCACAACCTGATAGGACTAAATGGCTATAAAAAGAAAGAGAGGGTCCCACCACAGCATTCTCTGTATCTATCACTTAAAAAAGGGTGAGAGTTTGTATGCTGCCATGAAGGTGCGAAAGGAAAGGAAAATTACGGAAAGGTGAGTATACAATTTTCTGTTTTCCTGTCGCATCATGGCAGCATACACTTGGGAAATAACTCGCAGACTGGGTGGGTACAAGGCAAAAAAAATGAATGACTGGCTTTCCAAATTCCACAATTGTCAGTTGTGTGGAATCCACTTTATAGTGTGACATGAATGTGTTCCTGAAGGATCAAGTTGTAGCTTTACATATATCGTCCCGGTGGATACTCTGCAGTATGCTGCCAATGAGGTGGCCATTGCCCTGGTAGAATGAGCCTTGAAGCCCTCAGGTATTGGAATGTGCTGGATTGAATAGGTTTTCTTGCTCTCACTCAACCATGAAGCAATGGTACGAGGAGAGGCCACCTGGCCCCTTCTGAAGCCATGAGGAATCACAAAGAAGTTGTTTGTTTTCCTGAAAGAGCTAGTTGCCTCGAGGTATGCTGAGATGTTACCGTTGATGTCTAATGGATGTGGATAATCCTGGTCCATGAGCAAGGCTGGAAGATTTATTTCTTGGTTAAAGTTAAATGAAGAGGCCACCTTTGGGATAAATCGGTCTGAAGTTCTTAGAACTACTCTGTCTGTATAGCAGATCAAGTAGGATTCCTTTATTAGTAGTGCTTGTATTTCTGATACCCTCTTTGCCGAAGTTATGGCGATGAGGAATGTTACTTTCAGGGTGAAGTCCCATAAGGATACAGACTCAATAGGATAGAAGGGTTCATGAGATAATGCTTTTAATACTATTGAAAGGTCCCAGGCTGGAAAGGTAGGTTATCTAGGAGATTTTAGCTTTAGACAGGCTTTCAAGAATTGTATGATGAGCCCTCTCATCATACAATTCTTGAAAGCCTGTCTAAAGCTAAAATCTCCTAGATAACCTACCTTTCCAGCCTGGGACCTTTCAATAGTATTAGAAGCATTATTGACTCCTGTCATGGCCGATAGTAGAGATACTTGTACTTTAAGGGTGCTTGAGCTTTGGCCTTTCTCTAGACCTGTTTGGAGAAAATCTAGGATTTGATATACGTCAGGGGGTGATGTACTCCAAGATTGTTTATGAGCAAAAGAGGAGAATTTTTTTCCAAATTCTACTGTAAGTGTTGTTGGTTGTGGTCTTCCTGGCTTGAAGCAACATTTCTACTACTCTTTGAGAACATCCCTGGGCTAAAAGCCTAGACCTTTCAACTTCCAGACTGTCAGATGTTACCTCTCTGGAGCTGGGTGAAGGAACTGGCCTTGGGAGAGCAGGTCCAGTGTCACTGGTAGAGGCAATGGGCTCTCCGTGTTCAGTTGAAGGAGCGTCATGAACCACGGCCTCCTTGGCCAGTAGGGAATTACTGCTATCACCGTGGATGTTGTCCTTTTGAGTCTGAACAGGAATCTTGTGATTAGGGGAATTGGAGAAAATATGTACCCGAACCAAAGGTTCCATGTGTGTTGCAGACAATCTATCCCTATAGGTTTACTTAGGCCCCATTTGAGGATGGGACAAACTTCTTCCATAAGAGTCTAACTCCTGGTGCCCCCTTTTCTTTGGATGTAAGTTATGGCTGTTTTGTTGTCCTAGGGTATTAATACGTTTTTCCCTCTCAAGTATGGTTTGAACACTAATAGGGCTTGAAAGGTGGCTCTGAGCTCCAGTATGTTGGAGATGATACCTTGTAACTGGAATGGCCAAAGACCCTGGACCACCTGGTCTTGATAATAAGCTCCCCATCCCACCATACTGGCATCGGATGTGACCACTTCCTGTAGAGGGTGAACTATGTCTGAACCTCCTGAGGTTGTGAGCATGGGTCCACTACCATATGGACTGTTTCACTGCCTTGTGGATAAGAATAGGTTGAAGCATTGATACACCATCCCACAGCCAGAGAAACAAATTCCAGAATGTTCTCATGTGCCACTGTTATTACTGAACCATTGGAATGGTTGCTGACATCAACCCCAGAACACTGAGGCAAGCTCTGGCTGGTAAGGATACTGCTACCAATAACGTCTTTATTTTCTGAATCAAAGAGACTAGCTTCTCCTATGGTAGTTCTATACTGTTTAGTTGTGTGTCCAGCTCTGCTCCTAGGAAAATCATCTTTTGTGTGGGTTGAAGATTGCTCTTCAAGTGTTGTAGTGTAGCAATTAGTATCTTCTGGTGACAGATGAATGATTTTTGGCTGGTCGCTAGGTGGAGGATGTTGTCTAAATAATGATGAACTCTTAGGCTACATGTACACAGGATGTTTTTCAACCTCCCCTGAGTGATTCAACTTGACAGCTAGAAAGCGATGTTTAAAAACTCCCATTTAGCTGCATTTGCATGCCCCGTTTAGCCGCATTTGCGTCTAGAAGCATTTTTTAATTTTATTTTATGAATAATGACTATAAACGAAATGCTCCTGTTACAGACATTTGGCTTTCAAATTCCTCTGAACTTCCGTCCCGAATGCATTTTTTTTTGCTTTCCAAAAAAAGCCTCTAAACTCAACTGCCTATAAATGACTATAAACGACCCTGTGTACATGTAAGATAAGGTAGACAAGAGTTCAGGGGCAACTGAAGAAAATGTCCAACTGCTCCTAAACGTCCGTTTAGCAGCAGCAGTGTACATGACGCCTTAGACCTTTCTCCTCCAGAAGGGCTATTACTGGCAACAGTATGTTTGTGAAGGTTGTGGGGGCAATGGAGATTCCAAAAGGCAGACTCTGGAATTGGAAATGCTGGTGGTTCACTGTGAATCAAGACATTTTTGAAATGTAGGATGTATGGGACATGTAGATGGGTGTCTGATAAATCGATGGAAAGCATCCAATATTCTAAGTTTATCGCTGGAAGGATTCTTTGAATATCTACCTTCTTGAATGACTTGATTAGAATTTTCTTGTTAAGACTTTTTAAGTCTAATACTGAGCGTAGGTTTCCCATCTTCTTTTTACCAGGAATAATGAAGTGTAGAATCCTTTTCCTCTCTGGGCAAACGGCACTTCTACTATTGCCTGTTTCTGTAGTAATTCTTGAACATATCTGACTAGCAGCTCTCTGGGCAAACGGCACTTCTACTATTGCCTGTTTCTGGAGTAATTCTTGAACATATCTGACTAGCAGCTTTCGTTTTTCCCGAGATACTGGTAGTCTGTTTGATTAGAACTGGTCCCTGGGGACTCGACTCTTGAACCTCCACCTGTGCCTAAGTTGAATGGTAGGCATTGCTATTCCTACATCGCCCAGACCTGTGAGAATAATTTTAGTCTGGCTCCAACTGTCACAGACTGGACGGGCATACCTTCAAAAGAACTTTTGTTGATCCCCCGCAGTGGAAGATTTTTGTTTTTCGAATTTTAAGGAGGTTTGAGAATTCCTCCAGTTTCTCTTGTATTCTTTTCCTGGTCTGTATGACTTTGCCTCCCTGTACCTATCTGGGAGATTATGTCTAAAAGGTGGTGGCTTCTGCTGTTTTGGTCTTCTGTCTGAAGGAATAAGACCTGATTTTCTGCCCATAACTTTTGAGATCGCTGAGTCTAATTTTGCTCCAAAGAGTTTTGATCCATCATAGGTAGAGTTGAGCGAACACCTGGATGTTCGCGCTCGGTGGGTTCGGCCGAACTTCGGGAAAAAGTCCTGGTTCGGTACCGAACTTGACCCGAACTTTACCCCAAACCCCATTGAAGTCAATGGGGACCCAAACTTTTCGGCACAAAAATTACTGTAAAAAAGTCCTGGAAAGGGCTATAGGGCTGCAAAAGGAAGTAAAATGATTTAAGAACAATAATCTGTCCCTTACAGCAACAGCAGGAACCTGACCCTATAGGAGTAGGCGATGATTTTAGAACAATAATCTGTCCCTTACGGCAACAGCAGGAACCTGACCCTATAGAACTAGAAGATGATTTTAGAACAATAATCGGTCCCTCTAAGCAGTAAACTCTACCAAGTCCAGTCAGATCGTTCTGTAATGCAGGATGAGATGTTATTAGATCTGCAATCTGTCCCTAAAATCAGTAGTAGTAGTAATCTGTACCTAGTCCACAATCAGATTGTTCTGTAATGCAGGATGAGATGTTGTTATATCTGCAATCTGTCCCTCACAGCGCCGGCAGCATCCTCTCCCTACACTACCCAGAGAGCATGTGACATGCAGCACTAAGTGACTCCAGCTTATAAAGAGGCTAGGTCACATGATGCACTGGCCAATCACAGCCATGTCATTAGTAGGCATGGCTGTGGTGGCTTCTAAGGGCAAACCAGTGAAAAGCTTGTTGATTGGCTGCCCTGCAGCTATTCAACATGCGTGATCAAATACCCGAACCCAGAACTCAAACCCAAACTTTTTTTCAAATGTCCGGGTTCGGGTCCGGGTCACGGACACCCAAAAGTTCGGTACGGACCCGAACTTTACAATTCGGGTTTGCTCAACTCTAATCATAGGGAAACTTACACCAGTTGGTTTTTGAGGCGGTGTCCTCTGTTCGTGGTTTTAGGCTTAGGGCTCTTCTGGCAATCACGATTGTGTCCACAAAGTCTCCTGTGAGGCTGGGCTGTTATAACTTTTTCTTGTTCGGCTCCTTCTAGAATTAATTTTTCTATGTTGGATGTCTAGCTGAAAATGGCTCTTCCTACAGCTGCTAAAGCAATAGCTGGTCTGCAGGTGCCCCCCGCTACCGAATACGCTCTTTTTAAGTCAAGATCAATTTTGCGGTCTAATACATCTCTGAATGTTTCGGCATCCTCGATGGATAGTGTTACGTGCCTGGCCAGATGCATAAGTGATGCGTCTACCACTGGTGCTGATATCAACGGGTTTATTTTGGGTTCTTTCAGTGGATAAAATTTTGCGGGGACGTGGCTTGGCACCGCTCAAAGATGGCCACATAACTCAAGCTCTCCTGCGAGTCGGAGCATAACTTCAGCCTTTAGGGGGAAAACCGAGCGTCCGTAACACTACGGCAATGGGGAAGAACGACAGCAGCTCCTCGAGCTCCCGGAGCCAGAAGGACCCACTCTCCCAGTCTGTAGGGAACATTCCTGCGATGTTCCGCATGGCGGCCGTAGAAGGCCACGTAGCCTCCGACATGGATTTGTCCGGTCCCGCCAGAAACCAGGCGAGCGCCTCAAGGGATCCCACTCCTGCACCCAAAGCATCAGCTCAGGCACTAAGCCTAGCAGATCTCCACACAGTGGCAGCTGATATCAAAGCCACACTGTCAGCAGCCATCACTGACTTAAAGTCGGACGTCAGTGCCATTGCAGCCCACATGGGATCTGTAGAGCAGACGACCGCGCACCATGCAGAAGCCATCAAACAGGTACAGAGATCTTCAGAAATAAACCTGTCCCACATTATAGAAATCCACAGACGTCTGGAGGATTTAGATAATCGTGGCAGATGCCACATTATCAGACTCAGCGGGATCCCCGAAACTCTCGAGCAGCAACACATTGAACATACTGTTATTGAGATCTTTAATGACTTATTAGATAGACCCCCCGACTCTCCCATAGAAATGGAGAGAATACATAGGGCCCTGAGGCCTAGGGGACGTTAGTCAGACCCCCCCCAGAGACAACATTTGTTGTCTTGTTAACTTCCCACTAAAAGAAGCCACACTCAGGAAGGCAAGGGAACGCAACCGGGTTCTGTTTAATGGGACTGAAATCAAACTCTTTCAGGACCTATCCAACATAACACTCCAACACAAACGTGCTCTGCGCCCTCTCCTGGATCAATTATGCACCAGAGCAATCCCTTATTAATGGAAGTTTCCTTTTTGCCTCTCCACCACCTGGAGGGGACACACTGCCAATCTGCGCACACCAGATGACTTACAAGTAGAGTTGAGCGAACACCTGGAAGTTCGGGTTCTGCTGGTCCGTCCGAACTTCGGGACAAAGTCCGGGTCCGGGTCCGGACGGAACCCGAACGATCGCACGGCCACAAGCGAGTTGAGATGAACATTCAGTAGACCACACGCGTCTAACCGTCACACAGGGGAGGTCCACCACCTCTCCGTTTTTCCTTTGAAGGTAATTATTCCCTAACGAGACCACGTATTAACTAGGTCCTCTCCCGCGTCTCGTGCAAACACAACCTCACAATACAACCTATCCAGGACTTTCTCAAACTAAAGTCAGGGTAATTTGTCTTGGGCCAACGCAAGGGAACGGAAGGACTCACACCGAAGAAAATCACCCTTCAATTGTTCTGTTGTTTACAACAGAGACCCCCCCCAGACTGATTG
>BLSH010390195.1:1351338-1365436 GCA_018402905.1 Glandirana rugosa
TATGTGAAATCTCTAATTTCTGCTATCTGTCCTCAGAGCAACAGCACAGACAGCAGTAGTAAAGTAATCTATCTCAGGATGCAGGATCAGGTCTTAAAATGGCTAAAATCTGTCCCTCACGCCGTCAGCTACCTTTCCCTATACTAACCCAAGGAGCATGTGACTGCAGCACTGTGACTCCAGCTTATAAAGAGGCTGGGTCACATGATGCACCGGCCAATCACAGCCATGCCATTAGTAGGCATGGCTGTGATGGCTTCTAAGGGCAAACCAGTGAAACGCTTGTTGATTGGCTGCCCTGCAGCTTCTCAACACGTGGAGTAAAATAGCAGAACCCCGGACCGAACCCGAACGATTTTTGAAATGTCCGGGTCCGGGTCCGTGCCACGGACACCCTAAAGTTCGGTACGGACCCGAACGTTACAGTTCGCTCAACACTACTTACAAGCTTTCTGCGAAGCCCTACATAACCCTCCAACTGAGGTACCTGACTGGTACAGCTCATTCCCCATCTCAGAAGCCTGGATCGAGGTTTCCAACAATTGCACCCCAAGAGCACAAAGGCACCGTGAGCGCAGATGGAGAAATAACTCCCCTCTGCCTTCACCCTACCCGAACCACAGAGACGACGCACCGAGAATCCAGGGATCATCTCCGCCATGCAGAAGGGACCGCATGGATACTTAAGCACACCCTCTAAACCAACTCCTCTTATATCTAATTTACTTTTCCTCTTTTAGCTGATTGTAGCCAATGACTGAATTGTATTTAAGACTCTGACTCCGTCTTTTCAGATAACCTACCTACCCAGGAATCCTGACATTGCTCCTACAGCATCAAAATGATCACCGTCTCACATGATCTTTCTCCTTCCAACCACTTATCTAGCAAATGAAGCCCCCCTTCTGACCCAGCAAGTATTGCCTCTATGATTTATCTTCTTTCAGTAATGTATGTAAGTTAACTCCTGACATGCTTCTTTTTACAGGATTACCGAGGCATAAGGGTTCATTGACTGGGGGGAATTCTTTTTGCTCTCTACTACATATGCACACAGACTATCTGGGTTTCCCACCTACGAACAACACCAGGATTTTTCACTACCTGACACCGGGTTCCCAGCTTCTCCTTTCCCAAACAGGATTCCTACACAAACTTGCTTCCTAACCCCGTGAAAAGATGGTACAATCACTACTCAATACAGCTTTACTCAGTAACTGGGCAATTTTCTTAGCTCCCATCTTAACTAAGTGGGGTCAAGCTATACATAACAACTGTTAGGTTGCTCGACTATCACGGTCGGTTCTGTTGTTAGTTCAATTTTGTTTCAATACTGTATCCCAATACCATGGTTGTTACTAGTTTTTGCTTTATGCTCAAGTTGGAAATCTGCAAGCTCGTGCAAACACACCCCCAAGACCCATTCAGCTCCCCCCTTTATGGCTTCAAGAGCTGTTGGGCAATCCACCCTACAACTCTCCACACAAGTCATGGTAACAAATTCCTGTTACCTGCCTGAACAACCAGATTTTGTGCACCCTGCTGTCTAATACATTGACAGAACTGTAAATATCATTGGGGTAATCCAAAATATCCTTAGTTGATGGGACAAGCTGGCGGGTTGCCAGGAAAGTTGTATAAGACTGGGTTGGTCTTTGATTGCAGAGTAGCTCCATAGTATCTTTAAGTCTTCATTAGTCACTACTAGAATACGTAGCTCTTACCAACGGTGGTGTATGTTCCTTTTTGCTTTTTTGGTGAGTTTGTTTTAACCAATCCCTTACCCGTCGTGCACTCTTTCACCTCCCCTCTCAAGGTCTAGACACCATACAAACCTCTGAGTCTAACCCCCCTATTCAGATGTCCCCAAAACCCTCTTATACGTATATAGAATAACTCCCCCCGATTCCACCTTGCCTACAACTATATACCCTCAACTGAGTATGTTCTAAATGTCCTATTCCTTTTCCTCCCCTTCGATTACTGACAGGTTCAGTACAGGATAAGGAAAATAACCTCCCTCACCTCTTCACATCGCTCAATCCTAATTACTAAAGCCCATTCCTAACAAGATCTCTCATCCCCTTAGATCACCTTTATTACACTCCCCTATACTCCATTTCCGCAATATCCTAGCTCCACTATCGCAGGAATCCTCCCTCATCGATGGTCTCAGTCCACGTTCCCACACAGAGTGTGTACTTCCTCCACCTCTGACCCTTCCGGATAGCTTGGTTACCTGAACTAAGCATCAGGAAGCATAGCAGGTCTATTAATTCCTCCGGATCTCATTTGCCTCTCCTATCTTACCCCTCGCTGCTCTATTCCCTTCTCCTTCTACACGTTTCACCTTAATTTTCTCCTCGACAGGTCTCCTGCCTCCTTACTAGCCCCTGCTCCTACAGAGATCTATTAAGCTCCCCAACCAACCAACTAGCCCAAATAACCCATTCTACATCTGGCGCCACTCCTCTCTCGTTAAAACTCATCTCCATCAATTCAAAAGTAGAGTTGAGCGAACCCGGACTGTAAAGTTTGGGTCCGTGCCGAACTTTGGGGTGTCCGGGACCCGGACCTGAACCCGGACTTTTCAAAAAAAGTCCGGGTTCGGGTCCGGGGTTCTGGTAATTTTAATAAAAGCTGTGAAAATTGCTGTAAAAAAGTCCTGGAAGGTCCTAGAGGTCTGCAAAAGGATGGAAAATGGGGGTAAGGGTGGGACAAGTGCCCTACAAAGAAATTGGGACAGGGAAATAACTAAAAGCATTTTTAAAAAAATATAAAAAATGGAGGTGGATTTGGACCATCTTCAAACTGTGTCTGAAAAGTATTAATTAACAGTAGAAGCCATATCACTGTTCTAAAATCATCTTCAAACTGTGTCAAAAAAGTATAAATAAGCAGGGAGAACCCATATCACTGTTCTGCAAACATCTGGAAACTGTTTAGAACACTTTACCTAAAACCGGGAGGAACCATATACCTGTTCTGCAAACATCTGGACACTGTTTAGAACACTTTACCTAAAACCGGGTGGAACCATATACCTGTTCTGCAAACATCTGGAAACTGGATTTTAGAAAATCTGGATTTTAGAACAGTTATATGGCTTCTACCGTTAATTAATACTTTTCAGACCCAGTTTGAAGATGGTCCACATCCACCTCCATTTTTGATTTTTTTTTATGTTTTTATTTTTTTAAAAATGCTTTTAGTTATTTCCCTCTCCCCATTTCTTTGTAGGGCACTTGTCCCACCCTTACCCCCATTTCCTTCCTTTTGCAGACCTCTAGGACTTTCCAGGACTATTTTACAGCCATTTTTGTGCCTAAAAGTTCGGGTCCCCATTGATTTCAATGGGGTTCGGGGTCCGGGACAAAGTTTGGGTTCTGTCCGGACCCGAACCCGGACTTTGTCCCGAAGTTCGGCCGAACCAGCAGAACCCGGACTTCCAGAAGTTCGCTCAACTCTACTCAAAAGGGTTGAACATCCAACAAAAACGGTCCCAATTTTTACAAGAATGTCATTAGCTACGCGCTTATATTGCATTTTTCCAAGAGACACATTTCTAAACTGGGAAAATTCCAAAGTTCTTGAACAGAGAATACCCGACCGTATTTCATTCCTCTAACCAGGACTCCAAAACCAAAGGGGTCTCAATCCTCATATCAAAGCATCTCCCCTTCCACATGTCCGACAGTCTCTCGGACCCAGCAGGAAGATTTCTCTTTCTCAAAGGGAAACTCTATAACTGCCCCATCACATTCGCCAATGTCTACGCCCCTAACATCAAACAAGTGCCTTTCTTCCGCAAGATCAGAGACCTCCTCTCTTCCTTTTCTGAAGACATACTTATCCTCGGAAGATATTTCAATGTCCCCCTGGAACCTGGTCTGGACACCTCCTCAGGTACCACCACTACCCCCTACAGGGCCCTGAAACAAATTAGATTACAATTCCAAAACCTTATGATACATGACACCTGGAGAATGCTCAGTCCCCAAGACAAAGATTATACTTTTTATTTATAGACACCACAAGTACTCTAGAATAGACTATTTCTTTCTATCACAACAAGACCTACCCCTTCTTAAAAAAGCCACGATTGAAACCATGACCCTTTCCAACCACCGCCCCATTTCGATTTCTTTAATTTGCCCAGAAACTCAAACAAAGACTAAAATTTGGAGACTCAATACAACACTGTTCAAAGACCCAATTATAACAAAGAAATTTCAGAAGACTCTTCAGGAATACTTCTTCTTAAACAATAATGAAGCCTTAGCCCCCCTTTTTGTGTGGGAAGCACACAAGTGTGTAATGAGAGGTGTATTCCTGGAGACCTCAACTAGACAGAAAAAAGAACGACAAGAGAAAATGAAAGCGTTAGTATCCCGCATGCGCTCCCTAGAAATCACTCACAAAGTCTAGCGGCTAATACCCCCCAGGAATTAACCCAAGCTAGAACCCTGTTGAAGGAGGAATTGGATATCACTACTAAAAAACAATACATCCTCAGGCACAAAATCTACTACGAACAAGGGAACAAAAACGGCAGACTCCTAGCCAGAGCAATTCAGGAAAAAAAGAGCAGTGCCACTATTCACCACATCAGGGACAAACACAACAAGACCCACTCCTCCAATGATGAGATTGCCACCCAATTCGAAATGTACTACCAGGATCTCTACAATATATCTCCTAATCAACCACGCTCATACAAAAGTACATCTCGTTCTGAACTAATCAAAAAATTCCTCTCCCAATACGGAGGGCCCAAAATTTCCCCTGAAGCTTTCCATAAACGAAATGCACCCCTCTCAGATGAGGAATTTGATAAGGCCCTGAAGGATATGAAAGTCGGAAAAACTCCTGGTCTCGACGGCCTCTCATTGCAATACTACAAAGTTTTCAAAGATATTTTGAAACCGAGGTTCACAACGGCATTTAGATCTCTTGCTCAATACAAACCACTCCCCCCCACCTTCTTGAAGCCCGCATAACTGTGATACCCAAGGAGGGGAAAGACCCCGAATCAGTGACCAACTACCGCCCTATATCCCTCATAAACGTTGATGTGAAAATCTATGCAAAAATCTTGGCCAATCGTCTTCTCCCTCTCCTGCCCACCCTGATCTCTCTCAACCAGGTGGGTTTCATACCAGGCAGGGAAGGGAGAGATAACACAACCAAAGCCCTTAACATTCATCATTGGCTCACAAAAAAATGGCTTACCTGGCTTTTTCCTCTCGTTAGATGCCGAGAAGGTGTTCGACAGAGTGGCCTGGGACTACATGGCTAATGTTCTAACATCACTAGGACTTCCTGAGATTATGATCTCCTATATTGGGGCACTCTACTCCTCACCAACTGCCAGAATCTGCGTTAAAGGTCACCTGTCGAGCGCCTTCACCTTATACAACGGCACCAGGCAGGGATGTCCCTTTTCCCTCCTTTTTGTTCTTACCCTGGAGCCCCTGCTAAACCAGCTTCGTCTTAATCAAAGCATTTCAATCAAAGATCACTCCTTTAAAGTTTCAGTGTTTGCAGATGATTTATTATTATTTCTATCTGAACCTCGCACATCTATTCCCAACCTTCTTAATGTCCTAGAAGAGTTCCAGCGCATTTCTAATTTGAAGATAAATCACTCAAAATCAAACGCCCTTAATATTACCCTATCTCCAGAGACTATTAGACAATGTCAAGCAAATTTTCCATTCAACTGGGCAAATGATTCAATCACATACCTCGGAATCAAAATACCGAAATCACTTTCCAAGCTGTACTAGGCCAATTATGAACCCACTTTAATAGCGGCTAAAGACGATCTAAAAAGATTGAATGTCCTCAACATTTCATGGTTTGGCAGGGCCCCTCTTGTCAAAATGACAATCTTGCCATGCTTTTTGTACCTATTTCAAACAATTCCGATTGCACTACCATCAAACTTTTTCAAGTATGCACCTCTTTCATCTGGAGACATAAAATGCCCAGAATAAAATATGACCGACTTATTCTTCCTAAATCCAAGGGCAGAATCGCCCTTCCCGATCTTCGCCATTATTACTGGGCAGTCCACCTTACGCGTATAGTGGACTGGAATACCCATTATGACCATAAGATTGGGTTTCTCTTGAGCAACTCTCCTCCTCCCAAAATCTGAGAACTCTTCCCTGGCTTAAGCCAAAACATATTTCCCAGCAAGTAAAAACTCATCCCCTAATAGGGCCCACTTTAGCAATATTTCACTTCTCTGCCAACAAGATGAACCCGACGCAATGGCTAGGCCCGCTTACCACCTTATGGGCTAACCCTGTTTTCCCCCTGAAAATTATGACACTTTGTCCTCGGTCTGGCCATATAGAGACCCTCTCATGAAGCATTTCCTTCACAGAGGTAAAATCTTAACCCTGGAAGAATTAAATGCTAAACCAACCCCACGTATTCCACGGTGGACATATCTTCAAATTAAACACTTTCTCTCCAAATTGGACTTTCCTGATCAGTGGTCAAGAGAACTCTTAACTCTAGAACACCTATGCTCCCAAAACTCCCCCCAAAGACATGTGCTATCTATCCTTTATTCTTCTCTTTTTGGGGATACGACAGCATTCTCCAGCAGTGTCTACTTGGCATGGCAACGCGATCTAGAACTTGACTTATCAAAGCAAGATTGGCAAACAATCTGTTTCCACACCCACAGGGGCTCCCTTAACGTTGCCACACAAGAATGTGGATATAAAATACTATCTAGATGGTATAGGACCCCCGAACTCCTCAACAAATTTTTGACCCAATTTCCTAATAGTAGTTGGTGATGTGATGCGGAAGGAGGATCGATGCTCCACATCTGGTGGTCATGTCCTTTAATCCAGCCATTTTGGAAACTAGTTCACGACACCATTACCTTGATCACCTCTGACCCTCTGGAGTTCTCCCCCGCTACTTATCTCTTTCACTATACATCTATCCTGAAAAAAAGATATCATAGATCATTAGCAATGATTATGATAAATGCAGCTAGACAATGCATTCCCTGTTACTGGCGCACAGTAAAGGTGCCGACAAGGGAGGAGTGGTGCCATAGGATCAATAACATAGAAAAAATCAAAGAATTGATCAGTATAGCTTCCGAAAGAATCCAACAATTCTCAAAAACTTGGTTTGGTTGGCTGCAATATAAGTCAACACCAGAATTCGCAGTGAAATAAAGATCACCTCTTGTTATACATTCTTTTCCCCCTATCGAGGACCTTTTTTTTTTTTTTTTTTCTACATTGGGTCCCTGGACCATATGTTTGGAAGCTAGGGACCCTCCCCACTCCCCCCACAAACTAAAAACGACCAGGTTCAGTGGGTCTTCATATTCCTCACCTTCCAGCAGACCTGCTGAACACTAACATTTTCTTCTTTTCCTTCTTCCTCTCTTCCCTCACCCTTCCCCTCTTTTCTCCCTTTTCTTTTCTTTTTACCTTGGTCTTTTCCCCTTCCCTCCCTTGTTCAACCAGTTACAATGTATTATTTGATATACTTAAACAGCTCTCATATGGATACACTGGCTTGTTCCTAGGTATTCTCCTTATAGGTTACCCTGTGTTTTATATGTTTTCATAAATTGGACCGATACTCATATGACAGCTAATATTCCCTTTGTACTATTAATGTGTACCAGGATTTTGTTTCCACAATGTTCTCCTTTTTATGTAAAAGTTTACTGGAAATAGGTTCATATTGCTGGTTGTATACAACTATTATTCTCTTTAATAAAATATTATGTAAAAAAAAAAAAAGTTTTGCTAGACTGTTAAGACTAGTTTTCTTATCTGGTTTCTGCCACTCTTTCTTGATCAGGTCTTCCAGTTCATCTATAAATGGAAAGGATTTGGAATCCTTCTTAAATTTGGAAAATATTTTCTGGCTTTGCGTGGAGCTTCCTTGTGCTCTTCCCAAATGATAGAGCCATCCGCAAAATCTGTTAAAGAAGCTATCGATGAACAATCAAAGCCTGTGGAGGCTTCTATCTCTTCACTATCTGATGAATTATCTGATCTTGCTGATGCTTGTGGGACACCTGGTGCACTATGAGCTGTCTTGGGGGTTGCCACCTGTAGGATTGATTCCTGGACTGACTCTCTGATGATATCTGTCACCTCCCTAGCATTTGTTTCTTTTTTTCCTTGCTGCTTCTTCAAAGCATGTATGCATGATAATTTTCCTGGGAGCACTGTGGCTCCACAAATCCAGCATGTGTTTTCAGTTGGTCTATAGCGATGACTGCCTGATGATGGATGATGGCGTGAGGAGGTTTCCCTGTGGCATGAGTGAAGATGCTGGGAGGAAGATCTTGAGCGGCTTCTTTTATGACCTGTGCGGTTTCTACATCTGGAGTTTGACGATCTTGTGGACCTGTCCAATAAGGCAGCATTAGTGGCAAGGCTGCATTTTTCACTATCTTAATTAGTTACCAATTCCCCCTTACCTATTAGGCTGAGGATTGTCTGCTTGGGAAGCGGCCTCCATGAGGAGTGAAAAGAAGCTTCCACCTAGAATACACATATAGTTGTATTTTAGCAGGCATAGAGGAGATAGTAACATGGCACCCATAGAGAGAGAGAGAGAGACCACGCTTACCTTGGTGGGGAAACAGAAGCATTGAGGTTAGTAGGCAGAAGAGAAGTTGACAGGTGTATCCTGGCCAGTGTATAGCTGAATACCGCAGACTCAGGAATAATGCAGGAACTGGAGGCTTTTTAAAATCCCTGCCGTTGTGCCGGAAGTGATGTCCGCTCATGTATGTGCAGACACATGCTAAGAAGCCATATTGGGAACTGGAAAAATGGGCTCCCAGCAGTGTCACTTCCGCTTGCACATGCACAGAAGTGGCGGGATGCTTGGGCGCCATCTTGGGAATGGCAGGATGGCTGCATGGGACTACAGAGCTCAGAGAAGCCATAGAAAGTGTCAGAAAATAAATATGAGGAACGCTGCACACAATCTAAGCCTGATTAAGGCTTGTATAACACCAGGCAATATACCCCTGAGACCATCAGAGTGGGGTTCCTTCCATCTAGCTCGTTTAGAGACTGTACAGGCAAGGACTTCCATCCAGGAGAGGCTGAACTGTGAGAGTGGTAAGGGGTGCTGAGCATTTCATTCAGTCCTTAACATGTGAGAAAAAAAGGAAAATGCTGTGGTGGGACCCTCTTTCTTTTTATAGCTATTCAGTCCTATTAGGTTTTGAGGGGCGGAGTCACAACACAAGTGTATGCTGCCACGATGCAACAGGAAATTAACTTTGTGACCTTTTGGTTCCATATACTGTGTCTTCCACAAAGGGCTAGTACAGATTTGCTGAGACCCTTTTTTAAGATTGGGTCAAGAATTGATGAGAGGCTTTGGTTTGTGTGAGGATATGTGTACGATCTCCCTCTCCATCATTTTTTTTTTTTTTTTTCCAAAAAGAATTTATTGAAATGTATACTTCAGAGTAAACATATGAATACATACATTTTGAATTGTGCCAAACATAAAGCAGGTAAAAATACAACTAGATTTAAACAATGTATAAGATCGATCATCCAAAGTCGACTCGCTTACCTCTATAGAGGAATGTCCATTATGCTTGCAGAAAAAAAAAAGACATAAAGAAGGAAAGAAAAACATAGCCCTTGTATTTCCTTGTATTAAGTTAGGTGAACAGTAAGGCCTATTCACATCTATCTTCAGTTGCGGATCTTGTAGTTTTTACCCTGATGTCCTATTTTCTCTTTTATTTATTGTTCTTTTTTTTCCTTTCTTCCCCTTTTTTCTTATGTCCCATTGTGGGTTTCAGGGTCTTTGGACTTACTGGCGAGCCTCCCCAATGGCCACTCCCCACCCCAAATGGGAACAAACTGTGGGGTGGCTGGGTTGCTACGCCCAACGCAGTTGGGACCTGCCCTGATCTTTAGCTGAAACCCACACTTCAGTGAGTTGGGAGAAATGATTGATGTTGACCACTGACTTTTTGTCTGCTTTACGTACATGGTGATAAAGCTGTGCGGTAAAGGGAAGAGAAGGAGAAGAAGAAAAAAAAAAAAAAAGAGGGGGGGAGTGGAGGGGGTAATGTAAAATGAGAGCAAAATAGGGGGGTGAGCTCCAGCCTCTCTCTCCTAACCTCACCCCATCCCCGTTCAGTTTCAGGGGGGGTATCTTCCACCGCTGTTTTAGTGTGTTATTTATTGGTTTAGTCTTTTGTTGACAAATTCTAACCAACAAGCCCACGTTTTGTAAAATTTTCCGGGGGAGTCTCCTGCTTGGTGTACTAGATCTTCCATCTCTGCGATTTTTTGCGTTCTTTTGATCCAGTCCTCCACTGTGGGGGGATTAACATCTCTCCAATAAAGGGGGATGCATTGTTTAGCCGCATTAATTAGATGGAGGGCAAGCGATTTACGGTATTTTTTTGGGGGGACTGAGGTGTGGTGTAAGAGATACTGGGCCGGGGAGAAGTCCAGAGGAAGTGTCGTAATTTCGGATGTGAGGTCATGTATTTTTATCCAAAAGGGCTGGACCAATCTACAGGACCACCAGATATGGAGAAGCGTACCCGTCTCTTCTTTACATCTCCAACAGTTTTGAGAAACTGATGGGTAAAATTTGTGCAACCTATCTGGTGTTCTATACCATTTGGAATATATTTTATAGCCATTTTCTTGAGCCGATACGTTGATTGAGCCCTTATGGATATGTGTAAATATTTGTTCCCACTCATGGGCGGACAGATCTAATGACAGTTCTCTCTCCCATTTACTAGATACCTTATTTTGTTTTGGATCAAATTTTGCGAACATGTTTCATAAATTTCCGAGATTACATGTCTTTGGGGTTCAGTTCTACTACATATGGCTTCAAAAGGGGTAAGAGATCTGCACCAATCCTCTATAGGCTTTGTGGACATGACATAATGTCTGATTTGTAGGTATCCTAACCAGGATAATTTATGAGATGGTGTCAAAGCTTGTAAGTCTAAAAAGGGGATAAAAGAGCCTCGAGAGAAGAAATTACCTCCTTTTTCAAGCAGCTCTTTCCCCAGTTCTTTCACTAGGGACTCTGTGACATTAGGGATAAAATCTGTGTTGTGAATGAGCGGAGTGAGAGGTCCTGGGAAGGAGGATAACTGTAGTCTTTTGTTTGCAGCCTGCCAACTAGACAGCGTTGGGCCAATCGTTGGGTGATCTAGTAGTTGTTTATTGTACATTTTAGATCGGAGCCAGGGTAGAAGTCTTAGAGGCGTATACGAGAATGCTCCTTCTAACCTGACCCACGCTTTTGTAGTGCAATTGACATGCCAATCCACAATTCTGTTGAGGTTACATGCCCAATAATATTTTTGAATGTCTGGCAGGCCCAAACCCCCTTTGAGTTTGGGTGCAGTCAGTTTGTCATAGCTTAACCTTGCCGTTTTAGATTCCCAAATGAAGCCCGTACATATCCTCCTATAAGTGGAGAAGAAGGTCTGTGGCAGTTTAATTGGGATTGCCTGCAGTAGATATAGCAGTCTAGGAAGGACGTTCATTTTAATTGTCGCGGCCCTACCAAACCAAGAGAAGGTAGTTGAGGACCATTTCTTTATGTCTTGCTGTAAAGTTTCGAGCAAAGGTAAGAAGTTTAAGTCATATAGGTGACTCAGTCTGATAGGAAGTTTGATCCCCAAGTACGTTAGAGCTTGTTTTTCCCATTTAAAAGGGAAGTTCTGCGTGCAATTCTCAACCATGTGGTGTGGTAGGGATATATTGAGTGTACTAGATTTGTTAAAATTTATTTGTAGATTTGAGAGGGTATGAAATGATTGGAGGTCCTTTAAGAGGTTTGGTAGTGTGGTTAATGGGTCTGAGAGAAATAGGAGAACATCGTCCGCATAGGCTGCTATTTTGTAAGTGCGCTCTGCGATCGTGATTCCTCTGATATCCTCATTCCTTCTTATCCTGTTCAGCAGGGGTTCTAGTGTGAGAATGAATATCAAAGGGGACAGTGGGCAGCCCTGCCTTGTCCCATTCGACAAAGGGAAGGCGTCCGACAGGTGGCCATTGACCTTCACTTTTGCTGAGGGGTTGGAGTATAGCGCTAGAATGAAACTCAGTAGTCTATTTCCAAACCCCAATATGTTTAGAGTTTCTTCCAAAAAGTCCCATGCCACCCTGTCGAACGCCTTCTCCGCATCGAGGGACAGGAAGAACCCTCTGTGCTTATTAGAAACTATCCAGTGGTGAAGATTTATTGCTTTTAGGGTGTTGTCCCTAGCCTCCCTTCCCGGGACGAATCCAACTTGATCGAGAGTTGTCAGGTTAGGGAGGAGGGGGAGAATCCTATTTGCCAATATTTTTGCATATAGTTTGACGTCCACATTTAATAAAGAAATTGGTCTATAGTTAGTGACTGTGGATGGGTCTTTCCCTGGCTTTGGCAAGACTGTTATTTCAGCTTCTAACGTATCTCGATGTTGGGGGGTGTGTTTGTCAAGCGTGTTAAATGCCTCCAAAAATTTTGGGAGTAGTATCTCCGGATAGGCTTTGTAATAGCCGCTAGTTAGCCCATCTGGGCCTGGGCTCTTACCCGCCTTGAGTTGTTTTAATGCTAATTTAGCTTCCTCTAACAGAAGGGGATGATCAAGTCTCTCTGCGTCCGTTGCACTTATTGCCTTAGGAGCATATTGATTTAAGAAATTCTTGATCATTTCCTTCCTTTTTTCTGCGGTCAACTGTACCTCTGGGGTAATATTATAAAGTTCTGAGTAGTATTGTACGAATTGAGCTGCAATACCTTCGTTTGTTTCCACTATTTCACCCTTCGGGGTGTTAATGTGGTGCATGGTCATGGAAGCCTTTTTAGCTTGTAAGGCTCTGGCTAGAAATTTCCCTGCTTTGTTCCCAGCTTCGTAGAACCTCTTTTGGGCTAGTGCGAATTTACGCTTCACTGTTTTGCCGAGTTCCTCTAGAAGTGTCATACGCGCGTGGGTTAATTTTTGGAGGGTTTGTGGCTCTAAAGTTTTTTTGTGATTTTGTTCCAGGGATTTAATCTCGGCCATTAGTTTGTTTAAACGTGCTTGTCTCTCCTTCCGTCTTTTACTAGCAAGGGAGATAAGTACTCCCCTTATTACACATTTATGTGCATCCCATAAAGTCAGAGGTGAAATCTCTGGGGAAGTGTTCAACTGAAAGTACTGTTGGATTTGCTCACGCGTGTGTTGTTCCATTTTGGGGTCAGTGAGTAGAGAAGGATCTAATCTCCAGATATATGATCGTTTGACCTGTACTGGGAGTGATAGTGTCATAGTTATTGGATTGTGGTCGGACAAAAACATTGGCTCTATCGTGGCTGCCGTTAGATATTGTAGGTCCTCCTGCGTTACAAAGAAGTAATCTATTCTTGTGTATTTCTGGTGCAAACTGGAGTAGAACGTAAAGTCCCTTCCTTGCGGGTGTAAGGTCCGCCAAGAGTCATGTAGTCGTAGGTTGTTTAGATGTGTTTTGATTGTTTTTAGGGCCCGGTATGTGATATGTGAGGTGCCCGAGGAGTTGTCTTGTTTGGGTATGAGTGCAATGTTAAAGTCCCCCCCTAGGATCAAGATCCCTTTCTGGAAATTCGTTAGTGCTTGCAGTGTCAATCTGAAGAAGGGTACCTGGGATTTATTGGGTGCGTAAATATTCGCAATTGTGATGAGTTTCTTGTGAATAGTCCCTTTTAAGAATATAAAGCGTCCTTCCTCATCAATTTGTGTTTCATCTATTATCAAAGGACATTTTTTTGAGATCAGGATTGCTACACCCCTTGGATTGTTGGGTAGTGCATGTTATAAAGTTTTGGGATAGCGTCTGCTCTAAAGTGTGTTTCCTGTATAAGCGCTATATCTGCTTGTGATTTCTGGATGGACATAAGGAGTTTAGAGCGCTTTTCAGGTATGTTTTGCCCTCGGGCATTTAACGAGAACAATTTTAGTTTGAGATTTTCTTTTTTCAGTGCTGCTGTCATGTTAGGGTTGGATGTAAGCAAGATTATGCTCTGCGTGAGGTAGGGTCAATTAGCGTAAATGCAGATTCAGCGTGGGTGCAGAGCGGTG
>BLSH010390195.1:1393818-1415753 GCA_018402905.1 Glandirana rugosa
CCTGAACTATCACATCATATAAAATTTTTTCAAACAAATAAATCTCAAGGTTCACCAATTTTTTCACGTTCATTTTTTATAGGTCAACTCTTTACAAGTCGTCCCTAATGTATTATCCGTTGGAACTCTAAATAAACAAACTTTTTTAAAATATACTACACTATCAAGTCCACCTTGTTTTTTCCATATAACCTTACAAAACGCCTGGGAGAAACGTGGAAAGTCTGAAGGAAATCCTGGAACCATCCGTGGAAAGCTGTGGGCAATCAAAGGAGAACAAAAGAGGAACCGGACGGTGAGGAGTGCAGCCGAGCTCTGGAGACCCAAAAAGACCCCATTTACCACATGCGAGATACCCCTGTGGGGGTGGGAAGAATCTGGTAAGTGAGGGCACATCGGGGGAGAGCACGAGTATTTCCACACCTACTTGTTATAATTTTCTGAAGATCGCTTGACACCACACTAACTATAAACCACGGGAAATGTACTAGGGAATAGAACATTTAAATTGGTTTTTATATCCACTTCTACGTATATTGACGGACTTCAGAAGGATATTTAATACCTAGCAGACTTACATTGTAAGAAGGAGTTTCTAGTTCCAACACTGCATGCGGGACTTGACAACCACTTCACTCGCATATATCCTGGTTGCATTCACTATATACTTGTATGAACATTGTTTGCTTTTCTCTGTTATGAGAGAAGCAGGGTTACGGTTCAGAAAACATTGCGGCACTTATATCACTTTATAACCACCTTATTTATTTATATACCTCAGAGGAATAAGGATGAAATTGTAGCTCCTGTAATTCACCTGGACTTATTTATATGCATTCTCATACTCATCAGTACCTATAATTTGAGTTTTTACCATAATTTATTTTTTCTTCTTGACATCCACTTTTTTACTTGACATCCACTTTGTTAAAAAATTTTTTCGGATTTACTCACAATTTATTTTAGTTTAAAGTTCTGGTATTTTATTTGCAAAATCATGATTGATACACACTGGAATTAATATATTATTTATTTTAATATTTATGGAACTCATGCTTGTTTGCACTGATTAGCACTTTTCTGCACATACTACTCATTTATTTATATATAGCATAAGCACTTTGTGGGTTGAAAGACAGCGCCAGTCCTAACACTCCATTAGATTTATTCTTTTCTATTCTATTCAAATTCGAATTTATTCTATTTGAATTTTGGGAAATGGCTATATTCTTTCTATTCTATTTTTTAATTCTATTCTATTCTTTTCTATTCAATTCTATTTCTATTCTAATCAAATTTTAATTAATTGTATTTGAAATTTGAATTTTGGAAGAAGGTTATATTATTTCTATTTTATTCTATTCTTTTTTTCTATTCCTTTCTACTCTAGTCTATTCTTTTTTCAATTCTATTTCTATTGTATTTGAATTCAAATTTATTTTTTATTGAAATTCGATTTTAAGAAGATGGTTATGTTATTTCTATTTTATTCTTTTCTATTCTATTTTATTATATTATATTCTTCTCCTTTATTTTCTATTCTATTCTATTATTTTTTTATTTGATTCTACTCATTTATTTTCTATTCTATTTTATTCTCTTTGGAAATTCAAATTTGAAAACCATTCAAATTCAGTTCCAAAACTATTTAAATTAGATTTAAAAACAATTTGAATTTTGACCGAAATTTTGTTTGGTTATTTCGGATTAGTTTAAATTTGTTTCTATTATAATTCGGAAATTCGGATACACCCAGACCTTTTCTTGATCACCAATCTTACATCCAAAGTACAGTAAATATGCTTTCTTAACCGGTTCCCGACCGGCTCTCGTACATCTACTGCTGCAGAGTGCCAGCATCCCACGAATCACCATCTTTAAGCGGCGGCTCGTGCATGCGCTGCATGAGTGTGCCCGCGGCTCAGGGGGACCCGTTGGCTGCCAGCAAGCCGCGATTGCTTACAACAGAAGAAAAAGGGGATGTAAACATGGTGGTTCCCCTTGCTGTCAGGCAGCATCTAAGAGATCTACTGATCCCTGTCAATGGGATCAGTTAGATCTCTTATGCCGCTGACAGCCCAGCCCCCTTACAGTTAGAGCACGCCCAGGGAACACAGTTAACCCCATTCACTGCCAATGACATTTATACAGTAATCAGTGGATATTTACATTTCTGACCGCTGTATAAATGTCATTGGTCCCAAAAAAGTGTCAAAAATGTCCGACATTTCCGCCCCAATATCAAAGTCCCAATAAAAATCGCAGATCACCGCCATTGCCTGTAAAAAAAAAAAAAATTGTAAAAATGCCAGAAATTAATTCTCATGGTTTGTAAACGCGGAAAGTTTTGCGCAAACCAATCAATAAATGCAGATTGCGATTTTTTTTTACCAAAAATACGAGGAAGAATATAAATCGGCCAAAACCGATAAATACATTTTGTTTTTTTATATATTTTTTGGGATTTGTATTTTAGCAAAAGGTAAGAAATATTGTTTTTTTTTTTTTGCAAAATTGTCGCTCTTTTTTTGTTTATAGCGGTGATCAGAAATGATGTAGAGGTGATCAAATATCACCAAAAGAAATCTCTACCTGTGGGAAAAAAAGGACGCACGTTTTATTTGGGTACAACGTCGCACGACCGCACAAATGTTCTGCAATATATCCTGAGTGCATGTCTGGACATTGATGAGTTACAGAAAGCATCTAATAATGCAAGCAAAAATGACTAAACTTAAAATATATATACGGTAGTAAAAAATTGCAAAAACAAAGCTTTTTTAAAAACCATATGTGATAGGCTATAGAATAGGTTATTTTCATGATTAGCAGCCAAAATCTATAAGAAACAAAAATGTTCAGAAAGCAAAATCTTTTTGTATTTTCTTCTTTTTTAGAGTATAACTTTTAGCTTGGGGTCATTAGAGCATACCAGGTAGTTATTGCTGACAATCCATTCAAGAGCTGTTTTTTGTGTCACAGCACCTTACTGCATTCTTTGAAAAAAAATAGGAACGTTATTGTCTACCTAAAACACAGCACATCCTTGCCCCAGGTGCAACCCCGTGCCATATCCCTATACACAGGGGCGTCGCTAGGGGGTGGCTATCAGTGCTGCAGCCCTGAATGTCATGCCTACAGCCCCGAGTGTCCTGAGGGGTCCCTAATGACGGGTCTGCCACTCTATCAAGTCGCAAGCGGGCGGCTAGTCAGAGCCGCAAGCAGCTTGTCAGAGCCGCGAGCGGACGGCTTTTCAGAGCAGCCAGTGTGCGGCTTGTCAGAGCCGCGTGCGCGCGGCTTGTCAGAGCTGCAGGCAGGTCCGGACTGCCCTGGGGCTGCTTTCAGCTGTGGCCGCAGCAGTGCCCATGGTCGATATTTGTGCAGAGTGACCTCCTTCCCTCAATCACATCACAGCGGTCTTCCGCTGTGTCACTATAGAGCAGTACTCTGAAATACCCAGGGGCTGGCCACTGTAGCAAAGCTCCGCCTCCTAGACGTGATAGACGGAACACTGTCCAATGCCGGGAAATTGAAACAGTGTTCCTTCTATTGTGTCTAGGAGGCGGAGCTTTGCTACAGTGGCCGGCCGCCGGATATTTCAGAGCACTGCTCTATGGTAACACAGCAGGAGACCGCTGATCTGCTGTGATTAATCCATGCACTGGCGAAGATGCATATGGGCACTGATAAGGGGAGGCTACAGATGGGCACATGATGGCTACAGATGGGATGGGCACATGATGGCTACAGATGGGCACATGATGGCTACAGTTGGGCACATGATGGCTGCATATGGGCATGGTGACGCTGAGGGAGGGACACTCTGCTGGAGACACCTGTGATGTAAGGAGGAACTCTGCTGGGAACAATTGACAGAAGGAGGGACTCCGCTGGGGGCACCTGACGGAAGGAGGGACTCCGCTGGGAGTACCTGATGGAAGAAGGGACTACGCTGGGGGCACCTGATGGATGGAGAGGCTCTGCTGGGGGCACCTGATGGAAGAAGGGACTCCACTGGGGGCACCTGATGGATGGAAGGGCTCTGCTGGGGGCACCTGATGGAAGAAGGGACTCCGCTGGGGGCACCTGATGGATGGAGGGACTCCACTGGGGGCACCTGATGGATGAAGGGGCTCTGCTGGGGGCACCTGATGGATGGAGGGGCTCCGCTGGGGGCACCTGATGAAAGGAGGGACTCTGCTGGAAGCACCTGATGGCATCTGGTAGCAGGCGACAGTGGCAAGTGACACACTCAGGGCTCCCACTGATTCTGCATTTGGTGAGTTGAACTATTTCATTTTATATTACAATGTAATTATAGTAATAATGCGCTTCAGTCATCCTGACACCATAACAACCATGGTGCCGAGAGGATTGAAACGCCAACACCAGGTGTTTGGATTATCTCTATCTGCTGATTGTTGAACTTTCTGGAATACATGTATTGTGGTGAAGGATCTGGGCCTGCTGTCCCTCTATCCCGATTTCTTTCCTTCCTTCTCTTCCCTTCCCTCCCTATCTCTTTCTTACTTCCTTCCTCCATCCCTCGTTCAACTCAGACGCAAGCCACATCCCCTAAATCCACGCCCACCATTTAGCTTAGACCACACCTATTTTCGGTGCGGCACGCGTTCCGCGCCACATTTTTTTGGGCTAGAGCCCCTGGTCTTTTTCCAACCTAGCAACGCCCCTGCCTATACACCCAAAATTGTTTGGTCTTTTCTTAGTTAAATGTATAAGAAATAAATTAATTGATTTTATCAGTAATATCTACACTGGGTGTTTGGTGATCATCCGTGTTCCAGGTCTGATAAGTTTTATTCAAAGTCACCTTCTTAGTTACATATCCCTTCTGCTGCACTGAAGGTCCTCTATAACATGGTATGTACTGCAGGGCAGGCTAGTACCCAAATCACATATTCTGTGACCTCCAGCCTGTGGTATATGCTTGACATTCTGTAGTAAATGGATAGGATCACGTGCAAGCATTTTAGCTACAGCCTTGCTGCCCCTGCCTGTGTTTGCCTGACCAGGGCAAGGATGACCCTAAAAGGAAACGTATAAGAAATGTAATAAATATGTAAAGAATAAAACATTTGTATATATGTGCCAGAAAGAGAACACAACCTCCAGTTCATGACAGTGGATGTCATCATTAGCCTTTAGACTGCCTATCTTATATGTTTGACCATTGAAGGAAGATTTGAAGAAGTGGTGATCAGCCTATGACCATTGGATTTTACACTTTAACTTTTAGCTTCTGCCTGCCCGCCCTTATACCTGGCTGTATATTTTTCCCTCCATTTGTTGCTGCCTGCCCTTCCCCCTGTGTTTTGGTGGGGAGGACAGCCTATGTCCATAGGTTTTACCCCTGCAACTATGTGTCACGTACCTGGTGATGGAGTCTGGCTTATGCAGGGGGTACCTCTTTTGCGGCACCGGTTCATGAGTCCCTGCTAGTGCAGACAGGGAACTCAGGAGCACGAGGGCTGGACAGTCACTGATGCAAGGTAGATGTCCGCTGGAGCTCATGCAGGCAGAAGGGTCGTGAGGCAGTCCGGGCCGGTAACTGGCGGGCGGTTCAGTACAAGGGTTCAGGCAGACGGATGGACGGGTGCAGGCTGGGTCGGCAACGTTCAGGCAGCAAGGTACAATGGAGCAGGCAGAAGAGTGGTCATGGAAGCCGTGGTGGGTGCAGGCAGAGTTCAGAGCAGGGTCAAAGCAGGCCGGGTCACAGGAACAGGTATCAGATAGTCAGGAAGAAAGGAACTCACACTAAACGCTGTAGAATGGACAGCACTTGCTCACAGGAAGCACGGTGTTTAAATAGAGCTGCCCGGACCGCCTCCTTCGGGGGCTAGAGATAACCACAATCAAATGCAAACACGTCCTCAGCACAATCTTTTCCTAACATTGCCCCCCCCCAAGGGGCAGCCTCCGGATGCCCAAACGGGCTAGTTTAGAAGGGTTGTTCTCCTTGAAGGATCGGAGGAGTTCATCCGCATGAATGTTATCTGCAGGCTCCCAGGAGTTTTCTTCTGGGCCGTAGCCTTTCCACTTCACTAAGTACTGAACTGTGTTACCCCTCTTCCGGCAATCCAGGATAGCCTCCAGTTCGAACTCCTCTTCGCCGTCTACTAGGATTGGGCCTGGTGGACTAGTCTTCCGCTGGGGAAAAGGATTTGGGGTCACAGTCTTCAGCAGTGACACGTGAAACACTGGGTGGACACGAAGGGACGACGGGAGCTCCAACTCATAGGCCACCCTGTTAATCTTCCTTTTCACAGGGAAGGGGCCAATAAACCTGGGGCCCAATTTCCTGGAGGGGCAGGCTAGCCTCAAGTTCCTCGGGGCCAGCCAGACCTTTTCCCCAGGCTGTAAGTCCAACTCTCCCCGTCTTCCCTTGTCGAACACCTCTTTGTTATGCTCCTGGGTCCCGGACATGGTCTCCTGAAGGAGTTTGCAGTTCTCTTCCCAGAACTTGGTCATTTCTTGGGCCGCTGGTACAGTACTTTCAAGGCCGTGATTGAGCATAAATGTCGGGTGGAAACCGTAATTGTCCAGAAACGGAGACTGGTTGGTAGCTGAATGGACGGTGTTATTGAAAGCAAACTCCGCCAGGGGCAGCAGAAAGGCCCAGTCATCTTGTGAGAATGATGAGAAGCAACGGAGATACTGCTCGAGCGTCTGATTGGTCCTCTCTGTCTGCCCGTTTGTCTGTGGGTGGTATGCCGAAGAGTATGCCAGTTCAATATCAAGTGCGGAGCACAGGGCCTTCCAAAACCGGGAGGTAAACTGGACTCTGCGGTCAGAGACAATGCTGGTTGGAAGTCCATGGAGCCTCATTATTTCTCTGATGAATATCTCGGCTGTTTCAGCGGCTGATGGGATTCCCTTCATGGGCAAGAAGTGGGCCATCTTCGTTAGCCGATCCACTACCACGAAGATGGTAGAATACCCCTGGGATGGCGGCAGCTCGACAATAAAGTCCATCGAGATCATGGACCAGGCCCTCTCGGGCACCGGAAGTAGCTTTAGTAAGCCCCAGGCCTTGGTCTTGCTGCTCTTGTTCTGGGCACAGATAAGGCATGAGCTGACGTATTTCCTACAGTCCTCGTCTGTTTGTGGCTACCAGAATGATCACAGCAGCAGTTCGGTAGTTTTGCAAGCACCGAAGTGTCCCGCCAATTTACTGTCTTGACAGGATGCCAGAACTGATAGGTGTTGGTCCACTGGGACAAAAAGTCTGTTGCCATGCCACAGTAGGCCATCTCTGGTTAGTAGGTTGGGGTCTGTCGGTCCGGGAGTTCTGGCTAGGGACTGTCTGATTCGGGACAACAGGTCCCCTTGGGTTAACAGGAAGTTTCGGGGGTGCAGGATCGTATCAGGGGCTGCCGGCTCACCAGGTTTACAGAACATCCTTGATAGGGCGTCAGGCTTGACGTTCTTTGACCCTGGCCTGTATGTTACCTGGAAGAGGAAGCGTGAGAAGAAGAGTGCCCACCGGGCTTGGCGAGGTCTCAGTTTTTTGGCTGCTCTAAGGTATTCCAAATTTTTGTGATCCGTGAAGATCAAAATGGGGTGCCTGGCTCCCTCTAACAGATAGCGCCACTCTTCCAAGGCGATTTAATTGCCAGAAGTTCCCTATCTCCCACGTCGTAATTCCTTTCTGGGGTGGTCAGTTTGCGGGAGAAGCATGCCACAGGGTGTAGCGCAGCCTTGACTCCATGACTTTGAGATAGCACCACCCCCACGGCTACTTCAGAGGCATCTACCTCCAAGACAAATGGCAAGGCGGGGTCAGGGTGCCTGAGGATGGGTGCAGACATGAAGAGTTTATTAAGGGTCACATAGGCTTCCTGGGCTTCCGTGGTCCACATGAATCATGTGTTCAGCTTGGTCAGCTGGATAATTGGGGTAATAATGGCTGAGAACCCCTTTATAAATTTTCTATAAAAATTGGCAAAGCCAATGAACCGCTAAACTCCCTTCTTGTCTGTAGTGGCCGGCCAATCCAGGATAGCCGTGACCTTCTGTGGGTCCATGGTAATCCCGGTGACGAAGATGTTAAGCCCCAGGAAGGGAATATTTGACCGTTCAAAGTCGCATTTCTCCGCCTTGGCATAGAGCCCATGTTGTCAAAGGCGGCTCAGGACACTAGCCACATGCCTGCGGTGCTCTTCCAGGGTAGGGGAGAAAACCAGAATATCATCCAAGTAAACGATGACGAACTGATCCAAGAAGTCTTTAAACACATTGTTTACAAAGTGCTGAAACGTGGCTGGGGCGTTACAAAGCCCAAAGGGCATCACCAGGTACTCAGTGTCCGAACCGGGTTCGGAAGGCGGTCTTCCATTCATCGCCCCCCCAGGATACGGACTAAGTTATATGCTCTGCGGATTTCCAGCTTGGTGAACACTCTCGCCAGTCCTAACCTCTGGAAGAGCTCTGGGTCCAGGGGGAGAGGATAGCGTTTTTTCACCGTTATTTTGTTTAGTTCGCGGTAGTCAATGCAAGGTCTCAGCGTGTGATCCTACTTTTCTACAAAGAATATTCCCGCTCCTGCGGGCGACATAGAGGGTCGGATGAACCCCTTCTGTAGGTTCTCATCTATATAGGCCTTGAGGGCCACCAGTTCCAGCTCCGTTAAAGGGAAAATCCTTCCAAAAGGCTTCTGGGGAGCTTGATAGGGCAGTCATAGGCCCTGTGGGCCGGCAACTGTTCCGCGCCTTTCTTGCTGAACACATCTAGGTAACTGTGGTACACCGAGGGCACCAACTGACGGACGTCTAGGTCTGCATCTGTGTCCAGACTGAGCAGCGTAGAAACAGCTTCCTTAGTCACTGGGAAGCAGTGCTGGTGGCAATAGGGTGACTGGAACTTGATTTCGCCTGTAGCCCAGTTGATGCTGGGGCTATGGACCTGCAGCCAGGGTATACCCAGGATAATAGAGAACAGGGGGGGATGCAATGACATCCAAGCAGAGGAACTCCTGGTGACCATCCAAGGTTGTAGCAGGCAGGGGACAGGTCTCGTGGGTGACCACACCCGATTTGATGTTGGTGCCATCAGTTAGGCATACCACCAGTCCGTGAGACTTTGGCCGTAGAGGAATCTGATGCTGGGCCACGAAGGACCGGTCGATGAACCCACTGCAGGTACCCGAGTCTATGATGGCAGCAATCCGGATAGTCTTGTCAGGGAGCTGAAGGAAGAGAGGAAGGGTCAGGTGAGAAGAGGCATTTGATGAGACTGGTGCGTTGCCAATGACAGGTGGTGTGCGTTGACCAAGCTTGGCCGGGCAAGACCCCACTATGTGTCCTGGTTCTCCACAGTACAGGCACAGACGGTGATTCAGGCGGTATTGCCGCTCTTCCTGGGTGAGGGGAGAATGGAGTATACCTGATTTCTTAGGCTTGGGCTGAGCAGAAGCTACTGTAGCGACCGTGGGAGCCCAGGGTTGCCTCCAAGTAAGTTGTGAAGACGCGGCTGACCGCTCAGCTCCCCTTTCTCTGAGACGCCTGTCAATCTGGATCGAGAGCTCGATTAATGCGTCCAGAGTCGGGGGTACCCCCACTCGAGCCAGTTCATCCTTCAGTGGGTCAGAGAGACCCAAACGGAACTGATGACGGAGCGCAGCGTTGTTCCACTCAGTGTCGGCACTCCAGCGCCTAAACTCGGCCACATAGTCCTCCGCCGTGCGGCGGCCCTGCTGGAGTGCATGGAGCGCAGCTTCCACCATGGCGGCCTGATGTGGGTCCTCATAGAGGCAGGCCATGGCCTTGAAGAAGGCAGTTAGAGACTTCCAGAGCCCTCTGTTCCAGCAAGGGGTGTGCCCAAGACTGGGGTTCTTCCAGCAACAAGGAGATCACAAGACCCACTATCGTAGTCTCCAAGGAGTAGGTGCTGGGTTGGAGAGCAAGATAGAGTTCACAAGAGACCCGGAAGGCCCGAAACTTGGTGCGGTCGCCTGAGAACCGTTCTGGTAGGGGTACTTGAGGTTCAGAGGTCATGGTGACTGTGGTGCAGGCTGTAGATTGGCCTGTGGTGAGCTCCTGGAGCCATCTCTCTAACCGGTAGTAGTCCTCCTGCAAGGTGAGAGCAAAGTTTGTTCACAGGAGAGGCCCCCCGCGCAGACTCAGGCATGGCTGTCCGTTACTGTCACGTACCTGGTGATGGAGTCTAGCTTATGCAGGGGGTACCTCTCTTGCGGCCCCGGTTCGTGCGTCCCTGGTAGTGCAGACAGGGAACTCAGGAGCACGGGGGGGCACGAGGGCTGGACAGTCACTGATGCAAGGTAGATGTCCACTGGAGCTCGTGCAGGTAGAAGGGTCGTGAGGCAGTCCAGGTCAGTAACTGGTGGGCAGTGCAGTACAAGGGTTCAGGCAGACGGATGGTCGGGTGCAGGCTGGGTCGGCAACGTTCAGGCAGCAAGGTACAAGGGAGCAGGCAGAAGAGTGGTGGTGGAAGCCGGAGTCGGTGCAGGCAGAGTTCAGAGCAGGGTCAAAGCAGGCCGGGTCACAGGAACAGGTATCAGATAGTCAGGAAGCAAGGAACTCACACTAAACACTGTAGCACTTGCTCACAGGAAGCACGGTGTTTAAATAGAGCTGCCCGGACCGCCTCCTTCGGGGGCTAGAGGAAACCACAATCCAATGCAAACACCTCCTCAGCACAATCTTTTCCTAACACTATGCCTCTAGTGCACTGACTATAATGAATGAAAAATCATCACTAGCACACCTATCCTTCTCCACCTTGTATTCCTCCTCTGCTTTCTAATTTTTCATTGAATTCTTTATGCTGATGGAAGACAGGAAAGGCCTTCTGGGCAAAGTAACAGCAGTTGTGGGATGGCCTTGTAGGCTTACATGATGGCTATGTACCTACTACTGTGGTATATCACAAGCCATAAACTTGTGTAAAGAAAGGTAATTCCAGAAGCTTTAATGTAGTTGCAATGCCAGAAGTTTTCCCAGTCAGGCATTAAGGCATTTGGGGTGGGTGTTTTTTTCTTCCACTTCAGGATTTGATTTCTTAAATACAAGTTTGTACTGCGGAGTCAAAAGGTTCATATCCAACTGCCATGATGGAAAAGAGAAGGGTGGAAGGTCATAAAAGTACAGCCCAACAAAACAGGGATAGTATCTAGACCAGCGGGACACTGGTGTATATACATTTAAAAAAAACCCTCCACACTACATAGAGATTTACTTACCAGGCAAAAAAAACAAAAAAAACTCCAAAAGGGCTTTGCAGTTTCTATTACGGACTGCCAAAAAGATAAGGCCTCCAATTAAAAAGCAAAATTGTGCCTTGGTGAATAATTAAGAGTGTCCAGTAACCCCAAATTTACTGAGGGATTCCCTAATGTTTCAAAGTATTTTGCAAGCTAACTTTGCAAATATATTCTTAAGTCAGTATTTGGTAATATTAATACATGACAAATTCTTCTCTTAACCAACATGTCTAAGTGATTACTAGTGTAGTTAAAACACTTCAGTATGTCACAGTACATCTTGGCATTCATGGTTCCCTCAACGAACTGTAGCTCCCCAGTGCAGGTAGCACTCATGCAGCCCCAGACCATGACACCACCATGCTTGACTGTGGGAAAGACACACTTGTCTTTGTACTCCTCACCTGGTTGCTGCCACACACGCTTGACACCATCTGAACCAAATATGTTTATCTTGGTTTCATCAGACCACAGGACATGGTTCCAGTAATCCATGCCCTTAGTCTGCTTGTCTTCAGCAAACTGTTTGCGGGCTTTCTTGTGCATCATCTTTAGAAGAGGCTTCCTTCTGGGACAACTGCCATGCAGACCAATTTGATGCAGTGTGTGGTGCATGGTCTGAGCACTGACACACTGACTCAACCTCTGCAGCACTCATACATCTATTTCCCAAAGACAACCTCTGGATATGACGCTGAGTACGTGCACTCAAGTTCTTTGGTCGACTCACTGTTCTGAGTGGAACCTGTCCTATTAAATCTCTGTATGGTCTTGGCCACCACGCTGCAGCTCAGTTTCAGGGTGTTGGCAATCTTCTTATAGCCGAGGTCATCTTTATGTAGAGCAACAATTCTTTTTCTCAGATCCTCAGAGAGTTCTTTGCCATGAAGTGCCATATTGAACTTCCAGTGACCATTATGAGAAAGTGAGAGCAATAATACCAAATTGAACACACCTGCTCCCCATTCACACTTGAGACCTTGTAACACTAACGAGTCACAATGCACCGAGGAGGGAAAAATGGCTAATTGTGCCCAATTTGGACATTTTCATTTAGAGGTATACTCACTATTTTTTCCAGCAGTTTAGACATTAATGGCTGTGTGTTCAGTTATTTTGAGGGGTCAGCACATTTACACTGTTATACAAGATGTACACTCACTACTTTACATTGTAGCAAAGTGACATTTCTTCAGTGTTGTCACATGAAAAGATATAATAAAATATTTACAAAAGTGTGAGGGGTGTACTCAATTTTATGAGATACTGTGTATATGTATATATATATGTGTATATGTGTATATATATATACATACAGCGCATTCAGTGTAGACTATATATACAGCGCATTCAGTGTAGACTATATACAGTCAGTGCAGGCAGTGTAGACTATATACCGTCAGTGCAGGCAGTGTAAGAATATATATATATGTGTGTGTTTTGCAATCAGTAGACTATATATACAGTGCATTTGCCGGTGTACAGTATATAGTACAGCGATGTTCAAAAAAATAAATACCCATCATGCCAGGAAGGCCACCAAGGAGAGGCAGACATTCACAGGCCACCAAAAGTGGGCAAGCTGCCTCTGTGTCCACAGCAAAAAGTGATGGTGGCGGACATGGTGCATCATCTGCAGGTGGGTCACGCTTGTTTTTCTGCTGCTGGTTGGTTATTCAGCCACAACATGCAGAACAGTTAGTTGAGTGGATAACTATGCCATCCTCATCCTCCTCTTCCTCTGTCACCCAGACTCATATTAGTTTGCCTTCCAACGCAGCTGCCAAATCGGCCTACTCCACCGAATCCTTGTCCACAGTTACCCCTTCCGTAGCCCCACCATCATGCACGGAGGAGTCCCCAGAATTATTCGACCATAGTGTTGGTTACATGCTGATGGAGGATGCACAGCAATTTGAAGACACCAATGTTGGTTCCCAGGCTGGGGAAGGGAGTAGCGTGAGCCTAGAGAGCGGGGTGCCACAGAAGGACAAGAAACTAGCAGTCATGTTCCCCTAGCTGCAGCATACTGCCAAGTTTGCTCAAGTGATGAGAGAGGGGATGATGAGGACACTGACTGTAATTGGGTGCCTGAGAGAAGAGAGGAGGAAAGTGAGGAGGAGGAGGCACAACTCCAACTAGGCAGGATGTCCTCCAGGGGCCACCTTAAGGGCAGCCACCCTATTGCATTACAGCACAGAGCTCCACATGTGCAGGGCGCTGCTGACTCCCCACTGACTTCCAAAAGTTCATTGGTGTGGGCTTATTTCAACATGTGCAGTAGATTGCACCAATGCTGTTTGAAATCTATGTCTGAAGTGGATCAAGCATGGCCAAAACAGCAGCCTCTTGGGCACCACATGCTTGACAAGATATTAATGACCTGCCATCCAGTCCATTGGCAACAGCACCTGAAAGACCTACACCATAAAACAAGGTAGACTTCTCCTTGCTCCTCATCTGGGATCTCAACCCCTACTATACCTCCATTCCTCTCAAAAACCTGCAATGAGAGGAATGAAGGTATAGCAATGGGTGCCAAAGCCAAACTGCTAGCAGTACACAACCAGTTGATTTAAGCAGACAAATTTCCCTACCCCAGTTGCTGAACCATAAAAAAAAATACTGTCCCAGCCATCCACATGCTCAGCATCTAAATGCTAGCTTGGCCAAATTGCTAGCACTACAACTGCTGCCTTTTCAGCTGGTAGACTCTGCCCCCTTTCGTGAATTTGTGGAATGTGCTGTACCACAGTGGCAGGTTCCAAAAAGAAATTTCTTCTCACGGAAGGCCATTCCAGCTCTCTACCATCATTTGGAAGGCAATGTTTTGGCCTCCTTGGACAGGGCAGTCAGCAGCAAGGTTCATATTACCACTGACTCATGGTCCAGCAGGCATGGTCAGGGACGTTACCTTCGAGGCACACTGGATAACTCTGCTGGCAGCTGGGAAGGATTCAGGACAGGGTTCAGCGTTGGAGCTAGTTCTGCCCCCACACCTCCAAAAAATCTGGTGGTGATTCTGCCACATCCGCTTCCTCCAACCCCTCCTCTTTTTCTTCCTCTGTGGCCTCTTTTGCAGAATTGTCCTCTGAACCTGCAGTGCTCCCTAAGTGTTCTAAGGGCTACGCAAGCAGGCTAAAAGATGCCATGTGGTGCTTCAGTTGGTCTGTCTAGGGGACAGGAGCCACACTGGGGCAGAGATTCTGTCAGCTTTGTGGGGGCAGGCTCAGAGGTGGTTGATGCCACAGCAGCTTGAGCCAAGAAGGATTGTATGCGACAATGGCACCAACCCTCTCTCTGCCCTCCGACAAGGACACTTGAAACATGTCCCGTACTTGGCACACGTCCTGAATTTGGTGGTGCAGCATTTTTAACCAGGTACCCAGGCTTACCAGATATTCTAAGGCAGGCCAGAAATGTCTGTGGTCATTTCCGTCTCCAGTGCTCGGCTGGCTGACATTCAGCGGGAATTCAACCTGCCCACCAACCGCCTCATTTGTGACATGCCCACCAGGTGGAACTCAACATTGGCAATGCTGCAGTGGCGGCACACACAGCAGAGGGCCATCAATGAGTACCTGTGTGAGCATGGCACCAGGACAGGCTCAGGGGAGCTTGGTTCTTTTTGCCACGCCAGTGGCTACTGATTAAGGATGCACTGTCCTATCACCATTTGAGGAGGCCACAAGGATGGTAAGCAGTGACAATGCATGCATCAGTGACACTGTCCCTCTAGTCTTCCTACTGGAGCACATGCTTCCTGGAATCATGGACAGGGCACTTGAGGCAGGACAGGGGGAGGAAGTGGACTTCCTTTCCTCTCAAGGCCCCCTTTATGCAGATAGAATTCCTGCAAGGCCGCCAAACACACATGAAGAAGAGGATTGCATCAGCATGGATGTAGAGGATAACATGCAGCAGTCTTTAAGGGATGGCTTTCATCCCCAGAAACCCAAGGAGTTGTACGTGGCAGGGAGGAGGTAGTTCCTGACAATGTCTCAGTGGACTTTCATGCCTCCTCAAACTTACACTGCACGGGCTCCCTGATTCTGCAAAGCCTGCAAAAAAGACCAGAGGGTTGTGGTATCAAGGAGAGGGATCATTACTGGCTGGCAACCCTTCTTGATCCACATTACAAGGGTAAAGTTGCAGAGCTCATCCTGCCTTCGCAGAGGGAGCAAAGGATAAAACATCTTCAGGATACCTTGAAGAAAAGTTGTTGCAACGCCTTTCCAGACACTGGGAGGTTTCCATTTCCTGGTGCTGGACAACTTTTTTTCTGAGGCTTCATCCAGTCAGAGGAAGAACGGTGGAGAAGGTTGCCGGCTGACTGTTGCCTTTAAACAATTCTTCAGTCCTCAGCGCTAGGGATGGGCCCGATGTTTGAGTCGAATGTAAGTTCGCAAAACTTAGAACATTACATACACTTTTCATGGCAATAACTTGCATATAAGCCTTTAAAATGAGCACTTTTGATTTTTCATGTTCGTTTCCCATAGCCTTTAATAAGGTTCGCATGTTCGCACACATTTTTTGCCTGTTCGCATGTTCTGATGCGAACCGAACCAGGGGGTGTTCTGCCCATCCCTAGTCATATTCCTATGGTGTCTCCACTGGGGAGTTTTGTTCTTACCTCTTCTTCCAATAATATTTTGATACTATAACAGTATACGAGAAGAAACTCTACTAATAAGATCACAGACCACAATATAAATCTGACAAAGATTCTACCCCTTCTCTACTCTTCCAAATAGGTTGGTTTTTAATTCTGCTTGTGTCTCCATTGCAGATATTTCCCCTATTTACTTTTATGGTGACAGAATCAAGTAGTGTGGGGTAATCTCTCCTAACAAAGCAATGAACAATAAAAATCGGGTAGTGGTCCTAAGCCTTCCATTTTGACTGGAGAAGGCGTTTAATCCACATTTGCTTTACATAAATAAGTCGTTTTTACATTTCCCCCAATAACTTTGACTTGGGCTGTGTCACTGCACAGGAAGACCAAGATATCATTTAGTTCAGCTATTTGCATTCATCTTGCATACGTTTCAAGCTTGGTTATGTTGTTCTTTTTGTAGTAAAAGTTAGGGTTCTTGTTTAGAGTGAGGTGCTTGTATTACTTTATGAAACTTTAGATGCACCAAGATATCAATTATAATGATTCACCTATTGGTATTTTGATGTGAAAATCTGTACTTTTTTTCTGACTCACAATTGGGTAGGCAAGTGGAGTTTGTCCTCCATCTTGTAGCTGGCAGTGATTTGCTGTGTCACTGGGCAGATGGATCAAAGGCTGAGAGGAACATTGTTCCTCTGCAGACTTTGTAGGTGTTACCAGGGGACATTGATTGGAAATTGCAACACTGAACAACCTTTGGTGGCCATCTTTAGTGTGAGCAGTGTTAGGGCACTTTCACACTGGTTCGCTTCAAAACTGTCAGTGAAACGCCTATGTGTTAATGGAGCTCTTTTGTGGTGCTTTGTGGCACTTCTGTGTCACATTTGCAGCAATTTTTGACTCAAAAACTGCACCAAAATCGCATACTGGGGCGTTTTTTAGGCATTTTTGAGGCGGTTCCCATTCATTTCAATGGAGAGGAACATTTTTGGTGCGCTTTTTGTAGCTCCTCAAGCATGCTCTAGAGATACTGCAAGCAGGATTTTTTTCACTGTCACAAAAGCCCCCTGCCTCAGTGTGAAAAGATTCATTAATTTTAAAGGGAAGCATTTTTCTTGAGCTTTTCAGATGTTTTTTTTTACTCAAAAGCACCTGAAAAACTCCTGTGAAACAGACCTTAATAAATATCAGTACCCTGTGGATTGGCACACCTTTTGTGAGTGGACAGGATAGGGACAGGTATCTTGTTTGTTAGGGAGAGAGATGGGGTTGATTTACTAAAGCTGGAGAGCGCAAAATCTGGTGCAGCCCTACATAGAAACCAATCAGCTTCCAGGTTTCAAAGCTTAATTGAACAAGCTGAAGTTAGAAGCTGATTGCCTACCATGCACAGCTGCACCAGATTCTGAGTGAACCAGTTTTAGTAAATCTCCCCCATAGTGTGAAGGAAAGGTTCTAGCATGAGAAGGGACATCGCTGAATTCCTCTACTATATCTGATTATCTGACTGCTGGACCTGCTGCCGCTATCTTCTTGTCAGCCACTAGCACTGAATCACCAGTCACCCACCCCTCCAGCACATGCCATCCTGGTAAAGTAGGCTCTGCCTGCGATAGTGCCTTACTGTGTACCTGTGGGAATCACTGCTGCATTTCCTATGTCAGTGTTGTGAGACATGCTGTTACAAGCCTGTGATTCCCTGTGTGACTTGAGCTGTAACATGTGCTTTTAAGGCTTGGGCTATCACCCTGTCTGGACTTAAGCTGTGTTGGAGCTGAGTTAAAGTTATTACCGCAAATTTCACTACAAGTGTTATTGCAAGTATTACTGCAAGTGCCATGGCAAATATTTTAATTTGTGTTACTGAAATATTCCTGTGACTGTGTTCTATATTATTTTCTCCAAATAGAAGATTTTATAGCTACTTCTGGTTTCTGTGTTTGTGCACCTTCGCTACTGGCTAAGGTATTATAAGTCCTGGCCCCGTCCACAGTTGTATATCTTACATTGCATCAGTTTCCCGTTTTGTATTTTTTTTTTTTAATCAACTTGTACATAGGCTATGTTTCCACATAGTTTATAGTATTTCAGCTCGGGGTTTCTACTATTGCATAGTAAATACAGATCTTTTGAGTTACTTTTTAATGGAGATAGCATGTAAGTCACAATTAACTAGAGTTGAGCGAACCCGAACTGTAAAGTTCGGGTTCGTACCGGACTTTAGGGTGTCCGTGACCCGAACCCGGACATTTGAGAAAAAGTCTGGGTTCGGGGTTCGGGTATTTTTTTGTGCCTGTTGAATAGCTGCAGGGCAGCCAATCAACAAGCGTTTCACTCGTTTGCCCATAGAAGCCATCACAGCTATGCCTACTAATGGCATGGCTGTGATTGGCTAGTGCATCATGTGACCCAGCCTCTATATAAGCTGGAGTCACGTAGTCACATCATCTCATACTAGTGTAGGGATGCTGCTGCTGTGAGGGACAGATTAGCTTTAGAAAATCTGTTAAAAACAGCGATTTGTTGGTGGGGGGGTGCTAGAGGAGATTTTTGTTTGCTAGAGTACACTTTGTTTGCTAAGCAAAGTGCCTCATATAAAACCTAAGCCATTTTTCTGTTTGTTAGGTGGGCGTTTGCAGCCATCTTTGCAAGTGCAGTGCACTTGCAACTGCTTGTGTGTCAGGGACACTACTTTAACTAGTTCCACACCGCACGCAGTATATTTACTGTGGCGGTGTGGACGCTTCCTGCGAATCGCTGTAAATAAGCGGTGATCTGCGGGTGGCTGCTAGGGGGCACGCGTCACCGGCCGTGCTCCTGAGGAGTGTGCCCGCGGCTCGGGCGGACCTGATGTCTGCCGGCGAGCCGCGATGAGCGGCCACAGCTAAAGAACGGGGAACCGCCGATGTAAACACGGCGGTTCCCTGCTCTGTTAGTGGGGGCATAGGAGATCTACTGATCCCTGTCACTGGGATCAGTTAGATCTCTCATGCCCATGGTAGCCCAGCCCCCCCACAGTTAGAACATACCTAGGGAACACAGTTAACCCCTAGATCTCCCCCTGCAGGTTAACCCCTTCACTGCCAGTGACATTTATACAGTAATCAGTGGACATTTACATTTCTGATCGCTGTATAAATGTCATTGGTCCCAAAAAAGTGTCAAAATGGTCCGCTAAAAATCGCAGATCGCCACAATTACTAGTAAAAAAAAATAAAAAAATAAAAATCCCAGAAATGAATTCCCATCATCCTTAAACGTGGCCACTTTTGCGCAAACCAATCAATAAACGTTGATTGCGATTTTTTTTTTTTTTGCCAAAAATATGAGGAAGATTATAAATCGGCCAAAACCGATGAAAAAAATGTTTTTTTATATATTTTTTTTGGATTTGTATTGTAGCAAAAAGTAAGAAAATTTTTTTTTTTTGCAAAATTGTCGCTCTTCTTTTGTTTATAGCAGTGATCCGAAATGACGCAGAGGCGATCAAATACCACCAAAAGAAAGCTCTATTTGTGGGAAAAATTTGCTTGGGTACAACGTCGCACGACCGCACAATTGTCAGTTAAAGCGGCGCAGTGCCGAATCGCAAAAAGTGCTCTGGTCCTAAAGTGGGAAATCCTTCTGTGTTCTGTTAGTTCAGTTGGCAACATTTTGGCATATTTAAATACTGCTTTTACATTGCAGTAAGACAAATTAAAACATTTTTTTTTTTTAGCAAAATATTACATTTGCGGCCAGCGGAGCATTTCCTGCACGAAATTAAAAAGTGCATCTACATTGCTGGTTTAAAAAAAATATATATATTTTAAATACTACACTTGCTGCCAGCGGTGCATTTCTTGCACAAAAATAAAAAGTGCGTCTACATTGCTGGTTTAAAAAAACAAAAAGAATTCTAAATACTACATTTGTGGCCAGCGGCGCATTTCTTGCTGGTTTAAAAAAAAAATAAATAAATAGTGCTTCATACATTGCTGGTTTTAAAAAAAAAAATATTCTAAATACTAAATTCTAAATACTACATTTGCGGTCAGCGGTGCATTTCTTGCTGGTTTAAAAAAAAAAAAAATAAATAGTGCTTCATAGTACATTTGCACCTTGCTGCGCATTTCTTGCACAAAATTAAAAAGTGCGTCGACATTGCTGGTTTAAAAAAAAAAAAATAGTGCTACATAGTACATTTGCACCTTGCTGTGCATTTCTTGCACAAAATTAAAAAGTGCGTCTACATTGCCATCTGTCTTTCACCTCAACCCCTTGTAAATCAGCCAAGCAGTCTGAGCCCCAAGTCATGCAGCAGTCTCTTATGCTTTTTGATGACTCTGCTGGTGTGCTTTCTGTGGGCCATCCACATAGCCTTGCCTCAGAAGTGGAAGACATTGAGTGCACCGATGCCCAACCACTTCTGTTTCAGGATGAGAACATGGAAACACCACCGCAGCACGTCTCTGATGATGGCGAAACACAGGTGCCAACTGCTGCGGCTTTCTACAGTGTGCAGACTGACAAGGAGGGCAGTGGTGAAGAGTGGGTGGAAAATGATGTGGAGGATGACGAGGTCCTAGACCCCACTTGGAATGAAGGTCAATGACGTGTGCAATTTGGAGGAAGAGGTGGTGGTCGCACAGAGGCGCCTAGACAGTACGACTGCTACTACCCACTGCACACACAGGGACCTAGCACACCAAAGCAGCTCCAAGGAGTTCCCTGGAGTGGCAGTTCTTCAGACAATGTGCTGACGACAAGACACGAGTGGTTTGCACGCTGTGCAATCAGAGCCTGAAGCGAGGCATAAATGTTCTAAACCTGAGCACAACCTGCATGACCAGGCATCTACATGCAAAGCACAAGCTGCAGTGCAATAACCACCTCAAAATCCAAGAAAGGTCTCGGGGTCCTCCTGCTTCCTCTTCTGCTGCTGCCTCGGGCGTCTTCCTCCACCTCTACAGTGCCAGTGTCACCTGCCACCCAGCAAACAGACGATGTGACAGCAACGCCACCATGTCTGCCACCGTCCCCAAGCATTTCCACACCATGGTCCCATGGAAGCTTACAGCTGTCCATCTCCCAAACACTGGAGAGAAAGAGGAAGCCGCCACTACTTTTCCAGGTGAGCCATCCCTTCCCTGCACAAACAAGTCGGGGACAAGATCAAGTGTGCACTGCGCAACGCCATCTGTGGCAAGGTCCACATAACCACTGATACGTGGACCAGTAAGCACAGGCAGGGACGCTATATCTCGCTAACTGTACACTGGGCAAATGTAGTGGCAGGTGGGCCTGAGGCGGATAGCAGTCTGGCGCATGTCCTTCCACCACCGAGGATTGCAGGGCATTTCTCTTTGGCTCCTGTTGCCTCCTCCTACTCCACTTCTTCCTCCTCTACCACCTCCTCATCTGGTCAGCGTAATACCTTCACCACCAACTTCAGCACATCCAGAGGGAAATGACAACAGGCTGTTTTAAAACTGATATGTTTGGGGGATAAACCCCACACTGCGCAGGAGCTGTGGATGGGCATTGAACAACAGATCGATGAGTGGTTGTTGCCACTGAGCCTCAAGCCCGGCCTGGTGGTGTGCGATAATGGGCTAAATCTCAAAGCAGCTCTGGGCCTAGCCAGTTTGACGCACATTCCTTGCCTGGCGCATGTGCTGAATTTGGTGATGCAGAAATTTCTAAAAAAACTACCCGGATATGTCAGAGCTGCTACAGAAAGTACCAAAAATATATAAAATAAACCGCGCCCACTATAAAATGAGATGAAAAAATTATTATAAACAATATTAAAGGGTCGGGCTGCTCGCAAATAAACAATAGATCAGAGAATTGTCTAAACAGAGTAATAGGATGGTTGCAGCGCCCAAGAATATTACATAAAGTGAATAGTCTATAAATGCAGCATAAATGAGAACTGAATAGATAGAATAAAGTAAATACATAAATATTTTTCCTTTTCCAAGGAGAAAAAGACCAGGTATTATAGTCTCATCCAGGTTACACTAAAAAGTTCTACAAAGTGAAGGAAGAAGGTGCTCCTTCAGAGTCTTCTTCCTTACACGCAGTTTGACC
>BLSH010390195.1:1432204-1449919 GCA_018402905.1 Glandirana rugosa
AGATAGGCCGTCAGTAAATCAAGTGTGATCAATTTTCAGTGATTGGCACCATAGCTTGTAGACTCTATAACTTTCACAAAGACCAAATAATATACACTAATTTGTTTTTTTTTTACCAAAGATAGGTAGCAGTATAAATTTTGGCCAAAATTTATGAAGAAAAATTACTAATTTGCAAAATTTTATAACAGAAACGAAGAAAAATTCATTTTTTTACAAAATTTTCGGTCTTTTTTTAATTATAGCGCAAAAAATAAAAAACCCAGAGATGATTAAATACCACCAAAAGAAAGCTCTATTTGTGTGAAAAAAAGGACGCAAATTTCATATGGGTACAATGTTGCATGACTGAGTAATTGTCATTCAAAGTGTGAGAGCGCTGAAAGCTGAAAATTGGTCTGGTTGTTAAGGGGGTTTAAGTGCCCAGTTGTCAAGTGGTTAATAAACTTTGGAATGAATTTATAATTCTTGCACCATCATTACTTTTTAAATAGTTTCAAATGCCCTTATAATTTTTGCTGCCATAAAACCTTCTTTGGGGGACTTTTCCACTATACACTTTTTTCCCATAATAACTCTTACAGGAGTGAATTTCCCTTCCTAGGGGTAGATTTCCTCTCACTTCCTGTTGTCTCCCTCCGTTTGTAAGTAGGAGTCGTTTGTAAGTCAGATGTTTTTAACTAGGGGACCGCCTGTATTACAAACATAAAATTTGTATCCCGTAGGACCTTATCATAACAACCATATATATCATATTTCTTTATAAATAAGAAGTGGTGCTAAATCCTGAGTGCAATTATGAAACATCATATGGTAAATGATGTGGCATGGAAACAATTAAACATGCAGTGAATAAAATATGAGCAAAATATAACATGAAAAAAATAAAAAGAAACAATCATATGAACGTGATATAATGAAATAAGTGCAAAAACCAGTGTTAGGTGATCATAAAAAAGTCCTTTCAATAATAAACAAAAGTGTCCATAAAGTGCAAAAAGGTTTATAAGTAACGTTGATTAACAGTGGCTTGACGGTGGCAACTTGGCTCGTTATCGCGACACCTGGCGGCGGTCGCCAGAACAAGTATTGTGTGCGTGTGTACCGCTGGGGGCGTGCTTGCGCACTCACTGTGTTCCGGGGGGGGGGGCATGGAGCGGGTAAGGTGGACTCGATGTCCGCCGGTTACCCGCGAACACCCCCCGGAGTGACAGAACAGGGGTCCGTGTATGTAAACACGGATCTCCGTCTGACAGAGGTTGTAGGGATGTGATCACGGGCTTCCTGTATATGGGAGCCATGATCACTTCCCTCCCCCTGCCAGCCCAGCCCCCAAACAGAACACACTGAGCGAACACAGTTAACCCTTAGAGCGTCCCCTCCAGGTTAACCCTTTACTGCCAATGGCATTTACACAATAATCAGTGCATTTTCATAGCACTGATCGCTGTATAACTGCCAATGGTCCCAAAAAAGTTTCAAAATGGTCCGACATGTCCGCTGCAATATCGCAGTCTCAATAATAATCACAGATTGCCGCCATTACTAATAAAATATAAAAAAAAAGAAAAACCACATCAATGAATTCTCATCATTCGCAAACGCTGCAACTTTTGCGCAAACCAATTAGTAAATAGCGATTGCGATTTTTTTTTTTACCAATAATATGAGGAAGAATATAAATCGGCCAAAACCGATGAAAACATGTTTTTTTATTTATTTATTTTTTTTTATATGTATTTTAGCAAAAAGTAAGAAATATTGTTTTTTTTGCAAAATTGTCGTTCTTCTTTTGTTTATAGCAGTGATAAGAAATAACGCAGGGGGATAAAATGCCACCAAAAGAAAGCTCTATTTGTGGGAAAAAAAGGACGCATATTTAGTTTGGGTACATCGTCGCGCGACCGCGCAATTGTCAGTTAAAGCGATGCAGTGCCGAATCGCAAAAAGTGCTCTGGTCCTAAACTGGGAAATCCTCCCGGGGCTGAAGTGGTTAATGAAATCCACCACCGAGCATCAACAATTAGCATACGCTTCTTACCAGATAGCGTGGACCATAAGTTATAATCATCATAAAAGCACAAAATAACCCAGCATCCGAGATAGGCGGTGGCTGCTCATCAGCAGCTCCAAATGGAATAAAGAAAATGAACAAGCATAGTGAGGCCTGCTAACATTTAAGTCCTTTTATTTAAAGATTGTAAGAAGTACCTTCAATAAGTGGTAAACAGGCACAAACGAGTAAAAATCCAGCAGACTGTCAACTCCGGAAGGAACTATATACCTATATATAGGTACTCACCTTCAAAAATAGAACACTTATACATATATAAAATGTTCTATTTTTGAAGGTGAGTACCTGTATAGGTACATAGTTTTATGGTGGGTTTTAGACAAAGCCAGGGTTGGTCCCCTTTTTTCCATTACACTTCGGCTATCTGGACTACCCCCTGGCCCCCCCTTGGGACACAGGCGCTGTATCGTGTGGGTCTCCCATGGAGCTACTGGGGGAGTGGATGTTGTGGAAATTATAGATAACTATTACTGATGATGGATTCACAGCTGTTAGTCACTATGCTTAGAGGCTGCTTGTTTTACCATTTACCGATCATTGCTGTCCCCTGGATTGATGAGTGGAGCTGCCTGTGAGGGCAGCTCCGCCTCTTGTCTGTGGAGCACACTGAAGGTGAGGTAATGCGTTCCAGGGTTGGATATTGCAGCTCTAGTGAATGAGGAGTGGAGCTGCCTGTGCAGACAGCTCCTCTTCTTGTCTGTGGGACGCAGCAGCGGCGACACCATGTGCTCCACATTAGTTTCGGGTTTCCAGTGTATTTATTTGCGTGCTAAGGTGCCGGGTACAAGCCTCTGAAGACAGCCTATTGGCTGAAACGCGTCAGGAAGTACCATGACACACGGATGCACGCTGAGAAACTGTGGGATTGATTTTATACCCTGTCTGTTTATTTTATTGATGTCAGTAGATCCTAAATACATTTTACATGGATGTTTTATGGGCTTCACTATGGAGTTTCTTTATGTATCTTCCCTGGTGTCCTCCAAGGGAGGCTCTTTAGTGAGACTTTATTTCCATCTCTGGTCATTTTGAGTGGATGCCCCTGGACTGGAAAGAGATTCTCCTGGATCTGTTGACCTCTGGTTGCTTTGTGGTAAGCAGACTTGCCTGGCACTAGGGGGTGTTGTGTGTATTTCTCTCCAGCACTTGTTATTGGTTCTGGGTCTCTTTCCCATTGGTGGTGGGTGTGCATGAGAATGCTGCTATGGAGTTTCACTATGAGATCCCTTTCTCTTTGTTAAACGCCATCATTCGTGGGAGAGACTGCTTCTAATACCTTTGGTGAAGGCGTGACAGTGCACCCGGAGGGAACAAGCTACACTGCAATTTTATTCACATGCTTCATTGGATCTTATGTCTGGTAAGGAGACTTGCTAGACTTATTGATAGTTTGTGATTGTATTCCCTTGAGATCGGTTGTGGCAGTGCATCTGCTGAACTTTTTCAACAGAGACTTTTTCCTGCATATGCTCGAACCCCTTTTTGGGTACAATACACTATATTAGCCCTGCATACTGAACATTTATATTTAAGATTGTTGATCAAAGCAATTTATGCTAGCTGCTCCATTGTTTCACGTTTTGGATTTAGCGCAGATTCTTTACCTTTTTGTTCTTTTTACACAAGTTGACATAAAGTGGTTTGAATGGCTATTAAAGGCAACCATCTTCACCTGTGATCTGTTTGCTTGTAATTAGTGTGTGTGTGTGTATAAAAGGTCAATGAGTTTCTGGACTTCTCACAGACCCTTGCATCTTTCATCCAGTGCTGCACTGACATTTCTGGATTCTGAGTCATGGGGAAAGCAAAAGAATTGTCAAAGGATCTGCAGGAAAAGGTAGTTGAACTGTATAAAACAGGAAAGGGATATTAAAAGATATCCAAGGAATTGAGAATGCCAATCAACAGTGTTCAAACTCTATTCAAGAAGTGGAAAATGAGGGGTTCTGTTGAAACCAAACTACAGTCAGGTAGACCAACTAAACTTTCAGCCACAACTGCCAGGAAAATTGTTTGGGATGCAAAGAAAAACCCACAAATAACTTCAGGTGAAATACAGGACTCTCTGAAAACATGTGGTGTGGCTCTTTCAAGATGCACAATAAGGAGGCACTTGAAGAAAGATGGGCTGCATGGTCGAGTCGCCTGAAGAAAGCCATTACTACGCAAATGCAACATAGTATCTCGCTTATAATACACCAAACAGCACGGAGACAAGCCTCAAACCTTCTGGCATAAAGTCATTTGGAGTTATGAGACCAAAATTGAGCTTTTTGGCCACAACTAAAAACGCTATATTTAGAGAGGAGTCAACGAGGCCTGTGAAACACGGAGGTGGATCACTCATGGTTTGGGGACGTGTGAGCTACAAAAGCACATGAAATTTGGTCACAATTGATGGCAAGATGAATGCAGTATGTTATCAAAAAATACTGGAGGAACATTTGCATTCATCAGCCAGGAAGCTGCACATGGGACACACTTGGACATTCCAACATGACAGTAATCCAAAACACAAGGCCAAGTTGACCTGTCATTGACTACAGCAGAATAAAGTGAAGGTTCTGGAGTGGCCATCTCAGTCTCCTGACCTCAATATCATTGAGCCACTCTGGGGAGACCTCAAATGTGCAGTTCATGTAAGACAGCCCAAGAATTTACAGGAACTGGAGACATTTTGCCAAGAGGAATGGGCAGCTTTACCATCTGAAAAGATAAAGAGCCTCATCCACAAATACCAAACTTTAGATCAGGGTCATTTGGGTAGTTTCTGTTGTCATTATTATTAAAAAGAGTAAACACAGTTGATTGATAATAAATGGCTTCAGGCAAACACTAACCATGAGTGAAAGAAACATTTTTGTTTTATAATTCATATTCTCTGAAAAATGCTCAAGAAATCATAAATTCTGCCAGGGTATGTGAACTTATGAACACAACTGTATCTACAATATCAGCTGTGACCCAGCCCCTGGGGCACTGCACCCCCCCCCCCGGCATGTCCCCCATTTTAGCTACACCCTATAGAGACAAGGTAATGATGTAACTTGTTTGTTTGTTATATTGCACTGCGCAGCAAGAGGAGGACCAGTAGGTGAAAACTCCCAATCTAGCAATCTGGGTGCTTCTATCCTGGAACCCACCTAGCCCCATCTATCAAAGAGTGTACACTCTGGCCTGGTCCCTGCAGCACCGTGTAGTGTCGTCATCTCACAGCGTTCTAACCTTTTTTTTATCAAGTGTTTTCGTTGCTTATAGGTGCTTTCATTACATGGGAACTTTGAATACTGTTCTTAGATGACTGTGATTTGTGGCAACAAAGCTGGATCCTCAGACTGTATGAGACTGAGAGAATGTCACCAGCACACCACGGATCTCCAGAATAGGTCTAAAGCTTAATTTAGCACATCATTGTAACAGAAGCAACATTTTGGAGCCTCACAGGACCCCTTAATTAGGCATGTGACCATGCACAAGCAAAGGATAAAACTGAGGTCGATACATGGGAAGTCAGACATTGAATACACAAAAAACTAGGCAAGCAGGAGCTCAGAGAACTAGGAAGTTGCTCAGCAACGTGGCCTGCACAGAAGCCAAACAACACATGTGAAAAGAATCAGAGGTCTAGGAGAACCACTGCAGCAAGGAGGTAAGAAATTACACAGGAAACTTCAGCTAAAACCATGACAGTTCTCTTTCCCATGGTTTGTTTCTATTTATGTTTTCTATGATTGATTCCCCACTGCACTGACAGCAGAATGTAAACAAAACAATTGCTGGCATTAAAAAAAAAAAAAAGAAAAGAAAACAGCATGTGTGTCAAAAATAAATAAAAACTAACACGGGGAGCGTGGCTTGAACATGGCCGAGTGAGGACACATTCTCTAAGAGCTCCTGGCTTCTCCCTGTTCACCCCGGCATACAAACTACCTTTTCAGCGGCATGCTAGCCTCGAAGAGACAGAAAACCAAGACATCTACCCGGGTAACCCATTCCACGGCCTCCAGGGGAGATCTACATCGTTTTTTTACTCAGCTGCAGCGCTTATCACCAGGAGCCAGAGCAACGGTGCCACGAGGCCCTGTTACAAACAGTCAAACCTCAAGCTCCAGGCCTATCTCACCCTGCAATTCTGAGGTATCAGATTCCTACATAGAGACCCCAGTGTCCCAGAGGAATACTACGATGGACCCCTCTAGCCAACTGGGTACGTCCACCTTAGACCAGGACCTACGCACCATGCTGATGGCACTCCCAACAAAACAGGACATTGAAGCGTTAATCCGCCGCATAGAGGAAACGCACCGCCGGGACATACAGGTGGTCAGGGAGGATGTACAGGCCCTAACTACTTCAGTAGCCTCCGGAGAAGCGGCTTTATCCCAACTAGTGCGCCAAGTAAATGCTCTGGAACATACCCAAGCTTCACACACACCAACGGAGGTGGCACTTCAGCTGCATTTGGAGGACCTCGAGGACAGGAGCCGCAGGAACAATCTGCGGCTCCGAGGACTTCCAGAGGCAACAGGCACAGAGGACCTATTATCTACGATCACCACTATCTTTCAAAGGCTCTCTGAGCCAACTCCACCAGCTATTGAAGTGGACAGAGTACATCGAGCCCTAGGTCCCAGGTCTACCGATCCCACCAGGCCAAGAGATGTGATCTGTCGCCTACACAGATACACACAGAAAGAGATGATCCTTCGTAAGGCCTGGGACCAAGGAGATGTGGACTTTGATGGCGCCTCCATCCGGATACTGCCAGACTTATCCCGCTCCACACTACAATGACGGGCCATGCTGCGGCCCCTTCTGGAGGAAGCGAAACGCTAGGATTTCACTTACCGATGGGGATATCCGCTATCTGTTACCTTTCGGAAAGACAATGTGGCATTTACCCTACGGACCCCAGCGGATCTACCGGATTTGTTCTCCTTTATGGAGATAACCCCCATACCACTTCCGAATTGGCTGGCGATCCTCCAGAGGCCCGTAGGCCACTCAGGTGAGCATCGACAACAGCCCGCTTCGCGGATACATCAGCAGAGATCACTGAGAAGGGTGAGAGTACCGTCGGAGGAACGCACCCGTGAAGTCTAATATTTTCCTGTGCCTTGCTACCCCCTGCACCGACCACTCTACTACCTTCCCTTAGACCTCAAGTGCCGAGAAGAGACTCCTGAAGTGGGGCTGCCCACTGTTCCGCTTCTGTCTGCCTCTCGTCCCCACATCCGAAGGGACCTCGTATCTCCTGCTGACGGGCCTCCTATAGAGACCCCAGCGGGACAGATCTGGCTCGCGCCGGCTGCTCACGGGACCACCGCCTCCTGCCTCCTTGTAGTGCCTAGCGGCCTGGTTTACATGATGCATTAGGGAAAACTTAGTTTCCAATATAGTGGGGAGGTGGGGGTTGCTGCGGATGAGCCGTTACATAGTGGGGAAGGGGGGATGGATATGGAGCCCTCCCCAGCTTCAGAGGACGGATCCAGGGATCAGAGATATGACCTGAAGATAAGGGAGACCCTGCTAGTGGGACCATAGTTTACCAGGGAGTCTCGGGAGTGGGCCAATGGATCCTGACGCTGGCTGCCTACCTCGGAATAGGACAGCCTTACGTGGATGTTAAGTCCTTTGCAACAATAATTTACTGTGTAGAGATGGGTGCACCTGTGAGACACTCTTGGACATAGGAGGCTCTGCACAACTATGCGGGAAACCTGCACATATCCTTAGGGGGCACCCTGTCTCCAAGATTGGGGGTCATGGACAATATACCCTCTTCTGAGGGTCACATAGGAGGTGTTAGTGGGGGGAACATGACAAGGCTTAGGTACTGATGTTATCTTTATGGTTTTTGTTTATACACACTTCCTCTTCTCTCCGTTTCTATTCTCTTCTTTTTCTTCCAGATCTTGGATTTCCTGTTTTCTCTATCCTTTTGTGTAGCCCCCTTTCTCTACTCCATCTGATTCTTGTAACCCCACCTTCCCTTCCCATCCCCTTTTCACCCTCCCCCACATCTAGAACAGACCATGGCCCAAATTAAAATGATATCCCTGAACGCCAAGGGCTTAAACGTCCCTGAAAAATGCAGGATGCTTCTGCATGATCTCAAACAGGCCCACGCTGACATCGCTTTTATTCAGGAGACACACTTCAGAGAGAGGACGGTCCCAATCCTTAAAAACAAATTCTACCCACTAGCCTACCATTCTACCAATCCCTTGGCTAAATCCAAGTAAGTATCCATTTTGTTATCACAGCACATATCTTGGACATGTCAGGACAGTGTTATTGATGTGGAGGGTCGGTACATATTTTTGAAGGGACGGATAGGCAACGTACAGGTAACCTTGGCCACTCTCTACGCCCCCAATGAGTGTCAGGAAATCTTCCTTCCCCGAGTCCTCGAACTATTGATGACCTTTAAGGAGGGACATCTTATCTTAGGGGGAGACTTTAATGTACCCCTGCTGCCGACTGAGGATACATCGGTGGGCTGTTCCTCTGTCTCTCCCTCGGCGAGGAAGCGCATAGCTCAAGTCCTACATAGAGCACAACTGGTAGATATATGGAGGCTCCAACATCCGGGTGAACGGGATTATACTTTTTATTCCCCACCACACAAACTATACACCAGAATCAACCTTTTTATGGTCCCCCATAGTCAATTACACGCCGTCGTGAACACAATGATAGGTAACATATCTTGGTCTGATCATGCACCAATCATTCTAGAATACACGCTTTCACAGATAGAACACTCTAGATCACGTAGCTGGTGACTAAACAAAAGCCTCCTGCAGTTGCCTGAGGTGGCAGAAGAAATATCAAAAGAATTACACTTTTACTTTCAGACCAATGCTCAACCGGACTGTGACCCGGGCATCCTATGGGAAGCCCACAAAACGGTCATCCGCAGACTTTTGATTAAACACGGTGCACGAATCAAACGGGAACACGACAAGCAATTAACACTACTACTTGACAAACTTCATGTCACCGAAGCCAAACACAAACATGCTCCCACACCCTCTCTGGAAACGGAGCTTTCAATGGTCAGAAAACAAATCACGGATCTGTTATTTTATAGAGCTAAAGCAGCCCTACAAAGGTGCCAGAAATTAAGCTATGAAACAGGCAACAAATGTGGGAAGCTTTTAGCTAATGCAGTGAAGGAAATGAGGGGAGCTTCCTTTATTCCGCAGATCGTCCCATCCTCGGGATACCCGGTGAATGAACCGAAAAAGATCACACAAGCGTTTTGAGACTATTACTCAGCATTATATAACCTACAAACTACTACACCTACATAGACCAAAATAGATGAGTATATAACTTCCTCCCTCTTACCCTCTCTCTCAATAGAGGCTCAGACGGAGTTAAACGCCCCATTGACCTTGGAGGAATTACAGAGAGCAGTGGGCAGTATGAAGCCAGGCAGAGCCCCGGGCCCTGATGGTTTCTCACTCCAGTACTACAAAACCTTTCTACAGATGAGTACCTACAATTAAGGTACTCAACTTGATACAGGTAGTAAACTCTACCCATACGCCGTGTGTTCTCCTCGGTACGGACACCGAAAAGGCGTTCGACCGGGTGAACTGGAATTTTATGTTTTCAGTGTTACGTCACATCGGAGTGGGGGACACTATGATTAACTGGGTAACCAAGGTTTACTCCCGGCACGGCACAAGTAAAAGTGAATGGGGTCCTATCGGAACCCTTCGCCATCACCAACGGCACGAGACAGGGATGCCCGCTTTCCCCACTACTTTTTGCTCTATCCCTGGAACCTTTCCTATGTAAGATCCGTCTGAACCCTAGCATTCGGGGGATCACAGTAGGCCACACCCAGCATAAGGTATCAGCCTACGCTGATGACCTCTTTTTTCACTGGTAAATCCGGAGATCTCGCTCCCAAACCTTCTCAAAGAATTTGAGCATTATGGCCAACTTGCCAATCTAAAGATACATTTTTCTAAATCAGAAGCCATGGGGGGTGGCGGTTCCTTCTCATCTCGTGTCGTTGTTGCAATCTAACTTTAGCTTCAAATGGACCACATCGACGTTAAAATATCTGGGCACGAACATACTGGCTAATCTATCTCGCACATTTGAGTGTAACTTCATACCGCTATTGACTAAAGTAAGGGCCTTACTGGGGAGCTGGAACACGGGCCTTCACTCCTGGTTCGGCAGGAGCAATCTATTGAAAATGAGCATCCTGCCAAAGTTCTTATATTTGTTTCAGGCCTTACCCATCTACATACCTGCCAACTACTTCAGGCAGGTCCAGGCTTTATTCATCTGATTTGTGTGGGCCAATAAACATCCAGGGATAGCTGGGAGACAATTGATGCTCCCTAAAAGGTCAGGTGGCCTAGCGCTGCCGGACATACACAACTACTACCGGGCAGTACATTTAGGAAGGATTGTGGACTGGCGCCGACACACTCTGACCAAATTGTGGACTCAAGTGGAACAAGCCCAGTCCATTGTCCCTCTTGGAGGTGCTCTGTGGTGTTTCAACGAGCTGCCATCGCAGCTTAAAAACCACCCTTTGATTGGCACCACATTGCATACCAGCTGGCGGGTCTCGGTTATCTCGGTTGTCTCTCACAACCCAAGACTCTCCTCTATATCCCATTCCAGGCAACCCTAGGTTCCTCCCTGGTCTCGAAACATCGGAGTTTAGGAGCCTGGAACAATCTAACTGTGACGTAGCGGGAAAGTTTGTCATATCAGGAAAATGGCCTTCAATCACAGATCTCACCCGACCTATAGGAACTTTTCGCCTCCCATTCTGGAGCGCAATACGAATCCATCACTTCTTACACTCGATACCACATCCACAAAATTATAATCGTTGGCTAACCAGTTTTGAAGAACTCTGTACAGGCTCGAACCCCCTCCCACACACTCTGTCCCTGATGTATTCCCTATTGATTAACCCTGTTGAGCAACCATCAATTGGTGGTCTGCGGAAATGGGAGATGGAACTGGGTATTACTTTCTCGGATGCGCAGGTCCAGACTATCATAAATCTCGCCCTTAAAGCGGTTGTCTACTCAAATATTTTTTTTTTAAATAAAAACCTGCAAGATAATAGCATAATGAATTAGTATGCACCCCATACTAGCTCATTATGAAATACTCACCTTGAAACGAAGATCCGACCGAGCTGCCCGGTCCCCTCCGTGGCAGCGGACATCTTCACCCGGATCTTGCTTCCGGGTACGCGGCTCCGGCGCTGTGACTGGCCGGAGCCGTGAGACGTCACTCCCACGCATGCGCGCGGGGCTCGTTTTTCCCGGCAGGGTCCGGAACAAATGCCGGCTTTTGCCGGGACATATACGGCGCATGCGCCGGAACATACACGGCGCATACGCCGTAACGATTTATTACATTAGAAAGGGAATATCTTCTAAACCATATAGGTTTAGAAGATATTCATTTTACCTACAGGTAAGCCTTATTCTAGGCTTACCTGTAGGTAAAAGTAAACAAAAAGGGTAGACAACCGCTTTAAATCCTCCATATGTACTAAAATGCAGGAAACAGGCTTCAAAATCATGACTAGGTGGTATATGACTCCAGATCGCTTACATAAGCTTCACCCCAATACCTCTGATCAATGCTGGCGCTGCGGAGGAGATAGGGGAACAATGTTGCATATATTCTGGTCCTGTCCAAAATTATCCCAGTTTTGGAGTGATGTCCGTTCCATCTCACAAAAGTTTACGGACTATGAGATTCCTGCAGACCCAGCCTTCTTCCTTCTCTATATGTCCAACATCCCAGCTAAAATATATAAGAGATCAATAATATGACATCTGCTGAACCCCGCCAAATCCTGTATCCCCATACTCTGAAAACGTACCGCCCCCCCCCCCCCACTGTGACTCACTGGATGCGCAAGGTAGAGGAAATTAATAAATTGGAAGATTTAGTCCTGACCTCCCAAAATAAATGAGAAACATACTCTAAGACCTGGAATCTTTGGAATACCTTCATATACTCAGATGAAGGGAAAGCCATATTTGAAACTTGAAAAGGCCCAAGTATCATGGATACACATATTTGACCATAATACCTTCCCCCCACCCCTCCCTCTTTCTCTTTTCTTCTTATATGTCTTTACTCACTCTTTTTCGTACTCTTCTGGAATCTATAGCTTGCTTTCATTTTTGTACTATCCTAGCTTTTTGGTTAGTTTTTTCTTCTTTGTTTTAAGATTAAAGAAAAATGGGTGGGACGGGTCTCATGGAATTAGTTATTTGAGATCATCTCTAGCATGACTCGGCATCACTTTGCTCTCAACCTCTACACCACCGATATAATGAAGTCCTGTTGGAAGTGTTGACCCATTCACAACATATACTGTGTATAAGATCTTGCATTGTCAGTGGCACTTCAGTTGTAGTTTCATATGACCTGTCTTTAACTTTATGAAAATAAAATTTGAAAAAAAATAAAAACTAACACGGTTTTTGACAAGTCCCTAATTTAAAAACAAAACTAAAAAGACAAAGTCCCCCGAAGTAAATCTAAAAAAAGTGTCAAAAATAAAATAAAAACATAAACATAGGTTGTGACTAGTCCTTTATTTAAAAAAAAAAAACAAAAAAAAAACAATGCCACCTAAGTAAATCCAGTGTCAGTCACAATGAACACTGTCGCTGAACTGAAAGAGAATAAAAAAGGTCTGCACCCATCGCTTGCCTCCCGGCATCTGACATCTCTGGTTGAGCTCACTATGTACTCCATACTCATTCACATGGGGCCGGGATCTAGGGGGGGGGGGTGCCTTGTTTGAGGGGATTCCCCACTGATTCCCCACTGACAGCAGAATGTGAACAAAACAATTGCTGGCATTAAACAAAAAAAAAAGAAAACAGCATGGGTGTCAAAAATAAATAAAAACAAACAGATTTTGACAAGTCCCTAATTAGAAAACAAAACTAAAAAGACAAAGTCCCCCAAAGTAAATCTAAAAATCTGAAAAAAATGTGTCAAAAATAAATAAAAACATGAACATAGGTTTTGACCAGTCCTTTATTAAAAAAAAAAAAACAAAAAAAACAAAACAATGCCTCCTAAGTAAATCCAGTGTCAGTCACAATGAACACTGTCGCCAAACTGAAAGAGAATAAAAAAGGTCTGCACCCATCGCTTGTCTCCCTGCATCTGGCATCTCTGGTTGAGCTCACTATGTACTCCATACTCATTCACATGAGGCCGGGATCTGGGGTGGGGGGGGGTGCCTTGTTTGAGGGGATTCCCCACTGTTTCCCCACTGACAGCAGAATGTAAACAAAACAATTGCTGACATTAAAAAAAAAAAAAAAAAAAAAAAGAACAGAATGGGTGTCAAAAATAAATAAAAACTAACACAGTTTTTGACAAGTCCCTAATTAAAAAACAAAACTAAAAACACAAAGTCCCCCAAAGTAAATCTAAAAATCTGAAAAAATGTGTCAAAAATAAATGAAAATATGAACATGGCTTTTGACCAGTCCTTTATTTAAAAAACAAAAAAAACAATGCCCCCAAAGTAAATCCAGTGTCAGTCACGATGAATACTGGCGTCAAAAGGAAAGAAAATAAAAAAGTTCTGCACCCATCGCTTGCCTCCCGGCATCTGACATCTCCAGTTGAGCTCACTATGTACTCCATACGCATTCACATGGGGCCGGGATCTGGGGGGGGGGGGGGGGCCTTTGTTAAAGATGGCTTCCAGGTTCTGTTCAGTCCCCCGCCCGCAGTCACCCGCAACCGCCGCCCAGGGTTGTGGGGAAGAGACTCAAGTCCCCATCAACATGGGAACAAGGTGCTTTGGGGTAGAGCCCTCCTGCCCCAAAGCACCCCCCTCCATGCTTGCTGGCCCGCTCCTTAACAACCAGCTATTCTTCACACAGAATTGTTATCGGTTCAATATATTTGATTTGATTTGAATGCTACTGCTTCTGGAAATTTTGAATCTGTGAGAAAACAAATAAATACCTTTAAATAAAGATTAAAAAAAAAAAAAAAAAAGAAATGAAATGTGGAAAGGAATACATGATAAGTGCTGGATTTAGATCTTGGGGGACCTTTTCTAAAAAAAAAAAAAGAGTGTTACATTCTGAAGACACTTGTCTGATTTTTTTTTCTAGTTTTTATATTGATTGTAAGAATACACATTACACAGGTAATTGGGACTGGCAAGTCACACATCACAACTATGCACCCCACTACAATATTTACAAAAAGTATTTCTTCCTGCTCTTAGCATCTGTAAAATCTTTAACTCATCAAACTGTATTACCTTGAAAACACTGCTCTCAATAGATAGTAGACACAGAGTACTAAGCAGCCCATAGATAACACCATTTTCTTTCCTTCCATCCAGGGCCGTTGCTAGACAATTTTACGCCCTAGGCAAGATCAGCTACTTGAATTGTTAATGGCACCCCCATACATCTGCAAATGTGTGCATTTTCACACATGCCAAACTGCATGGGGCCATGGCACAGTCGCACATTTTTTGAAAAGAGTTAGTGACTTATTTTCTGTGTTTTCTTTTATGTAGGGCAAAGTGAATGACTGCCCTATAACGTGCCCATGCTTGGTAGCACCTGTAAGTGTAACGCTCAGAAACACAATGCAAAGCAGGTCAAAGGCAACCTCAGAAGTGTCATCACTATAAATATAAATAGGGTACTTCTGACTCCCATGTGATATACCAGGTTAAACAGGAAGTAAAGTCTTCCTCTTTAATTGTACCTACTGGTTAGAGTTGAATAAGGTTTACCTGTAGGTACTGTAAATATCCCCTAAAAAGCACCGTTTAAGAGATATTCACTATATACACTGCCACCAACGTCATCGGTGCATGCGCACTGGAGGAACAGCCTGCTTGTGCCATTTCTTCAGGGCCCATGCCGTGACCGGTATCTCCCATGCACATGTGTGGGAGTGACGTCATCGCCGCTTTGGCCGATCACAGCGCTGGAGCCTGCGATCTTGGAAGTAACTCCAGGATAGATTTCAGCCCTGTCAGCAGTGTGCCGGTGCCGATTCAGGGCATCGCTCTAAGGTAAGTATTTCATAATGAGCTAGTATGCAATGCATACTAGCTCATTATGCCTTTGTCTTGCAGGGGGTTTTTTTGGAGGTTTACAACCTCTTTAACTACACCCTTTTTCAAAGTATTATGCAAATTCTATTTCAGTGTCACAAAGATTAAATATTTTGTTTTTCAGTTTAACTCATGGATGGCATTGTGTCTCAGGGCTCTTTTGATCACTGAAAACAATCTCGGACATCTGTGATAATTTGATTGCCAGGTGAGCCCAATTAAAGGAAAAACTACTAAAGGAGGGTGTTCCACAGTATTAAGCAGAGCACCATTTTCAAGCAATATGGGGAAGAAAAATGATCTCTCTGCTGCCGAAAAGAGTGAAATAGTTCAATGCCTTTGACAAGGTATGAAAACATTAGATATTTCACGAAAACGTAAGCGTGATCATCGCACTATTAAGAGATTTGTGGCTGAATCAGAGCACAGATGGGTTTGTGCAGATAAAGGCACATTGAGGAAGATTTCTGCCAGATCCATGCATCAGATCAAGAGAGCAGCTGCTAAAACACCATTACATAGCAGCAAACAGATATTTGAATCTGCTGGTGCCTCTGGAGTCCCACAGACATCAAGGTGTAGAGTCCTCCAGAGTCTTGCAATTGTGCATAAACCTTCCATTTGGCCACCACTGACCAATGCTCACAAGCAGAAATGGCTGCATTGGGCAGAAAAATACATGAAGACTAATTTTCAAACAGTCCTGTTCACTGATGAGTGCCGTGCAACCGTGGATAGTCCAGATGGATGGAGTAGTGGATGGTTAGTGAACGGCCACCCTGTTCCAACAAGGCTGCGACGTCAGCAAGGCGGTGGTGGAGTCATGTTTTGGGCCGGAATCATGGGAAGAGAGCTGGTCGGCCCCTTTAGGGTCCCCGAAGGTGTAATGATGACCTCTGCAAAGTATGTGGAGTTCCTGACTGACCCCTTCTTTCCCCGGTACAGAAGGATGAACTATGCTTTCCCTAATAAAATCATCTTCGTGCACGACAATGCACCATCTCATGCTGCAAATAATACCTCTGCATCAATGGCTACTATGGGGATAAAAGGAGAGAAAGTCATGGTGTGGCCTCCATCCTCCCCTGACCTCACTCCTATTGAGAACCTTTGGAGCATCCTCAAGCAAAAGATCTATGAGGGTGGGAGGCAATTTACATCCAAGACTTGTGAAGCTGCTATCAAATAAGGGGTCCTATGTTAAAATGTAACGTGACCTGTTAAAATGTTTAAAAAGTTAAAATGTTGTTCAAAGTTTGATTGAAACCGCTTTTGATTTCAGTAAATATGCTGCAAACACAAATGACAAATTTCAGTCCTTTACAACCTATAAAGTGTTTTGAAACTTACTGTGCGTAATAATTTGGAACAGTGCATTGTAAGTTTTTTATTTTGAAAAAAAAATACTGTTATCAATAGGAGGTTTGTTCAAATAAAATTTGAATTGTACTCTGAATAGTTGATAACATGAGAATTATGCTGACTGTTGTTTACATCAATTATTTAGGTAAATGGGAAGAATATCATTGGCATAATAATTTGGAACAGGGTGTAGTTGCTGACCAGCCGCCGCAGTTGTACTGTGGCAGGTTGGCTCGGCTGTGCAAATTGCGGTCATTGTACGTCGGCCGCACATGCGCGATTTGTAAGACCGAATACAAGTACGGATACTTTTTTCAAGTACTCGCTGATACTAATTATAGATACTTTTTTAATATCATGTGAAAGTTTTTCTTAGTTTCTGTAAGAAAATTTTGTAAAGAAATATTTTTTCTCCTTCACTGATGTGCGCTGATGAGGTTGCACTAATGGGCACTGATGAGGCGGCACTGATGGGGTGGCACTGATGAGGAGGCACTAATATGCAGCACTGATGGGCACTGATAAGTGGCCCTGATGAGGAGGCACTGAACACTGACATATGCAGTACTGATGGATAGAGTTGAGCGAACTTCTAGAAGTCCGGGTTCTGCTGGTTCGGCCGAACTTCGGGACAAAGTCCGGGTTCGGGTCCGGACAGAACCCGAACTTTGTCCCGGACCCCGAACCCCATTGAAATCAATGGAGACCCGGACTTTTAGGTACACAAAATGTTGTAAAATAGTCCTGGAAAGTCCTAGAGGTCTGCAAAAGGAAGGAAATGTGGGTAAGGGTGAGACAAGTGACCTACAGAGAAATGGGGACAGGGAAATAACTTTAAATATTTTTTAAAAAATAAAAACATAAAAAATGCAAAAATGGAGATCATCTTCAAAATGGGTCTGAAAAGTATTAATAAGTTACCCCAAGCCCCAGGCCCTGTTTCAAGCCCAAGACAGGCCTGGGCTTGGGCCTGAAACAGGGCTTCAAGCCGGCTTGGTCGTCTTGGGCCTGAAGATCTTCAAGCGAGTTGAGATAGGTAGTCATGACGTATACAGTCACAAGTCACGGAGGAGTAGTCCCGGTGAATAGTCACGGGTAGTCACGACGTATAATCACGGAGGAGTAGTCACGGTGGGGTAGTCACGGCGGAGTA
>BLSH010390195.1:1451990-1478018 GCA_018402905.1 Glandirana rugosa
GACGTCCAAGGGACCAATGACATTTATACAGCGATCAGAAATTTAAATGTCCACTGATTACTGTGTAAATGTCATTGGCAGTGAAGGGGTTAACCTGCAGGGGGCAGTGAAGGGGTTAACTATGTTCCCTGGGTGTGTTCTAACTGTGGGGGGGCGGGGTTGACAGGGGCATGACAGATCTAACTGATCCCAGTGACAGGGATCAGTAGATCTGGCATGCCCCCCCTCACAGAACGGGGAACCGCCGTGTTTACTTCGGCGGTTCCCCGTTCCTCCTGTCTGTATGGAGATCGCGGGTCTCCGGCGGACATCGGGTCCGCCCGACCCGCGGGCACGCTCCCGCAGTGTGCGGCGGCACGTGCACGCGCCGCTCGCGCCCGCGGGAGCGCGCCCAGCACGAGCCGAATGGGAGGACGTCTATTGACGTCCTCCCGGCATTTTAGAGCCGCGCTGCAGCCGTCATTCGGCTATAGCGCGGACGCCAGGAGGTTAAATAATATGTAAACAAGGCAGACCGCTGTCCTGTCAAAGAGGAGGAGAGAGATCTTTTGTTTCTGCTAATCAGAAACACAGATCTCTCTCTTCCTCCAGTTAAACAATCCCCCACACAGTTAGAAATCACTCCCTAGGAGCACACTTAACCCTTTGATTACCCCTGATGTTAACCCCTTCGCTGCCAGTGTCATTTATACAGGGACAGTGCATTTTTTTTAGCACTGATCACTGTATTAGCATCACTGGTCCCCAAAAAGGTGTCACTTAGTTTCAAATTCATCCGCCACAATGTCGCAGTCCCACTAAAAAATGCTGATTGCTGCCATTACTAGTAAAAAAATTAAAAAATAAAAATGCTATAAAAATATCCCATAGCTTGTAGATGCAATAACTTTTGCACAAACCAATCAATATGCTTGTTGGGATTTTTTACCAAAATAATGTAGAAGAATACATATTGGCCTAAATTGATGAAGAAATTTGATTTTTTACATTTTTTATTGGATGTGTTTTATAACAGAAAGTAAAAAATATTGTTTTTTTTTTTTTCAAAATTGTCTGTCTTTTTTTATCGATAGCGCAAAAAAAAAAAAACTCAGAGGTGATCAAATAACACAAAAAAAGAGCTCTATTCGTGGGAAAAAATTACATTAATTTTGTTTGGGTGCAGCATCGCACGACCGTGAAATTGTCAGTTAAAGTGACACATTGCCGTATCACAAAAAATGGCCTGGTCATGAAGTGGTTAATTAAATAATAGTTTTATATTGTTTTTTTGTTTTCACAAGACAAGTGTTTTGTCAGAATCAGCAACCCGTCAGATTCGGTATTGAAAGTTACATTCCCTCAGGACACCGCAACGCCCATTTTGGTAGACCCCGCACTCGGCCACAGTAAGACTGCAGTTAGAAAGTGGCAGTGGACATCTTGTTACACCCAGCCCATATAGTGATTGGGCTGGATGTAACAAGATGTTCGCTGCCGCCTTCTGACTGCAGGCTTACTGCAGCCGAGTGCAGGGTGGACCAAGTTGGGTGTTGTGGTGTTCTGACGGAATGTCACTTCCGTTATTGAATCTGATGGGTCGCCGATTCTGACGGAACATCCGTCATTTATCTTGGGAACATAGCGGCCGCGCCCCTCCCCCGGCCAGCTTACCTGCTACTGCCAGTGTGTTGGTGGCTCCCTCTGTCTTCTCTCCGCCCATTGACTTCCGGAAGTCAGTACCACGGATTCAGTACTTGTATTTGGTGCAACCCTAGTGCTTGCTTCTCTTTGCTGACTTACTGTTAGTTAATTTGTATTCCGCATTGCCACAGAAGCTCCTGGCATCTGGTTCCAGCTCTTTATACTTATCTGGCAGAAGCCCTCATTCCTTTTTTTGCCTCTGAAGTCAGGCTTAACTTCTCTGTATCCAGACACCCGCAGACACTGTTATTTTATTTTTTTTTACTAAAATTACTTTTATAAATATTACTATTTTTATAACGGAAGTCTTGCCCCCTTATCAATCTGGCTTTGTACATGATTATACACGTTGAGCACAGATACACTTTAAGCACCTTTTGAAAACATATTGCGGGCTGGAAAAGGTCTTTGGCATATTATGCTGTTTATATGTCCGTGAATATATGTGAGGCATTATCCTAATCCTTAAGGAGACAGACCCGTGCAAGGCTTAGATGCTAAATACCTTCTAGGTTTTCACAATATGGTAGATGATAGTAGAGAGGTACTATTTTAGTATTCACAAAAACATGATGAAAACAATGCCAACTGCAAACCATTCTACTAAAGGTTAGTTTCCCTTAGAACAAACAAATAAAATAAAAAACAAATCATGAAGAAAAGATGCACCTACATGAAACCACAGTTCCTTTGGCCCTGAAATGCAACCGATATTGCAGGAAAAATGTAAGTTGCTATTTCTTGACTGTCAATCTAGAAATGCTAGTTGCCCCATTACCATGCTAATCCTCCAATTTCATTTGATTTGACTTCACTCTGACTAGCTCCGTGACAATGCCCCATTAATCTGATGAATACAATGGGTAGTTCCAGATAACACCGACAGTTCAGAGTACACAGTTTACCCACACCAGAGCACACTGTTTTCACATTAGAAACAATTCAGGCCAGATCATATTTTTTTGAGGATCTTTAGACAATTTATTTCTGAAAATAATACTTTTGAAAGGGGGGATAGGGTGCATCCAGTTGAGCAGATTTTCACTCAACTGTAATGAAGTAAATAGTAGAGTAGATCATCTGCAAGAATCATCCACCAGTGCTGAGAGTGAAAATGCTTGCTGAGATAGTAACTTATAAATAGAAGAAACACTGTAATGTAATTTCTAGCATTGTACCCCTACTGAGCTAAAGCATTTACTGTTACTGAGCAAAACCAGATCAGAATACACTTTATCAATAGTATGAGCAGTAGAATTGAATGTGGTATAGAAGGCTTGCTGGGACAAAATTAACAGCAAATATCTTTCCACTCAACAAGCATTTCAAGCATTTATTTATTTTCAACTCAACCACATTTACTGCTGGCACTGAAAGCCAGATCTTTTGCAATTGCCACCTATAACTGCATGCATTTAATAATAATTATATATCAATTAGATATGAAATTCCCTTCAATGCTCTTCCACCTTATCGTGGTGGTAAGTGAGATCTTTAGTACCCAGTAGTGACAATCAAACCAAAAAAGTAATGGGAGGGGAAAGGCAAACCATTCCCATTGCAAATTATTCCCATTAACTGTGGAGCCTAAGAAAACAATTCTATACCAGATCAGGTTTTGCTTAGATCAGCATGGAGCAGTAGCTAACATTCCCAGGTTGCTAGTAACTAATGGATTGTAGGGCTCAAGATCTACAACCAACAAACTCGAGCTAGAATTGAATTGGTACTGGAAGGCTTACAACTCAAAATACATTATTAGGCTCAGAGAAGAGGAACACCATATATTGAAGGTCTAAGTCCATAGATAAAATCAACCAAGGATACAAGGTTATAATGTGTTAAATTTGGCAAATAGAGCATCTATTCCGGAACCTGGTTACTGAACAGGCTATCTAGTCATATATGATACATTCGCAGGATTCGGACCTTTTCATATGTTGGATTGGTCCAAATTCCATTTAAAGAGTAAAGCTAGCCATAGATGGGTAGAATTTCTAAGGAAAACTCTTAGGAAAAGAATGATTGTTTATTTCATGTTCAGTAAAACCAATTCATTCCAAAATCAAATGTTAAAAGCAAACAAAATCTTTCAAACTACGTTTGAACGTTCTGAGAATTTTTGTATGAATTTTCCTAAGACTTTTCTTAAAAAATGTTGTTCGAAATTCTATCCATCTATAGCCGGCTTACAGTATCTCACAAAAGTGAGTACACCCCTCACATTTTTGTAAATATTTTATTATATCTTTTCATGTAACAACACCAAAGAAATGATGTCATGTGACTCGCCAATGTTACAAGGTCTCAGGTGTGAATGGGGAGAAGGTGTGTTAAATTTGGTGTTATCACTCACACTCTCTCATACTGGTCACTGAAAGTTCAACATGGCACCTCATGGCAAAGAACTCTCTGAAGATCTGACAAAAAAAATTGTTGCTCTACATAAAGATGGCCTAGGCGATAAGAAGATTGCCAAGACCTGAATCTGAGCTGCAGCACGGTGGCCAAGACCATACAGCGCTTTAACAGGACAGCTTTCACCCAGAACAGGCCTCGCCATGGTCGACCAAAGAAGTTGAGTGCACATGCTCAGCATCATATCCAGAGTTTGTCTTTGGGAAATAGATGTATGAGTGCTGCCAGCATTGCTGCAGAGGTTGAAGGGGTGGGGGATCAGCCTGTCAGTGCTCAGACCCCAGTCATATGCCGCACACTGCATCAAATTGGTCTGCACGGCTGTCATCCCAGAAGGAAGCCTCTTCTAAAGATGATGCACAAGAAAGCTTGCAAACAGTTTGCTGAAGACAAGCAGACTAAGGACATGGATTACTGGAACTATGTAGTGTGGTCTGATGAGACCAAGAAATGTATTAGGTTCAGATGGTGTCAAGCGTGTGTGGAGGCAACCAGATGAGGCGTACAAAGACAAGTGTGTCTTGCCTACAGTCAAGCATGGTGGTGGGAGTGTAATGGTCTGGGGCTGCATGAGTGTTGCTGGCACTGGGGAGCTACAGTTCATTGAGGGAACCTTGAATGCCAACATGTACTGTGACTGAAGCAGAGCATGATCCCATCCCTTTGGAGACTGGGCCGCAGGGCAGTATTCCAACACGATAACGACCCTAAACACACCTCCAAGATGACCACTGCCTTGCTAAAAAAGCTGACGGTAAAGGTGATGGACTGGACAAGCATGTCTCTAGAACTGAAACTTATTGAATATCTGTGCGTCACGCTCAAACGGAAGGTGGAGGAATGCAAGGTCTCTAACATCCACCAGCTCTGTGATGTCGTCATGGAGGAGTGGAAGAGGACTCCAGTGGCAACCTGTGAAGCTCTGGTGAACTCTATGCCCAAGAGGGTCAATGCAGTGCTGGAAAATAATGGTGGCCACGCAAAATATTGACACTTTGCTCCCAGTTTGGACATTTTCACTTAGGGGTGTACTCACTTTTGTTGCCAGCGGTTTATAGATTAATCGCTGTGTGTTGAGTTATTTTGAGGGGACAGCAAATTCACACTGTTATATAAGCTGTACACTAACTACTTTACATGCAAAGTGTCATTTCTTCAGTGTTGTCAGATGAAAAGATATAATAAAATATTTACAAAAATGTGAGGGGTATACTCACTTTTGTGAGATACTGTAAATGCACTTTTAATGCATGGGTTTTTAAGGAATCCTCTATGCTCTCCTATAACAGTTGCATACTTACGTGCTCTGCTCTAATGAGAATTTTCCTGTGTGAGCCACGCAGTCTTTTCTTGAAAATCCTCATCAAGTATTGCACCTCCATCTCCTCCATTTGCCGAAAGCAGCCAATCATTAATCAAGCTTTGATAGAGGAGATAAAGGACGTTTTTCTTTGATGTCAGGTGCAAATCTTTATTTGTATCTTGCATTTTCATAATGCCAGCAAAACTTTTTTTTTCAGTATTGAATCAGGAAAAGTTTTGGGTCCATCTGATGGACTTTTATTGCCAGCAATGACTAATGATTTCCCCTCATGTCCTGACCTAGTGACATTTTCACTATGAAAACAATGGATATCAGCAGGGGCGTTGCTAAGGGTTGTCTATTGGGGCTATAGCCCCAAGTCCGGGGCCCATAGCCTCAAGTCTCTTACCAAGTGGATGCAGTTCTGCAGTTAGCAGGTATGTCCCGGTCTGGAATGCAGGAGGCAGGGGCAGACTGAGCCACTGGCTCCAGCTCCACCCTCTCCTCCACATGACTCTACTCCTAGTCACTAGTTGCTAGAGCCACCTAGTGTCTAGCAACCAGTGACATCACGGCTGCAACTCCCTCCTGTCATGAAACCATAGTAAACATTCTGTCATGTAACCTAAGCAAACATTAATTTCTTATCTGTTGCCTACCTTTGCTGCATGAGTCCAGTTAAAGGCCGGGCCTCTCTCACCTGTGAGCTTTTGTAGGCCCTCTTCAGCTGGCCTCCGCCCCAGGCCTTAATTGGTAACAGGATATAAGCCTGGCAGTACAAGGCTGCATGGCTGATCAATGTTTGTCCGTGTTTGGTTTGTGTGTGATTGTCTCCCTTGGTTTCTCTGTAGTCTTATCCCTGTATTGATCCTTGGCTTGTCTGACTAATCCTTCCTGCCTGATGCCTCGACCTTCGGCTTGTCTTTGGTTTCTCCTGTCTTCTGGTTGTCCTGACCCTTCGCTATTCTTCTGACTATCCTCTCTGTTCCTGTGCTGCTGCTTCCCCTCTCTCACCTGTGGCCAGCTGAGCGTGAGCTAGGGTACCCTGGGGGCCGTGACCTGGATCCAGTTGCAGCAAAATCCATCCTCACCGCTAGAGGCTCTGGTGAACACCCACTGGCTCTTAGACTCTGCGCCCTGGGGAAACCGATGCACTAGCTCCCTGAGTTTCAGTGTCTATGCTCTAGGAAGCCCTCTTCCCATATCAGCCGGTAGTACTTAGCAGCAGTCAGCCATAGGTCCACAACCTTGCGTGCACTTCGCAACCTTTGCGTCCGCTTTGCAATTCTGGGGTGCAATTCACACTCCTGTGGTGCGCATCCATCAGCTGACCTCAGGTGCCGCGACACCTCCCTGCCCAGCATTTAAAGCGGAGGAGGGTGCCACTTCCTCCTCCCCTGCGCTAGTTCTTGTGGGGCCTAAAGAGTTGAGCCCAGCCCCCTTGCCATGGTCCCGGACTGGAGCAGACGCTGCTGGTCCGGTGGCGGTGGGGTGCAGGGCAGTGGCATATTCAAATAGGGAGGGGGAAGCCTCGGCAGCCGGGAATAGCCCATGAGGGAGTGAGAGAAAGGACAAGGCCTCACTACCACCCTGAGCAGCATCTCCGGTGCATCTCAGAGCCTGCACTCCTTCTCCAAGCTCCTCTCCTAGCTCACTGTGACTGTTATGGAACAGGAAGAAAAAAGGCAGACCGACAACGGGTGGGAGGTAGGGGGATCACATACACCTACCCACACAAACAGAGGCTGGGACAGTAGGGACTGCAGGCAGGGCTAGGGGGTCTCTCTTTCACACCCTCTCATCCACCCCCCTCTTTCTCTGATGTGTAGGAAGAGTCTCTGGGGACCCTGATGTATGGGAGGCTCTCTGGGGAACCTGATTTATGGGGAGGCTCTCTGTGGATCCTGATGTATGGGGAGGCTCTCTGGGGACCCTGATGTATGGGGAGGCTCTCTGGGGACCCTGATGTATGGAGAGGCTCTCTGGGGACCCTGATGTATAAGGAGGCTCTCTGGGGACTCTGATGTATGGGGAGGCTCTCTGGGGACCCTGATGTAAGGGGGGCTCTCTGGGGACCCTGATGTATGGGGGGCTCTCTGTAGACCCTGATGTATGAGGAGGCTCCCTGTAGACCCTGATGCAAGGGGGAGGTTCTCTGTAGACCCTGATGTAAGGGGAGGCTCTAGGGACCCTGATGTATGGGGGGGCTCTCTAGGCACTCTGATGTATAGGAAGGCTCTCTGGGGACCCTGAGGTATGGGCAGGCTCTCTGGGGACCCTGATATACAGGGAGGCTCTCTGGGGACCCTGATGTAAGGGGGCTCTCTGTGGACCCTGATGTAAGGGTGAGCTCTCTGTGGACCCTGATGTAAGGAAGAGGCTCTCTGTGGACCCTGATGTAAGGAAGGGGCTCTCTGGGGACCCTGATGTAAGGAAGGGGCTCTCTGGGGACCCTGATGTAAGGAAGGTGCTCTCTGGGGACCCTGATGTAAGGAAGGGGCTCTCTGGGGACCATGATGTAAGGAAGAGGCTCTCTGGGGACCCTGATGTAGGGGGTGCTCTCTGGGGACCTTGATGTAAGGAGGATCTGTTCTCAGATACGTAACAATATTTACATAATATATATATATATATATATATATATATATATATATATACACACATATATTATATACATGTGTATGCCAAGAGTATGACTTTCTTTACTTCGCTGCTATGGGCTCTAGCCCCAGATATTTTGTAGACCTAGCAACGCCCCTGGATATCAGCATACCATATAAACTCTATAGTGATCTTATGTGCAGCATTATAGTACCAATGTTTGCCTGTACCCACTTTGAAAACCGCCTGTACCTTTATACGTGGAATGGATTCTTCTCTACACCTCACGAAGAGAGGCACAATAACAGCAAAAATACTGTGAGGAAAGTTAGAACTTCTACAAGCTTTGTCTGTGAGCAATGAGATCCTTGCTGCTTTCTACATATAAAATAATCTGATTCAAATACACTGTGCAATTATTTCACTGACTTCTAATTTTCCCATTCAGTTGCCTTAAATGAGTTACAAACTTAACATGAATTTGAACTCATTAATGAAATAAGTGACAAAAGTTACAAGCACTGTGGTAGTTCACATTAATGAAATTAATATAATTATCTTTTTTTTCTGCATGCCTCTCTGGGTATTCTCATTAGCAAAACTAAGGGACCTAATAAATGATGAGATGAATAATTATGTGATGATTATTTTATGAACTATATTGTCTATGCATCTGATTGGACCGTGTCTTTGAAGACCAGTGAGTTTGATCGTAGAGGTATTGCAGAAAGAAGTGATGAGGTGTAAACTGCAGCAACTCATTGTAGGCAAACTGCAATATAGTAGTCGGCAACTCAGGATCACTTTTTAGATGACATTTTGAAAAAAAGGAAGACATGAAAGTCTAGTTTTTAGCACATACCAAGAGAAAGATATGTATTTAAAAAAAACTATAGTTTGTATTTTATTATACATTTATAGAATTTAAAATGTTGGGTTAAGAGAGTATAGGAAATACAGAATATGAACATACATTCAACTAACTTATCTTTTTTTGCAATAAATTATTGAAAAGCAATGCACTGTTACACAAATCTTACCATAGAAATGGCAGCAGTAAATGTAATATGCTGTAGAAGTGATCTGTGGTGTCACCATCTTGACGCTGCTTTGTTTTGGTGTAGGGAGAAGGTGCTTATTATTTTTATTTGTTTTCATTTTTTTAAACATGTACTGTTGTCAGGGATGTTGAACGATTAATTTGATCAGCTATATCGATCAGTTAATTGATCAATAAACCACTGTGCCTCCAATACAAAATTAATTTAAAAAAATAATTAAGCTGACTACATTTTTTTTTATTAATTCTTTGCCCATGCAGAAATGTTTTGATTAAAACAACAAAATTGGGTATAAGTATGGACTGCGGACTATAAAAATAAATACAATTTATTTTACAAACAGTCACTTTATAGACACCAATAACAGTCCAATTAAGAGGCTGAGCATGGGTATATATTGGATTAATTTAAATAATTAATTTCCCCTCATAGACAGCATAACCATTTATTACTACCTGGCACCATAATCTGCATTTTATGGATTCCAACTGTTATTCTACTGCAGAAAGAATAAGCGTCAGAATACAACATGTCTGCCAATACTGCCAAAAAAACCCTAGAGGTTATGGTGTCATGGAAGAAATATTAAGTTACAGCAAGGATTATTAGAATTGGCCTATTACTTAAATGGCTGCTGACCAGACCCAAAGATGACCAAAGATGATCAATGGGCAGAGTTTGTCTTCCCAAAACAGTGTCTAGCTATGCTGGAATAGTGTGCACTGGCTTCAATGAGGTTTGTTAGATGATTAGTCTCTGGATCTTCAATGAGATGTGTGATGCTCTCCTGTAGATTATGGGTGCGTGATCTTTGAGGTGTGCCCCATCTGTCTACCTGACTTGCTATTTATTCAGTGAAAACAATGCTTCAGAAACCTGAAGATGGAAACCTTATCTCTCATTGGTAGATTATTGATTAATGTTTTGTGTAATCAATCAATAACTGACCTGACCACCAGATAGCACCCTGGGATTAACATTATCTATACTCTATACTCGAGGTTGGCAACCCATCGATCTCAATCTACCCGTAGATCGTGGCAGGAGTCGGGTAGATCGCGTCTCTGCTGAACCCAGGCTAAACTGCTCCTCCCAAGTGGTAAGAAGTCCAGGTAGAGAAGGAGAGCACCGGGCGGATGGATCACAGAAGGAGAGAGCTAGCCAGGCAGATCAAGTAGGAGAGAACCGGGTGGTCAGATCAGGAAGGAAAGAACTGGGTGGGTAACAAAGGAGAGAAGCAGGCAGGCGACACAGGGGAGACTTGCTTAGGTTTCAGTTTTATTGAAGCAGCAGGTGTGGGCTAACTGGGGCTGCTGCGGCTGTTGGATCAAGGAAGGAGAGGGTCGGGCAGGGAGAACAGACAAGGAGAAAGCTGGGCAGGCAAATCAGGGAGGAGAGGGCCCGCCAGTCAGAACAGGTGAGGAGGGAGCCGTGAAGCAGTGAAGGAGAGAGCCAGCTGGGTGGAACAGTGGAGGAGACTTGCTCTGGCACTGAGCTACCTCTGTCACTGAAGCGGCACTGCAGGTGTGGGCACACTGGGGCTGCTCCAGCTGCCTACGTTTTTTTAGCACTGTGTAACACAAAGAAAAACTGTGAGGTGGCTGCAGCAGCCCCAGTGAGCCCACACCTGCTATGCTGCTTCAATGAGAGAATGAGCTCAGTGCCAGAGCAAGTCCCCTCCCCTACTCCAGACTTCTCACTCTGAGCTTGGTGTCTTCTGTTCTTGCAGTTTTGTACCCTGGGCGGTGAGAGGGAAGGGATGAGGGGTTTCTGTATTAAGGCAACTAAACTGGGAAGGGGGTCTGTACTGGGTGGGGGGGGGGGGTGGATGTGCTATGGGGGGTTGTGTTTTGGAAAACTGGTTGGTCTGTGCTGGACAGGGAGTCTGTATTGAGGTAGAATGCTGGCAGGGAGGATAAGGGAAGTTAAGGGAGATCTTTGTCATGAGGAATATGGGTAGGGAGTGAATTGCACTGAGCAGAAGGGGTCATTTTTGGCGGTACTTTGTAAAGTGGTCTGTGCATTAGGGCTTGTTCACACTAGTGTTTGGGGGGGCATTAAAACCCCTCAGCTGAGCTGCAGTTCTACCACCTCCCAACCACCCACCCTTAGGCTGCAGAGACAGCGGTCGGGGGTGTACACACATTGTTGCCACAATGCTTTGGCTCAAGGCCACAGAAGGAATTCTAGTTATTTACTTGTTATTGGGAGCGTGCTAATATTTTTTTTCTATAAATAAATAAATAAAAAGGTGCCCCCCAACCCGCCCGAGGATCTTTGATCTCCTTCATGTTGTTCATGTAGATCTCCACCTCCTTAAGGTTACCTACCCCTGCTCTATACTATATAGATTTTCAGGGGAAACAAAGTTATCTAATACCTCATCCTTATAGTAACTAATCTTTGATACGATAATATAAAAGATTAATTTATCATATCTTTTCAATTATCTTAGTTTACCTGAAAACATAAAATGCCTTTGGGGATCTGGCAGCCCTTGAATTTGTGATACCTTATCTTTTGATATACAGTATCTCACAAAAATGAGTACACCCCCACAGTTTTGTAAATATTTGATGATAGCTTTTCATGTGGCAACATTGAAGAAATGACACTTTGCTACAATGTAAAGTAGTGAGTGTACCGCTTGTATAACAGTGTACATTTGATGTCCCCGCAAAATAACTCAACACACAGCCATTAATGTCTAAACCACTGGCAACAAAAGTGAGTACACCCCTAAGTGAAAATGTCCAAATTGGGCCCAATTAGCCATTTTCCCTCCCCGGCGTCATGTGACTCGTTAGTGTTACAAGGTCTCAGGTGTAAATGGGGAGAAGGTGTGTTAAATTTGGTGTTATTGCTCTCACTCTTTCTCAACTGGTGACTGGAAGTTCTTTTTTTTTAATTATCATTTTTATTAATTTTCCAACAACATATAAATCACAACATATGACTTCCCTATGGCTCACGCAGGAGCCCTTGTGTCAATCACATATTTAAGAAAAGAAAGGGAAAAAAAAAGACAACCGTATCCATAAAAACATTATACCACCCATTCCTATTCCAAAGGTGTACTTGCTTGCCCACTGGATCATACAATGGGGAGCAGGTGTGTTAAATTTGGTGTTATTGCTCTCGCTCTTTCTCAATTGGTCACTGGAAGTTCAACATGGCACCTCATGACAAAGAACCCTGAGGATCTGAAAAAAAGAATTGTTGCTCTACATAAAGATGGACTAGGCTATAAGAAGATTGCCAAGACCCTGAAACTGAGCTGCAGCAGGGTGGCCAAGACCATACAGTGGTTTAACAGGACAGGTTCCACTCAGAACAGGCCTCGCCATGGTCGACCAAAGAAGTTGAGTGCACGTGCTCAGTGTCATATCTAGAGGTTGTCTTTGGGAAATAGATGTATGAGTGCTGCCAGCATTGCTGCAGAGGTTGAAGGGGTGGGGGGGTCAGCCTGTCAGTGCTCAGACCATACGCCGCACACTGCATCAAATTGGTCTGCATGGCTGTCATCCCAGGAGGAAGCCTCTTCTAAAGATGATGCACAAGAAAGCCCGCAAACAGTTTGCTGAAGACACGGATTACTGGAACCATGTCCTGTGGTCTGATGAGACCAAGATAAACGTATTTGGCTCAGATGGTGTTAAGCGTGTGTGGCGGCAATCAGGTGAGAAGTACAAAGACAAGTGTGCCTTGCCTACAGTCAAAAACGGCGGTGGGAGTGTCATGGTCTGGGCTGCATGAGTGCTGCCAGCACTGGGGAGCTACAGTTCATTGAGGGAACCATTAATGCCAACATGTACTGTGACATACTGAAGCAGAGCATAATCCCCTCTCTTCAGAGACTGGGCCGCTTAGCAGTATTCCAACATGATACTGACCCCAAACACACCTCCAAGACGACCACTGCCTTCCCAAAGAAGCTGAGGGTAAAGGTGATGGACTGGCCAAGCATGTCCCAGACCTAAACCCTATTGAGCATCTGAAGGACATCCTCAAACGGAATGTGGAGGAGTGCAAGGTCTCTAACATCTGCCAGCTTCATGATTCCCTCATGGAGGTGTGGAAGAGGACTCCAGTGGCAACCTGTGAAGTTTTGGTGAACTCCATGCCCAAGAGGGTTAAGGCAGTGCTGGAATATAATGGTGGCCACATAAAATATTGACACTTTGGGCCCAATTTGGACATTTTCACTTAGGGGGTGTACTCACTTTTGTTGCCAGCGGTTTAGACATTAATGGCTGTGTGTGGATTTATTTTGAGCGGACAGCAAATTTACACTGTTATACAAGCTGTACACTCACTACTTTAAAACATAATAAAATATTTACAAAAATGTGAGGGGTGTACTCACTTTTGCGATACTATATTACCATTTATACATGAAATTTTATCTTCAATGATGTGTAAATGCATACATAGTGGTCCATAATGAAAATAATAATGATGCACAGAGAATAATTTGTATACTTTAAAGGAGAAGTATAACCAAAGCTTGTTTGGCTGTATTTCTCCTGCAGATCACAGGAGTGCAGTTCGTTCTGCACTCCTGTAACCCATTTTCAGCAGACAGTGGATTAAAACCCGCTGTCAGCTGACGTCACAAAACTGGTCTAGGCTCAGGAAAGATTGCAACCATGCTGTCGGGATCCGCCCACATGCCTGGACCGGCACTCAGCTCAGCCTTTCAGCAAGCTGCTCCAAGAGCCTATGCCAGCTGTTCCTGCCCTCTCCACAGCCCAGCACTCCAGTGAGCGCAGGGGGCTGGGCAGTTTCCAGCTTTCTGCTCAGAAAGCTGTGAGAACTGAGCGATCAGCAGTGTTTGATCGCTCGGTTCTCAGTCTTAAAGCCAGTGGAGGACAGTTGTAGCATTGGACCAATGCTGCATCCACCTAGGTAATTATGATTTTGAAAAGAAAAACAATTCCTATACTACTACTATGGCTACATTATAATGCACACATTTCCAACAATAGTGATAATGAATACAAACAACATAACTATGATAATATTAAGGCTGAGTCCTTTTTAAATAAGATGCTATTTTATCATGGATATGTATATATATTACAACTGTTTCATAAGGTCTAGCAGCTCATTTCTTGTAGAAGAGGTTTTCTCTTGCCTCTTTTCCCAGTGTTGAGACAATGACAAACAGCTGAATAGACAAGGTTAGATTGTTCTGGGTCAATAGAAAGTAATATATATTGTTTTTCTCCCCCTATAACACTGGTCCATGTTTGCATATGTCCAAGGCTTGTCAAATATACCAAGTAACTTAATGGAGAGGGTATTTTCCATATACAGTTTGAGTTTAAGAAGTTCTTTGCTGATCAGCATGGCCCATTATTCAAAGATTGGCTGTAGCTTTGTTGCTATTCATTTTGTATACATTTTGTTTAGAGAACAACATCTCCATCTGGAAAAACAATTGCCTGTTGTACAACTGGAACCTTGAAATGACCGTGTATTTTTGGGCCTATTTGGTTTTAAAATCTTTCATGGTTTAAAACTAGAGAAGTAATATATATACACTTGCAATCAGAAATATTCAACCCCTGAAGAGTTTTAAGGATTTATAAATAAAAATCTTTTCAAAGTGCAGGATTCTGCTTTGGATGGCTTCTTATTCGGTTTAGTGATACATAAAATCAACACAGAAAATGTATGATGTAGTATTTGTGTGTAACAGTATATTTTGTTAAGATCGCCATGTCACAATTATTCAACCCCTATATAATATTGTTGTTTCTAAAGCTTTCTGACAGTTTTTATGGCCTGAAGTGGAGCTGAACGATCATTAAGCCTTTGGGAACTCTATAGCGATCCTTCATTTGCTTCAGCTGTGATGCATATATAAACCCCGACCATGAAGGTGTTCAAGGTGAGTTGCAATCATGGGAAAGACAAAGGAGCTTCCACAAAAGCTGAGAGAGGAGATTATTTCATCACATCTGAAGGGCCTTGGCTATAAGAAGATTTCCAAAAGATTTAACATTCCAAGAGACACCATTGGGAGCATTATAAGAAAGTTTAAAACGTATGGAACAGCTGCAAACCTGCCTGGCCGTGGAAGAAAGCTCACAATTTCATCAAGGGCCCTTAGCAACTTAGTCAGGGCAGCTAAGAAAAAACCCCGTGTGACTGCAAGACAGCTACATGATGACATGATGAAGGCTGCTACAAGTGCTTCAGTGGCAACTATAAGACGTGCACTGAATAATCAAGGACTTCATGGCCGGACCCCAAGACGCACTCCACTCTTGACCTCAAGGAACATCAGGAGTCGACTAGAATATGCCAGGAGGAATTGGACAAAACTACAGAGTTCTGGGAGACAGTTCTATGGACTGATGAAACCAAACTGGAACTTTTTGGACATATGGACCAGCGGTATGTCTGGTGTGCAAAAGGTCAGGCTTATGACCAGAAGAATACCATCCCCACTGTCAAGCACGGAGGTGGATCAATAATGATGTGGGGCTGTTTTTCTGCGGCAGGAACTGGCAATCTTGATTGTGTACCTGGCATCATGGATTCCCAGAAATACCAAGTCATTTTGAAGAAGAACGTGATGCCTTCTGTTGACAAATTAATCCTTGGTGATCATTGGCTCTTTCAGCAAGACAATGATCCCAAGCACACCTCCAAATCAACCAAAGCTTGGTTGGGGAAAAGATGCTGGAGTCTCCTGGAGTGGCCTTCTCAGTAACCAGATTTAAATCCTATTGAAAATCTTTGGTGGGATTTGAAGAAGGCAGTTGCAGCACGGAAGCCGTCAAACATCACTGAGTTAGAGGCTTTTGCACGTGAAGAATGGGCAAAGATTCCAATCGAGAGGTGTAAGAAGCTTGTCAGCACTTATCGAAAGCGCTTGTTAGAAGTTATAAAAATTAAAGGGCGCTCCACAGGGTACTGAATCTGGGGGTTGAATAATACTGCACATGCTCATGTGTTACAAGACTTACAATTTTCATTTGAACTCCAAAGTTAAGTCAACTTCTGTTGTCAAAATAACTCAAATATGTATCAATAAATATTGTTTGTTATTTCACGAGTTTTTTTTTTCATTTATTTTCATTATCTTTCATCAACATCACTGTATTGTCTATTGAGGTGGGGGGGTTGAATATTTCTGATTGCAAGTGTATATTTTTTTCATAAAAGCTTTGACAAAATGGTGTGGGTCCCCCTTACAATTCATACTAGACCCTTATCCTGCCATGCAGCCTGGGTGGCCAGAAAAAGTGGGGGTGGGGCAGTGCGCCTGTGTCCCCACACCCTTTTTCTTTTGTGTACCATATTATGCTGTATCCCTTCAATATTAGGAGGGTGCTGTTGTGCTACCCCCGCAGGAGCCACTTGAATAATTGTGCCCGAGTCTCCCACTGATTGATCCACAACCAAACACAGTATTTTCACACAGCCAGGTGCACACACTCTTCTGCTCGTTATCTCCAAAGACCAGTCTAGTTGATGTGTTTTTTTGCTTTATTTGGAGAACTTGAATAGGAGAAGGGCTTTAGTAGGATACTCCAAATTAACTATTCACAGATGAGGACAACTTTCTCAATAGAACTGTGTAGCAGATTATCAGTAGGACCATACAGCAGCTATACAGAATGAAAAGGTCCCTTTGTAGCAGAAGAAACTCAGTGAACTTTGCCTTTTGAAGACACTAGCAAGTGTCCTCTTTAGCTTACACCCAGCAATTGACTTCTAGCACCAGGAGGGGGATTTAGCAGCACAAGTCCCTGGGATCACCTGTGGGGGGGGGGCTGTACTCACAAGGCTCCTGAAGCACCAGCGGCAGCTTATCTCACAAGTAGCAGACAGGATCTGTGGACATTCTCCCTCAGTCAGTTCTCACAAGAATCATAGGTTGCAGCTTCAATGTTTCAGTCCCTCAGGTTACCCACCTGAGGCCGCATGGCAGACTGCGCTGAGAAGGGGCAGCAGCCCCCTCACCACCTGAAAGTCTCTCTCCTGAGGAAGGCCCCAAGCCCATGTGCTTATTAAATATATAAATATATATATATATATATATATATACAGTCACCCAGCATGCATTGGGGCACATCCCCTTCTAATTGGCCAGGTCTGTATGGACATTCATGCTCTCATCTGCATGGTTTCCCACCACTGTCCAGTACATTCCAAAGCTACTAGACCAGTGTGAAACTTTTCAAGATAGCAGGAGCAGCACCAGAGTACATTGAGAAGACCCCACTAAACAAAACAATCACAGCCTCTGTTAAGCAAACAGCATATACATTTGCCTAGCTGTCTCCCTGTTAAGCAGAGAAACCAAAAACTATATACATGCACTCTAGCACCTAACTAGGAGGGCACTACAGCACCTTGAAAGAAAAGGGGAGGTGCAGAATATATTTGGTCAATTTCATGATTCAGAACACCTGCTGACCAGGGATTTGTTGTTTAGGAACAGTAGCGATAATCAGCAAAATTACAGATCCTTGGTTAGATGTTGTTTGTAAACAAACCAGCCTGCAGATCTGCCTTTTAACAGCAGTAGCATTACTGCCATGCTACCACTACCAAAGCGTTAGCACTAGCACTGCAGTGGTGGCACTAACGTTGGTGCAGCAGTAGTGCTGCTGCTGCTAATTGACAGATCTTCATGGTTTGCAAACAGTAGCTGGCCTAGGATTTTTCACCCCTGCTGAATCAGTGCCAATGCTCTCTAGTCAGCAGCCAGCACGAGCAAGAGTCCCACTATGCAGCTGCTTGCAAGAGGCACGCTTTTTGACTGTAGCTGCTTTAGAAACAAACTATAAGGCATGGACATACATATGGCTTAATTAAGCTAAATGTTTAAAATTATATCGCTGTCATTCTACATTAATCTCACTTTAAATTTTGACCTGCTACATGCAGATGAAAAATTAACATTGCAATCTGGCAATGGTCTTCTTGTGTTACAGAAGCTTACTTTTTTTTTCTTCTGCAAAAAAGTATGTGTAGATCTCTACCCAAATATGTCAGGTAAGCAAGCCAGCCATGCAGATTTGGCAAGCATGGCAAGACGTCAGTAAATGTGCATACCCCTGCCATACTGATTTCAACACCCTCCCTTGCTGTACCAGTTTGGTATCCATGTGGAAAGAGAACAAACTTTTTATGTAAAATAAACTTGTGGACTGAAGCACATCTGCTTATTGGCTGTATCTTGGCACCAAGTATCTCAGATTGTCTGCCCATGATGTTTATTTTTCTCTAAGGGCATACTAACTTTTGTAATTCTACGCTGCCAACCTTGCCTGACCTAATTTCCTAGAGAACGCTGCTTTCCCAACTTTGCTATGTTTTACATCCCATTTTCATTCTTCAAATTTGGTCATAATGCCTAGCTGGATATTTTTCTTGACCTAACCTCTGTCTTTTAACCCCCTTTTCATTATTTCTTTGGTACAGTATATGCCTAACTAGTGTTAAACTCTGGCTTTCCCCCAGCTCTGCTTTACCCTTTATTACCATAGCTGCTTGTTTAGTACAGCCTAATGAAATTGTATAGTGAGTGCATGCAAAGAGCCCAGCAATAATATCAAGTCCGAACAGTAGGCAAACCTTATATACTGTATATGGATTGGCAAGAGAATCCTTTGGTCCTTATCCTATCAGTTCATATAAATGCAAAGTAACATGTTTAAGATTAAAACATACACATTATTAGTCAAATACTACTATCCTGTGGCGGTGAGTCGTCTTATATCATCTAGCGAGAGAATGTAAGAGTTAACATTTGGAAAATAAACAGCATTTGTTGGCAGCAGAATGAAGTCAATCTCTGTGGGATTCACTATTATCATTTTGTGATGTAGGAAGCTGGGATTTTTGCCAGGCTCCAGTTGGTTGACTAACCAAATAACCCAGTTAAATGATTTTAAGTAGGGGTGCTATGTTATGTTTGTGGACCCCTTGCTCCTAAAACACAAGCCTTTTGCAGACAGGCTTATTATGCTTAGGATATTTGCATAGCAGTAGGCCATGTAGCCATGAGCTTATCAGCCTGTATGATTGATACACCTGAATAAAAAGCCACATTTCCACATCTACACCCACAAACAGGGAGGGAACGGATCAAACAAAACTCCTGGGAGAATATATTTTTTTCAACTCAAGCTTAGTTTGAACAGGAATAGTAAAAGACTGTTATTGCATTACTTCTACCAGCGCATTCTGAAGCTGCAGCGTTAGAATGTTTTTGTCGATGAGCCGGCAAAACGTTCACTAATGCTCATTAACGCCGTAGCGACGTTAACCGGTGTTTTTAGCGACGGTGTTTTCAGGTTCAAAAATAGCAGAGGAATGTTTGTTTAAACAAAATGCAACGTAGCACTGATGCTCACTAACGCACATTAACGCCGATGCAAAACACAGATGAAATTGCGTTTTTGACACCGTTTTTTTCATGACGTCGGCCCCGATGTTTTCTTGATACGCCTGTGTGTATGAAGCCTAATAGTGGTGATTGGTACAGTATATTCAGTCTTTGTATTCCCTTAATTTCATTTCCCATGCCTTTAATTAAATTGTTATCCAGATTTCCATTCAATGCAGGCCAAGCAGTCTATCAACAGAAACAGTCCAGCGTGGTTTGCCCTGTACTTGTACTCAGCAAGCCAGTACACAATCACAGTTTAACCACTTGACCACCAGAAGGGTTTCAGCCCCTTCATGACCAGACAATTTTTTGCTATTCGGCACTGTGCTACTTTAAAGTGGTTGTAAACTCACAAAAAAGAAATCTGCAAGACAAAGGCATTATGAGCTAGTATGCGTTGCATACTAGCTCATTATGAAATTCTTATCTTAGAACGATGCTGTTGCAGTAGGACCCGCACACCACTGTGACCGGCAACATGTCTACCAGAGTAATTTACGGGTTTGCGGGCTGTGATTAGCCGAAGCCGCAATGACGTCACTCCCACGCATGCGCACGGGAGCCATTGGTCATGGCACAGGCCCTGAAGAAAAGGCACCAGCAGGCCATTTCTTCAGTGTGCATGTGCTTACGTCATTGTATACAGTGAATATCTCCTAAACTGCAAGTTTGGGAGATATTCATGGTACCCACAGGTAAGCCTTATTATAGGCTTACCTGTAGGTAACAGTGGTGTAACTAGGCTTACAACCACTTTAACTGGAACTAAAATGTTTATTATTTTTTTTCATACAAATTGAGCTTTCTTTTGGTGGTATTTAATCACCACTGGGTATTTTTTTTTATTGCTATATAAACAAACAACTAAAAAAAGAAACATGTTTCTGATATAAAATTTTGAAAGCAAATAGTCCTTCAAAAATGTAGGTTAAAATGTAGTCTGCTACATTTCCTTGGTAAAATAACCCAAATCACTGTATAATATTTAGTCTGGGTGAAAGTTATAGAGTGTACAATCTATGGTATATACTGTGTATTTGAAAATTGATTAATCATGATGTACTGACATTCATTTCTTGAGGCCCTAAAATGCCAGGACAAATACCCCCAAATTACTTTTTGGAAAGTACACAGTCCAAGGTATTTAGTAAGAGGCATGGTGAGTTTTTTAAGTTGCAATATTTTTCACAAGTTTTTTGGAAAGATTAAGAAATTTTTTAAAAAATTGTTTTTTTTTTCACCATTTTGTTTTTTCTTTATATCATGAGTGCAGTACAGCGTCATCATATGACTGGTGTGGTTGTGATCAGAGATATTGACTGGTGACAGTATGTAATAAAAAATGTAAACATTGTTTTAGTCATCTTTTAAAACTTTTTAAAACAATTGTATTATTTATTATAAATGAGGTCTGCTGTGGACCTAGGAAGGGAACCTTTATCCTCCCACAAAGCACCACAAAGTTGCTGGGCTCTAGAACGCAGAATGGGACTTATGATTTATGAAAGTGAAACATTTATTTTCTCCTTAAAGCGAAGTTCTACCCCTAAGTGTTGGTGACCCCATGACATGCCACAATTGGCATGTCATTTTTTTTTTACAGGTTCCCAGGTCCCACTTCCTCTCCTGGCTCAGTGGAACCAGAAGGAAGTGCACCTTCTCCCCCTCCCACTCGGCGATCTTCGGGGGGGGCATGTCACAGGTCCCAGAAAATACACTGGCCATTCACAGCGCGACTCGCGCATGCACAATGCGCGCCCGGCTTTGAAGTCAAAGCCAGGCACCCACACTTGTGATGCCGGCGCCACATGGAGGAGGGGGAGAACAGTGAAGCGCCGGGTGGCTGTGTCGCTGGAGCCTGGGACAGGTAAGTGTCTGATTATTAAAAGTCAGCAGCTACACTTTTTGTAGCTGCTGATGTTTAATAGGGTGGAACTCCGCTTTAAGAAACTCAAATCCTGAAGCACCTCACTATGTTGGTAAGAAACCTAGGTATAAATATACACTGTCCACATGGGATTGTACACCCCATTACCACCCATGCATAAATAAAGCATAACATACTGTTAAAGATAACACACAACACTGAATTGTACGAAATTTAAGGCCACATCTTCTGTGAAACTTTAATAGTCAACTGCATTAAAAAAACGCAAATGGATATGTGGACTTTACAGTGCCAACAATAACCCCAAAGAATCATTGTATCAATTATTATTATATCAATATATCATTAAAAGGTTATAAGACATAACATTTAAAGTGCAAGCATATGAGCAGCACAATACCTTCCCTGAGGAGTACTAATCCTGTCTGGCTCAGACAATCATTAATGCAAATATCATGAAACTAGAAACAGATATAACAATTCAGGGGCCAGTGGTACAGGAAGCAGTACAGTGGTCTTAACATGTTTCGCAACTGGTTTGCTTCATCAGGGGACCATATAGAGACCCCAATATCCCACATGTGAACAGTGTTGCAATCAATGGGATAATATTCCAGACAGCCCAGACTAAAATGAGAAAAAAGGAAAATAACTCTAAACTGGTGGCAATGCTAAATGCCTGGGCTTTTGTTGGAAATGCTGCTTGGAAGTGCACGCCATCCTACCTGGAAGCATTCCCCACTTGGGTAGAGACCAGCCAGCCCACAGTTCGCCCCTCAAGACGGATGCTGTCAGCACACCTCAGACCGTCTTTTAATACTAAACACTGTTTCATCCTGTGAGTGTTCCTGGCTGAGTGCCTTTCCATCGGCCTTGTTGTGTATTACCGAACTTCAATTTGAATACAGTGCCCTTTTTCTGCAACTGGTCTCTCTCTAAGTGATTTCTGCTGCCGCACCACGATAAGCCTACTAACAAACGTGGAAACAGCCTGGCATACATTTTACCGAAAAAAGCCATGATGAACTCTGCAGAATCCCCCCATATCAACATATTCCTGTAAATATATTATCTCTGCCATTTCTGTCCAGCAGTTAAATTGGCAACTTTGGTCGGTTCCATGAAAACTGAGCACCATTTCAGAGATCGATTGCAAAATCAAATCGTACATGTGTTCTGAACATTGTAGATCCCTAAATTAATGAAAATTCTGTTCCCTTGTAGGTGCAAATGGCCATGCACATGATAGCTTCTCAGACTATCCTCACAAAGACCAGGCAGATAGTGTATTTTGTAGATTTATTGCTCACTAAACTTGGGTAGAGTGCTGGGTGAGGCTTAGGATACTGCAGAACTAGTGCAAAAGATAATGGAGGACACTCTTTAATCGTACTATCTCCTCAGGGTGCAGCTACTCAATCTTGGACAAGCTAGAATACTCTCTGGTTCTGTATCTTGGAGTTCAAGGGAAATGATGTTACTCACTGTAACCAGCTGTAGGTGATCCATATGGTCTCCTACTTCACTCTAACATAAACCAATTAGAACACGGGAAATTAAATGTATTCTGTTACTACTAAAATTGTCGATAAGTGTCACTAAAACTGGGACTAGAAGTCCAGTTTTCAAAATTACAGTAATTTGATATCTCAAAGTTGCATTTGTCGAGCTTCATTATCAACTAGTAGGGAGCTGCAAGGGAACAGTATGAGCTCTTGACCCCAAGATTTACATAACAAGAAGAGCTGCATGAGGTACGTAAGCAAAAACACTTGCTGCTTTCCAAAGTATTTCAATACCATTTCAGTAATACTTTTAGTGTGTTTTAGGACCTTTTTTAGTAAAACATTCAGTATGACCACAGGCAACTTAGAGTGTTGTATAAGATATAGATTATGTGCTCACTGTAGATATTTTAATTACAGTGAGCCTTCAAACATGAAATAGTATGGTAGAGTGTTTTTTTCTGCAATGGTCAGGTTTGAATAATGCAAAAGATATCTACGACTGATAAGGAAAGGAGGATATTCACAAAGAAAAAAAGATATTAACAAGCTTGTCATCCAATAGGAACAGCCTTAATGATGCATGTGGAACACACAGACTGCAGTCCTTTTAAAATCAGTTTAAGTGCCCTAATTTCCTTCTTAACCGCTGGTTGCAGATCTCTGTGGGAGAACAGATAAATCAATGCTGACCATAAATATTTCCGTTTTATCTCTTATTATTTAGTTTGTCATATACTTCAAATTCATCTCCTTTCATGCTTTCATATACCCTATATTTGAGCCTTACATAGACAGATAGATTCCTTAAATCCATTCTGAGTAACGCAGCAATCAGATGCACCTCCACCCTTTCAGTATAATAATGCTTTCTAAAATTAGTTTTGAACTTTCCTCCAGTTAGTTTGAGGTTGTGTCCCCATGTGTTTGATTTTGGTTTCATATTGAAAAAAACTGCCCTCCTGAACCGTATGTACCCCCTAGATGTATTTAAAGGTCTCCCCTCTCCCTTCTTTCCTCCAGACTGTACATATTAAGTTCCTGAAGTCACTCTTGATATGTTTTATCCCCCCAGACCTTTCACCATTTATGTTACCTGTCTCTGGAGTGGTTCTATTTTTATCAATATATTTCTGTAACTTAGGTCTGCAGAACTGGACACAGTATTCTAAATGCATTCTCACTAAAGATCTTTATAGGGGAATCAGGACCTCCTTCCTCCTGCTGGTGATCCCTGTAGTGATACATCCTAGAATTCTATTAGCTTTTCCCAATGCCTGGTCACACTGCTTACTCATTTTGCAATCATATGAAATAAGCACCCCCAATCTTTTTTCCTCTGTAGTGCTGACCAACACTGTACCCCCAAATGTTGTACTCTCTCAAGGGATTATTTTTCCCTAGGTGCATTATTTTACATTTAGAAACATTGAACTGCACTCTCCACTGCTTTAACCAATCTTCCAGCAACACCAAATCATGTTCCATGTTACAAACACATCCAGGGATATCAACCCTATTACACACCTTTGTGTCATCAGCAAAAATACATACCTTGCCCAACAACCCTTTAGTTATATCACTTACATATAGGTTAATTAGAACAGGACCTTGTGGTGCACCACTAGTGACTTCTCTCTCTTCTGAGTGAACCCCATTTACAGCCACACTCTGGAATATATCCTTGTTAACCCAAAACAAAAATACAGATCCCGGTCCCTATAGCATTGCTTGTGCTGTGTAATCTGCTCCTCTGTAAATTGTAAAAAAACCTGGCTGATCCTGCCACTTCCTGTATCCCCTCTCTGCGCTGACCACGAAAATCAGGGGTGCTGAGCCCTTACCATCCTTGTCAGTGTACATCCCTTCATCATTCACAGCCCTGTTCTCAGCTCTCCTTTCTCCCCCTCACCCCCTCCTCCCTGCCTGTCAGGTCTGTTTCAGTGTCTCTGCCTGAACCCCGCCACTATTAGTAGAAATTAAAAAGTTATAAATTGTCACTGCCAGCTCCTCTATAATAGGCAGGCATAGCACACTGTATGAATCTTTTATATAAATGAGGCTTGTAATTACATGTTTAGCACGATCTTCAGGCCGGTCACGTGACTCTCGGCTGGTTTCCAGGGCTACTGCAGGGGGGGCTGAGCGGCCATGTGATCTCCCTAGGTGAAGTCAGAGGGAGATCTCGGCCCCTCCTGCAGAAGCCATCCATTGGAGCTGTACTGTGGCCGTAAGTCATGTGACCGGCCTGAAGAGAGTATTTACAAGCCTCGTTTTTATAAAAGACTAATACAGTGTGCTATGCCAGGCTCTAATAGAGGGGCTGGCATAGACTTACTTATATGGCTTAACAAACACTTTAAATCCTAGCTTGTGCAACTTTTGTCTTAGATCATTATGTGGAACTGTTTTAAATACATTGCTGAAATCAAGATATGATATGTCCACAGCACTACCCTGGTTCAAAACATTGGTAATATAGTCCAAAAATTCAGTCAGATTAGTCTGACACGATCTGCCCTCAGCATAGTCATGCTCCTTTGGGTTCAGGAAGTTGTGTATTTCAAAGTGATACATTTTTTGCAGGAGTGATTCTATTAATATGACTACTGATGTTAAACTGACTGGCCTGTAATTGCCAGCTTCTATCTTGCTGCCCTTCTCGTGGATAGGTACAATATTAGCTGTAATGGGGAACGTTTCCTGTTAGAAGTGATTGTTTATGTTTCAATATGTTTATTGATTTTACAACTTTGACATTACAAAGAATAATGATCATCTCAATTTCGCATATGTAGGTTCATTGCAAAACAATTAACAGTGCACAATAAAACGTTACTTGGATGTATACGCTTTAACTCTACTAGTAATAAGAAACATTACAGTTTCAACATTTTAGTTATTTGTATAACTTTGTATTTGTTAGTGAAGATTGTCCTTTGCAAGGGGTAATGTCGATTATAACATGGATAGGTGCTCTTCCCGTCGTTCTATCTTCGACCGTTAATGTCCGGTCAGTCAAATTGTAGTCATCAGTATAATTATCTTAGTGAGGACGTTTTTTACATAGTGAAACTTTATGTGTTGAAGGACTTGGGTTTCCTCGTACTGATACGACTCCCGTCTAGCACAGTCTGATTAGACTGACTTAA